>CAWUFW010012878.1:0-512507 GCA_963921515.1 Calotriton arnoldi
ACTTCACTAGTTCTAGTTTTATATTGCCATGGTGCATCTCCTGTAAACAGTTGAAAGAATGCGTTTAAGTCATACAGGCGATTTTTAAGGAATATTTGTAGTTTGTGAAAATCGACACTTTGAAACTTTTCTGCTGAAAACCAGACAATGGATTCCTATGGAAGGAAATACAAGTTACTGGTAAGTACGGTTAGAATTACTTTTCAGGGTCAGTGCTGGGCTAAAGATGCAGCACTGGGTTCTCTCCTGATAACAGGTGAGTAAATCGGAATTCGTAGTTCGGCTGATTTTAGAGGACTATTATAAAGTTCCAAAACTCCACACTTAGAAGAATTTCCAAGTGAAACCAGTCAATGTTAGCCTATGGAAGGAAATTCAAGTTACTGTTAAGTACAGTTAGAATTACTTTTCAGGATCAGTACTGGGCTCAAAGATGCAGCACTGAGGTCTCTCCTGATAACAGGTGAGTAAATCGGAATTCGTAGTTCTGCTGATTTTAGAGGAATATTTATATGTTTCAAAAATCGTCACAAACTTTTTCAGCAAAAAGCAGGCAATGATATCCTATGGAAGGAAATTCAAGTTGCTGGTAAGTACGGTTAAAATTGCTTTTCAGGATTAGTACTGGGCTCAAAGATGCAGCACTGTGGTCTCTCCTGATAACAGGTGAGTGAATCGGAATTCGTAGTTCGGCTGATTTTAGAGGAATATTATAAAGTTCCAAAACTCCACACTTAGAAGAATTTTCAAGTGAAACCAGTCAATGTTAGCCTATGGAAGAAAATTCAAGTTACTGTTAAGTACAGTTAGAATTACTTTTCAGGATCAGTACTGGGCTCAAAGATGCAGCACTGAGGTCTCTCCTGATAACAGGTGAGTAAATCGGAATTCGTAGTTCTGCTGATTTTAGAGGAATATTTGTAAGTTTCAAAAATCGACAGAAACTTTTTCAGCAAAAAGCAGGCAATGATATCCTATGGAAGGAAATTCAAGTTACTGGTAAGTATGGTTAAAATTACTTTTCAGGATCAGTACTGGGCTCAAAGATGCAGCACTGAGGTCTCTCCTGATAATAGGTGAGTAAATCGGAATTCGTAGTTCTGCTGATTTTAGAGGAATATTTATATGTTTCAAAAATCGACACAAACTTTTCAGCAAAAAGCAGGCAATGATATCCTATGGAAGGAAATTCAAGTTGCTGGTAAGTACGGTTAAAATTGCTTTTCAGGATTAGTACTGGGCTCAAAGATGCAGCACTGTGGTCTCTCCTGATAACAGGTGAGTAAATCGGAATTCGTAGTTCGGCTGATTTTAGAGGAATATTATAAAGTTCCAAAACTCCACACTTAGAAGAATTTTCAAGTGAAACCAGTCAATGTTAGCCTATGGAAGGAAATTCAAGTTACTGTTAAGTACAGTTAGAATTACTTTTCAGGATCAGTACTGGGCTCAAAGATGCAGCACTGAGGTCTCTCCTGATAACAGGTGAGTAAATCGGAATTCGTAGTTCTGCTGATTTTAGAGGAATATTTGTAAGTTTCAAAAATCGACACTTAGAAACTTTTTCAGCAAAAAGCAGGCAATGATATCCTATGGAAGGAAATTCAAGTTACTGGTAAGTATGGTTAAAATTACTTTTCAGAATCAGTACTGGGCTCAAAGATGCAGCACTGAGGTCTGTCCTGATAACAGGTGAGTAAATCGGAATTCGTAGTTCTGCTGATTTTAGAGGAATATTTATATGTTTCAAAAATCGACACAAACTTTTTCAGCAAAAAGCAGGCAATGATATCCTATGGAAGGAAATTCAAGTTGCTGGTAAGTACGGTTAAAATTACTTTTCAGGATTAGTACTGGGCTCAAAGATGCAGCACTGTGGTCTCTCCTGATAACAGGTGAGTAAATCGGAATTCGTAGTTCGGCTGATTTTAGAGGAATATTATAAAGTTCCAAAACTCCACACTTAGAAGAATTTTCAAGTGAAACCAGTCAATGTTAGCCTATGGAAGGAAATTCAAGTTACTGTTAAGTACAGTTAGAAATACTTTTCAAGATCAGTACTGGGCTCAAAGATGCAGCACTGAGGTCTCTCCTGATAACAGGTGAGTAAATCGGAATTCGTAGTTCTGCTGATTTTAGAGGAATATTTGTAAGTTTCAAAAATCGACACTTAGAAACTTTTTCAGCAAAAAGCAGGTAATGATATCCTATGGAAGGAAATTCAAGTTACTGGTAAGTACGGTTAAAATGACTTTTCAGGATTAGTACTGGGCTCAAAGATGCAGCACTGTGGTCTCTCCTGATAACAGGTGAGTAAATCGGAATTCGTAGTTCGGCTGATTTTAGAGGAATATTATAAAATTCCAAAACTCCACTCTTAGAGGAATTTCCAAGTGAAACCAGTCAATGTTAGCCTATGGAAGAAAATTCAAGTTACTGGTAAGTACGGTTAAAATTACTTTTCAGGATCAGTACTGGGCTCAAAGATGCAGCACTGAGGTCTCTCCTGATAACAGGTGAGTAAATCGGAATTCGTAGTTCGGCTGATTTTAGAGGAATATTTGCACAATGGTGAAGGAAGGGGGTGGGGCCTGAGGTGACATGTCTGCAAACACGCCCTGTGGCGCGTTTTAATTTGGAGAATTAATTCCTCCTCAATCCTGAGGGTCCCTAGGGGCCAACTAGCCCACCAGATACCTCCAGTATGCGCCACAGGGCTGCGTTGCAGAGAGGTGTTCAGAGGCCACGCCCCTTTTTATAACACTCTGCAACGCAGCTCTGTGGCGCTTTCTGGATGTACCTGGTGGGCTAGTTGGCACCCAGGGACCCTCAGGATTGAAGGGCATTTAATTCACCATCTTAAAACGCGCCACGGGGCCTGTTTGCACACATGTCACCTGAAGCCCCGCCCCTCCCTCACCACTGTGCAAATGCGCCCGTGGCGCGTTTTAAGTTGGGGATTAACTCCCTTGAATCCTGAGGGTCCCTGAGTCCAACTAGCCCACCATGTACCTCCAAAAGCGCCACAGTGCTGCGTTGCAGAGAGGTGTAAAAAGGGGCGTGGCCTCTGTACACCTCTCTGCAATGCAGCCCCCTGGCACATACTGGAGGTTCCTGGTGGGCTAGTTGGCCCCCAGGGACCCCCAGTATTCAAGGGGAGTTCGTTCCCCATCTGCAAACGTCCACAAAGTCGAAGAAAAGTGCATGAAGAAGCAAGACATGTGCAGAAAGAACCAACAGAGGACCAACAGAGGAGCAGAAAGAGGCCTTGTTGCAAAATCATCTTGTGGCCACAACTTTTTCAGACGGGTACTGGTGGTAACTGACTCTGAGTAACTAGGCCTAGAGCCAGTGCTATGCTAAAAGACACTTAGAATACAGTGAAAACACCTACATACACTAGGGAACACTATGCGTTGGGGTACCCCTGTGATTAGCATGACCTCCTCTGTAAGGCCCTAGTACATAATAGGGCAGGGGGATTAAAACTACCTCTTAAAACGCGCCAGGGGGCGCGTTTGCAGACTGCTGCTGCGAGGGGGCGGGGCCTCCGGCACAATGCCGGTCTTTTTTTAAACTTTTTTTTTTGTATTGGAGAGGGGCTGCATGGCCCCCCTTTCCTCGGCCACATTTGGCCCCGGGGACCCCATCCCCCAGGGCCTGAGCATTTTTTTTTAATCGGGAAGGGGCCGCGTGGCCCCTTCCCTGGGCCTCTATTGGCCCGGGGACCCCATCCCCGGGGCATGCCCTCTTTTTCATTTAAAAAATATTTGGAGGAGGGCTGCGTGGCCCCCCTCCTCAGGCCATTTAAGGCCCGGGGACCCCATCCCCGGGGCCGGCCTTGCCCTTTTTTTTTTTTTATTTATTTAATTTTCTTTTTTTTTTAGGGAGGGGGGCTGCGTGGCCCCCCCTCCCGGGCCACTACTTGCCCCGGGGACCCCATCCCCCGGGGCTGGCCCTATCCTTTGGGGACCGTGGGGGGTCCCCAACTCCCCCACGGTCCCGCCGGCTCCCCGCCTCCTGCGAGAGCCGGCATTGCTTTTCCACATGGGGAGCTGCTAAGATGCAGCTCCCCGTGTGGAAAAGCAATTTGCTTTGAATTTTGGAAGAGAGAGCAGGTTTCCTGCTCTCTCTTCCAAAATTCAAAGCAGTTTGCTATGACATCAGTGATGTCATCAGTGATGTCACTGACCATGTCATGAGTGATGTAATATGTGACGTCATCAGCAGTGCATTGCGGGGGCGCGAGTTATAGTTAGCTGAACTAACTATAACGGGGGAATTTCTATGGTTTTGTACGAGTGAAATGTCCAACTAACTATAACTGTCCCTAAAACCTATGGTTTTTTCAGTGAATTTCAAAGGTTTTTAAATGCTAATTTCTAACTATAACGTGTCTGAAACCTATGGTTTTTTCAGTGAATTTCAAAGGTTTTTAAATGCTAATTTCTAACTATAACGTGCCTGAAACCTATGATTTTTAAGTGAATTTCAAAGGTTTTTAAATGCTAGTTTCTAACTATGCCTACAGAGGTAGGACATGTGAAGAAAGAAGAAAAACGCACAGAAAGAAGCAAAAGAAATGCAGAAAGAAGCAACAGAAGTCCACAAAGACGAAGAAAAGTGCAGGAAGAAGCAAAAGATGTGCAGAAAGAACCAACAGAGGAGCAGAAAGAGGCCTTGTTGCAAAATCATCCTGTGCCCACAACTTTTTCAGACGGGTACTGGTGGTAACTGACTCTGACTAACCAGAGCCAGTGCTATGCTAAAAGACACTTAGAATAGAGTGAAAACACCTACATACACTAGGGAACACTATGCGTTGGGTTACCCCTGTGATTAGCATGACCTCCTCTGTAAGTCCCTAGTACATAATAGGGCAGGGGATTAAAACTACCTCTTAAAACGCGCTACAGGGCGCGTTTGCACAGTGGTGAAGGGAGGGGGGCCTGAGGTGACATGTGTGCAAACGCGCCCCGTGGCACGTTTTAAGTTGCGGGATTAAGTCCCCTTGAATCCTGAGGGTCCCTGGGGCCCAACTAGCCCCCAGGTACCTACAGTTAGGACCCCAGAGCTGAGTTGCAGAGAGGCGTTCGAGGCCACGCACCTTTTTCACCTCTCTGCAATGCAACTCTGTTGTGCTTACTGAAGGTACCTGGTGGGCTGGTTGGCCCCAGGGTCCCTCAGGATTCAAGGGAATTAATTCCCCAACTTAAAACACACCACAGGGTGTGTTTGCGCACATGTCACCTGAGGCCCCACCCCTCCCTTCACCACTGTGCAAGCGTGCCCGTGGCGCGTTTTAAGTTGGGGGATTAGGTCACCTTGAATCCTGAGGGTCCCTGGGGCCCAACTAGCCCACCAGGTACTTCCAGTAAGCACCACAGGCCTGCGTTACAACACCTGTAACAAATTGTGCAGTTGTGTTTAGGTAGTGAAGGGGGTCGTGCTGGGGGTAGTGTTTTAGGGTTTAGGGTAGTGCAGTGGTGTTTGTGTAGTGTAGGGGGTCATGCTGGGGGTAGATTTAGGGTTTAGGGTAGTGCAGTGGTGTTTGGGTAGTGTAGGAAGTCGTGCTGGGGGGAGTGTTTTAGGGTTTAGGGTAGTGCAGTGGTGTTTGGGTAGTGTAGGGGGTCATGCTGGGGGTAGTGTTTTAGGGTTTAGGGTAGTGCAGTGGTGTTTGGATAGTGTAGGGGGTCATGCTGGGGGTAGTGGTTTAGGGTTTAGGGTAGTGCAGTGGTGTTTGGGTAGTGTAGGGGGTACTGCTGGGGGTAGTGTTTTAGGGTTTAGGGTAGTGCACTGGTGTTTGGGTAGTGTAGGGGGTACTGCTGGGGGTAGTGTTTTAGGGTTTAGGGTAGTGCAGTGGTGTTTGGGTAGTGTAGGGGTACAGCTGGGGGTAGTGTTTTAGGGTTTAGGGTAGTGCAGTGGTGTTTGGGTAGTGTAGGGGTTCGTGCTGGGGTAGTTTTTAGGGTTTAGGGTAGTGCAGTGGTGTTTGTGTAGTGTAGGAGGTGGTGTTTTAGGGTTTAGGGTAGTGCAGTGGTCTTTGGGTAGTGTAGGGAGTCGTGCAGGGGGTAGTGTTTTGGGGTTTAGGGTAGTTCAGTGGTCTTTGGGTAGTGTCGGGGGTCATGCGGGGGGTAGTGTTTTAGGGTTTAGGGTAGTGCATTGTTGTTTGGGTAGTGTAGGGGGTCATGCGGGGGTAGTATTTTAGGGTTTAGGGCAGTGCAGTGGTGTTTGGGTAATGTAGGGGGTCGTGCTGGGGGAGTGTTTTAGGGTTTAGGGCAGTGCAGTGGTGTTCGGGTAGTGTAGGGGGTGGTGCTGGGGGAGTATTTTAGGGTTTAGGGCAGTGCAGTGGTGTTCGGGTAGTGTAGGGGGTCGTGCTGGGGGAGTGTTTGAGGGTTTAGGGCAGTGCAGTCGTGTTCGGGTAGTGTAGGGGGTCGTGCTGGGGGAGTGTTTTAGGGTTTAGGGTAGTGCAGTGGTGTTCGGGTAGTGTAGGGGGTCGTGCTGGGGGTAGTGTTTTAGGGTTTAGGGCAGTGCAGTGGTGTTCGGGCAGTGTAGGGGGTCGTGCTGGGGGTGGTGTTTTAGGGCTTAGGGCAGTGCAGTGGTGTTCGGGCAGTGTAGGGGGTCATGCTGGGGGTGGTGTTTCAGGGTTTAGGGCAGTGCAGTGGTGTTCGGGCAGTGTAGGGGGTCGTGCAGGGGGTGGTGTTTCAGGGTTTAGGGCAGTGGTGTTCGGGCAGTGTAGGGGTTCGTGCTGGGGGTGGTGTTTCAGGGTTTGGGGCAGTGCATTGGTGTTTGGGCAGTAAAGGGGGTCGTGCTGCGGGTGGTGTTTCAGGGTTTTGGGCAGTGCAGTGGTGTTTGGGCAGTGTAGGGGGTCGTGCGTGGGTGGTGTTTCAGGGTTTAGGGCAGTGCAGTGGTGTTCGGGCAGTGTAGGGGGTCATGCAGAGTTGTGGTGTTTCAGGGTTTAGGGCAGTGCAGTGGTGTTCGGGCAGTGTAGGGGGTCGTGCTGGGGGTGGTGTTTCAGGGTTTAGGGCAGTGCAGTGGTGTTCGGGCAGTGTAGGGGGTCGTGCCGGGGGGTGGTGTTTCAGGGTTTAGGGCAGTGCAGTGGTGTTCGGGCAGTGTAGGGGGTGGTGTTTCAGGGTTTAGGGCAGTGCAGTGGTGTTCGGGCAGTGTAGGGGGTCGTGCAGGGGGTGGTGTTTCAGGGTTTGGGGCAGTGCAGTGGTGTTCGGGCAGTGTAGGGGGTCATGCTGGGGCTGGTGTTTCAGGGTTTAGGGCAGTGCAGTGGTGTTCGGGCAGTGTAGGGGGTCGTGCTGGGGCTGGTGTTTCAGGGTTTAGGGCAGTGCAGTGGTGTTCGGGCAGTGTAGGCGGTCGTGCTGGGGCTGGTGTTTCAGGGTAGTGCAGTGGTGTTCGGGCAGTGTAGGGGGTCATGCTGGGGCTGGTGTTGCAGGGTTTAGGGCAGTGCAGTGGTGTTCGGGCAGTGTAGGGCGTAGTGCAGGGTGTGGTGTTTCAGGGTTTAGGGCAGTGCAGTGGTGTTCGGGCAGTGTAGGGGGTCGTGCAGGGGCTGGTGTTTCAGGGTTTAGGGCAGTGCAGTTGTGTTCGGGCAGTGTTGGGGGTCTTGCTGGGGGTGGTGTTTCAGGGTTTTGTGCAGTGGTGTTCGGGCAGTGTAGGGGTTCTTGCTGGGGGTGGTGTTTCAGGGTTTAGGGCAGTGCAGTGGTATTCGGGCAGTGTAGGGGGTCATGCTGGGGCTGGTGTTTCAGGGTTTAGGGCAGTGCAGTGGTGCTCGGGCAGTGTAGGGGGTCGTGCTGGGGCTGGTGTTTCAGGGTTTAGGGAAGTGCAGTGGTGTTCGGGCAGTGTAGGGGGTCATGCTGGGGGTGGTGTTTCAGGGTTTAGGGCAGTGCAGTGGTCTTCGGGCAGTGTAGGGGGTCGTGCTGGGGGTGGTGTTTCAGGGTTTAGGGCAGTGCAGTGGTGTTCGGGCAGTGTAGGGGGTCGTGCAGGGGCTGGTGTTTCAGGGTTTAGGGCAGTGCAGTGGTGTTCGGGCAGTGTAGGGGGTCGTGCTGGGTGTAGTGTTTTAGTGTTCAGGGTAGTGCAGTGGTGCTTGTGTAGTGTAGGGGGTCGTGCTGGGGTTAGTGTTTTAGGGTTTAGGGTAGTGCAGTGGTGTTTGTGTAGTGTAGGGGGTCATGTTTTAGGGTAGTGCAGTGGTGTTTGGGTAGGGTAGGGGGTCGTGCTGGGGGTAGTGTTTTAGGATTTAGGTTAGTGCAGTGGTGTTTGGGTAGTGTAGGGGGTCGTGCTGGGGTAGTGTTTTAGGGTTTAGGGTAGTGCAGTCGTGTTTGTGTAGTGTAGGGGGTCGTGCTGGGGGTAGTGTTTTAGGGTTTAGGGTAGTGCAGTGGTGCTTGTGTAGTGTAGGGGGTCGTGCTGGGGGTAGTGTTTTAGGGTTTAGGGTAGTGCAGTGGTGTTTGTGTAGTGTAGGGGGTCATGTTTTAGGGTAGTACAGTGGTGTTTGGGTAGTGTAGGGGGTCGTGCTGGGGTAGTGTTTTAGGATTTAGGTTAGTGCAGTGGTGTTTGGGTAGTGTAGGGGGTCGTGCTGGGGGTAGTGTTTTAGGGTTTAGGATAGTGCAGTGGTGCTTGTGTAGTGTAGGGGGTCATGCTGGGGGTAGTGTTTTAGGGTTTAGGGTAGTGCAGTGGTGTTTTTGTAGTGTAGGGGGTCATGTTTTAAGATGCAACGCTCCAATACCTGACCAGTCTGCACTACATAAAACTGCAAAAAAACTAAAAATAAAAAGTGTTTTGCACACTTTTGTCATTGGGCTATATGTGGGCTACATCTGGGTAATATTTGTGCTACATTTGGGCTCTTTTTTCTCTGGTGGCCATCTTGGAAGACTTCTTTGTTCTGTGGCTCAATGGTTAGAGCGGCAGACCCTGATGCAGAGATCTGGCCCGGGACCAGGGTTCAATTCCCGCCTCGGCGGGTCTTGGGCTCAATTTCCTCGGACCTGATAATTCTCGCCTCGGTGCCTATTCTAATCATGGGTCCCACTCTGCAACTCTGGGCAATAGCTTGCTTAATCTCCACAACGGCCCCAACAGCGCTGGGATGCCTGGCTTCACCTTGGGGGTGCTCAGGAGTGGACATTTCACAGGGAAAGCCAGGAAGGGTTCCACAGCGGTATGCGTACAGCGCCAGGACACCCCTTTGGGGGTATAAGTGCGCTTTACAAGTACAAATTTCATTTAATTTGTTATGAAGTTTCCTAATTTCCTCATTTACTGCAGTCTCCTCAGTAGGAAATGCTTTCAGTTTTTTACTTTGATTCCATCAAGAAGGCATTCAGATGTGTCTCACATTTGCCATAAATTCTGAATGTTAGCACTCTAGTTGCTCATTATATCACTGTAGTAAAGCTACTGCTCACCAGGGAGTTAACTGGAAGTCTGCTGCTGGTATTGAAAGTGATTGTTTCAGTCTGCATGTCAGAATTTTCTAATGAAATAGAAGAGGATTTGAGAGCTCACTTAAAACATGCCCTAATTTTTCTTTCTGCAGCACTAACCATAATTTCTATTTCAAAAAGAACCCCATCATTTTGTTCCTTTTTAAATTAAATGTTTTAAGTGTTACCGGTTTATTCCAATCAAGATGGCTTCAGGTGTGCCATACTTTTGTCATAAGTAAGGCTGTTAGCGCTCTAGTTGTTCTTTAGAACACTCTGGGAAGCTGCAGTAGAACACAAAGGTATCAACTGGCAGGCTGCTCCTGTTGAAATATAACAGGAAGATATTTGAGATCACACTTGAAACGTCCTAATTTTTTCTTTCTACAGCACTAACCATAATTTCTATGACAAAATGAACCCCATCATTGTGTTCCTTTTTAAATTAAATGTTTTAAGTGTTACCAGTTTATTCCAATCAAGATGGCTTCAGGTGTGCCATACTTTTGTCATAAGTAAGGCTGTTAGCACTCTAGTTGTTCTTTAGAACACTCTGGGAAGCTGCAGTAGAACAGAAAGGAATCAAATGACAGTCTCTGCCCTTGTTGGATGTACATGTTTTACTGAGAATGTCAGACTTCATTCTCACATGACTGAGAAAGATAATGTGAATTTACAGAAAATATGCTCTCATTTTATCTTCTGGAGCACCTTCCAAAACTCTATGGGACAAGCATGTGAAAATAGTTTTCTCTCAAACATGATTCATGATATCCCAGCAGAAGGTTTTTCACAGGGCAAAATCACCTTAGAAAACACCACAATTCCTGAAATTAGTATGGTACCATCAACAAATGAATTCTAATGTAACTAAAGTCTGTTATCACCCTTTATAGTTCTCTTTTTGGTAACCCTCAAAATCTTTGATTCACTACAATGCATTTCAATGGGGTACTATCATGTATATTGGTCCCAAGATGGCTGCCAGCAATTCCAGGATGAAGTGCTGACAGCCAATCAGATCTCACGATGACATGTGTGGTTAGGCTCCGCCCAGATATATATGTGATTTTACTTTTGATTTTCTCAGCAACTACTGAACGGATTTACACCATTTAACAAAAAGGGTTCTTTCTGAACCAAGAACTACCTCTTTGCCAAATTTGGTGTAATCCCGTTCAGCAGTTCGGGCTGTAGCCGTGGCTAAAGTTTCCTATGGGAAAATGAATGGGGAAAACACGTTTTGGGACCCCCCTTTTTTCTCGGCCCCCGCTTGACGAATCACCCCGAAACTTTCAGGGTAATAGCGGACCGGAGCGGGCCATAAAGTTTGAAAATTTCGCGAAGATTCGTCAACCGACGCAAGAGTTATTTCAAATAGAATGTTGCGGATTTCCTATGGAAAATAGGTCCTAACTATAACTATCTACTGGCGACTGCCAGTAGATAATATATATATCAGAATCCTCGCCTGCTTCCTTCTCCTCCGTGGAGAAAAACGAGAGTGGACCCAGGTTTAGTGCATATATGTTTATTCCGCACTCATTACAAATCCGCCATAATGCGTTTCGGCCGCAAGTGGCCTTGATCACATGACAACGCTGAAAGGGTAGATTGCCCTATTTAAAGTGACAATGCTCAATAGCCTGATAATGGACATAAACAACATACTATATTTTTGTATTGAATACTTGCATAAATGCATTTCTAAAAAGAGCAGCATAGATACATTTCTAAAAACATCATAATATGCACCAGTAAAATTCCATACCAGGAATTTACATATGGCACAAATCAATGTTTCAACAAGTAACCAGTTGGTATTTTGCTTAAATGCATAAGTATTATCATTGTTTAAACCAAAATCAAACAGCTATTTTTAAAATGTAGGTTTTTATGAGATTTTAATTTATTTTATATTAGTGCCACTCCTCATATTGTATTATAAATATATAATACAATATGACCCCAGAACGTACAGAATTTATACACCCCTATATTCATTTGTCTATTGTCTATATCTATGCCTATTCAGCAGGCTCATGATTATGCACATGCTCTCTAAAGCATCTTATTTAATACCCAACTAAATTAATATTGAATGAGTATGCGCAGTTTGCCAAATGACAACCTTACCAATACAAATATCTGACTATTTATGTGCAACATGATCTCTAAGCTATGAGCTAGATTAGATAATTGACAAATACTAAACAAAGTGACTAAGTGCTCAACTCCTCATTAAGTGCAAATCCACCTAAAGTGCTAAGTGCTACATATCCCATATTACCAACAGCTTATATATATGACATAATGTCCTTATGTTCTATTGATAATACATATCCATATAAAGTGCAAAAAGTTGTGCAAAGCGAGCTAAAGGCTATAATTCTGACAATTAATATCTTTCAACCAGTTGATCCCCACAAATGTAAATACAGATATATAAATATATAAATAAATACACATAAATATAAGTATAAATACACTCCAACTGCCAAAATAGATAAAAACTGTTCAAAACCACTCTTTGGAAAATTAAAATGATCATAAAGTTTAGAGGCTGCATGTTGCATTTTATCATTTCTATCGATAGTGCACATATAATTAAAGAAAAAATTGGTCATCTAAAATCCATTATACCCTATATCAATGACACTTGTAAATGATAAAATCTTGTTGCAAAGCATATAGACCCAATAGTACCCTACTATTAACTCCATAATAAATCGTAATAGGGCCAACACTACATACAATCACCTATATCGTTATATATACATGTATGCATGTATGCTTGCTCATGAGTGGGACAAAGATGGTCTCAATGATGTAAATGATATCCACTCTGATCCTAAAGATATGTGTGTAAGTCCTCACTCGTGTTAAGGCCCCCTGGGTACTTGGTATCTAACTCCAATATATATCGGATCTCAAGGCGCCTTAGCTTAGCCTCCCGGTTACCGCCTCTTTTTTGCGGCAGTATTGCATCGATGACAAAGTACTTCAAGTGTTTAAGACTACTATTATGACATTCTTTAAAATGTCTCGCAACCGGGTAGCTTGAATCGTTATTGACAATAGCCCTTGTGTGTTGTAAAACCCTCTTATGGGCAGCCAACTTGGTGCTGCCAATATACTGGAGGTTGCAACTACATTCCAGCACGTAAATTGCATGATCTGTCTTACAAGTCAAATGTTGATTGATCACCTGAATTCGATTGTTAAAAGCTGTTTGATAAGTAGTCTTATTCATGCCGTACTGGCAGGCTTTACAGCTCGAACATTTATAAAAAACCTTTCCTAGCTGAAAGCCAAATCCCTGCATCTTGATCCTCTGGACTACTCTTGACCAACGCATTACCCATTGATGCTGTTTTTCTATATGTGATAGCAGGTTTTTTCGGAAGAATACTACCAATAACTGGGTCGTCCAACACAATAGGCCAATTCCTTCTTATAATAGCACTGAGTTGTTTCTCCTGTCTAGAATAGGAGAGAATTAGTCTAGTTGGCTCATTCGTTGCATCAGCATTGCTGCTAGCTGCACCCCGGGGCTTCATTTTATATTGGAGCAAATCTTGTCTAGCTCGCTTCCTAGAATCAGTGATGGCTGCATCTATAGTCTTAGTGCTGTATCCTCTTTCTAAAAAGTGTGTTTTACTTTCTGATTGTTTAATAGAGGAATCAATCTCATCACTACAGATCCGCCTTATTCTAAGCATTTCCCCATACGGGATGCTCTGTATGAGGTGTGGAGGATGCGAGCTAGATGCATGTAAAACTATATTTCCAGCTGTTTGTTTACGATACAAGGATGTAGACAATTTACCATTTACTATGTGGATTTGCACATCCAAAAAGTAACACTTTCATTGCTAACAGAAGAAGTGAAACTCAAGTTGACATCATTATCATTAATTTGTGCAATAAACTCCTCCGCACTTTGCTCTGTGCCATTCCATACAATGAATAAATCATCTGTAAATCTCAGCCAAGAAATTACCTTTTCATTATAGGTATGCTCAAATTGTTTCCTGAGGACCAGCTCCTCCCACCAGCCCATGAATATACATGCATAGCTGGGGGAGAAGCTGGCCCCCATGGCTACCCCTTGTATTTGCTGGTACATTTGATTTTTAAAAAGAAACAGATTGTTTTCCAAACAGAACATCAACATACTGATCAACATTTTATTGTGTTGAGCATATTTTAACGGTCTAGTTGCCAGGAAATGCTCTATCGCCCTAATACCATCATGATTCCTTATGCATGTGAATAAAGAGGACACATCTAGCACTATCAAAAGATACCCATTTTGCCAATTTATATCTTTTATCTTGCGAAGAAAATCGCTGGTGTCCTGCACATAGGATCTTAAATTTTTGACATGTTCCTGTAAAAACTAGTCAATATATATTGACATATTTTCAAGTTGCCCATCGCATGCTGCTATAATCGGCCTGCCTGGAGGCTTGTGCATGTTCATATGTATTTTTGGAATAAAATATATTACAGGAATGGTAGGTTGCTCCTTTTTCAAATATTTATATTCCTCTAAGCTCAATAAGCCCAGGCTTTTCCATGCCAACAATTTTGTAAAAACAGATCCTGTGTGCTTCTAAATTTCTGATGCGAGCTTTTTCTATAGCAGTCTGGATTATTGAGTTGAGATGACACCTCATCCATGTAATCCTGCAAGGGCCACAACACAATGTTCCCTCCCTTGTCAGAATTCCTGAGCACGACTTGCTTTTCTAAGCTTTTCAATCAGTTGGTAATATTTCCTTTCCTGGTTAGAAATTTTCCTTTTAACTTTATTAATGTCAATGTTCAGTTTTTTACTTGTATTACAACTTGCTCATTGAACACATCCAGGGAGTCCCGTGGCATAATCGGGAAGAATTTAGATCTGACCTTGAATGGGGTGATCGGTTTAACACAGGTCCCATGTACCGGAGACTCCATGCCATACTCGGTGCCAGAGTACTCTTGCAATATATTGCTGCCTCCCACAGCTCCATTATCCTGCTCTAAATCGTGTAGATCCTGCAACAAACCATAATCTGCCACTGTTAAGTTAGAAATATTGGGAGTGTTCATCGCTGATGTGCTGTTTCCCATGTCTTTGGGGCGAGCTTGAAGCAGATGAAATTTCTTAAGTTTAAGTTTTCTAATAAATTTATATATGTCTGCCCGGGTCTGAGTATAATAAAAATTCGTCTCTGGACAGTAAGACAATCTCAGAGAAAGCAGCTGCTGTTCCGCTGCATCAAGGTTAACATTAGCTAAATTAATGATAGTATTGGCACCTGTGGTGGTCATGGTCATGGGGGACCGAGTCATTTGAGATGTCATCAGTGATGTCATCAGTGATGTCACTGACCATGTCATGAATGATGTAATATGTGACGTCATCAGCAGTGCATTGCGGGGGCGCGAGTTATAGTTAGCTCAACTAACTATAACGGCTGAATTTCTCTGGTTTTGTACGAGTGAAATGTCCAACTAACTACAACGTCCCTGAAACCTATGGTTTTTTCAGTGAATTTCTAAGGTTTTTTAAATGCTAATTTCTAACTATAACGTCCCTGAAACCTATGGTTTTTCAGTGAATTTTAAAGGTTTTTAAATGCTAATTTCTAACTATAACGTCCCTCAAACCTATGGTTTTTTCAGTGAATGTCAAAGGTTTTTTAAATGCTAATTTCTAACTATGCCTACAGAGGTAGGACATGTGAAGAAAGAGGAAGAAAAGCACAGAAAGAAGCAAGAGAAATGCAGAGAGAGGCAACAGAAGTCCAGAAAGACAAAGAAAGGTGCAGAAAGAAGCAAGAGATATGCTGAAAGAACCAACAGAGGTGCAAAAAGAGGCCTTGTTGCAAAGTCATCCTGTGCCCCCAACTTTTTGCTGACTGGTACTGGTGGTAACTGACTCTGACTAACCAGGCCCGGAGCCAGTGCTATGCTGAAAGACACTTAGAATACGGTAAAAAAACCTATGTACACTAGGGTACACTATGGGTTGGGGTACCCCTGTGATTGGCATGACCTCCCCTGAAAGGCCCTAGTACATAATAGGGCAGGGGGATTAAAACTACCTCTAAGTCAGAGGTGCAGAAAGAGGCAAGAGAAGTGCAGAAAGAAGCAACAGAGGTGCCAAACCAGGGAAGAGAGGTGCAGAAAGAAGCAAGAGAAGTGCAGAAATAGGCAAGAGAGGTGCAGAAAGAGGCAAGAGAGGTTCAGAAACAGGCAAGGGAAGTGCAGAAACAGGCAAGAGAAATGCACAAAGAGGCAAGAGAGGTGCGAAAAGAGGGAACAGGGGTGCATAAAGAAGCAAGAGAGGTGAAGAAAAAGGGGAGAGGGGTACAGAAAGAGGCAAGAGGGGTGCAGAAAGAAGCAAGTGAGGTGCAGAAAGACGGAAGAGAGGTACAGCAACAAGCAAGAGAAGTGCAGAAAGAGGCAAGAGAATTGCTGAAAGAAGCAACAGAGGTGTAGAAAGAAGCAAGAGAAGCGCAGAAATAGGCAAGTGAGGTGCAGAAAGAAGCAAGAGCAGTGCAGAAAGAACCAACAGAGGTGCAGAAAGAACCAACAGAGGTGCAAAAAGAAGCAAGAGCGGTACAGAAAAAGGTAGAAGAGGTGCACAAAGAGGCAAGAGAGGTACAGAAAGAGGCAGGAGGGGTGCAGAAAGAAGGAAGAGAAGTGCAGAAAGAAGCAACAGAGGTTCTGAAAGAGGCGCAAAGGGTGCAGAAAGAGCAAGAGAAGTGCAGAAAGAACCAACAGAAGTACAGAAAGACGCAACAGAGGTGCAGAAAGACGCAAGAGAGGTGCAGAAACAAGTAAGAGAAGTGCATAAAGAAGCAACAGAGATGTAGTAAGGGGGAAGTGGGAGGCAAGGAGGGATACAGAAAGAAACAAGAGAGGTGCAGAAAGAGGGAAGAGAGGTGCAGAAAGAGGGAAGAGTGGTGTGAAAGAGGCATGAGGGTTGCAAAAAGAAGCAACAGAAATGCAGAAAGAGGCAAGAGAGGCGCAGAAAGAAACAAGAGTGGTTTACACACCATTAGTACCAATTTAATACACACATTTAGCAATAAGTAACAGGTGACCATTCTAGGTTTGCACAGGGCCTTCCACCACGCTGTAACACTTGTCGCTGCATTTTTGGTAACATTTGAGCGGTTTGAGCTAGAAACAATGGTTTTTTTGTTCAAATCTGCAGATTATGCAGCAGATGATGGATTATGTGGCAAATGCGGTAAATGTATGATTGTGCAAAAGTCGGTGCAGCCAAACAGTCACATAATTCCAGTGGCCCTGCTTATACCTCTGACTAGGTCCAGAAGTGCTCCTCAGTGGTTCCTTCTTTTTTTTTGTCTCATTGAGTTCATAGTATAGCTTCTATGGAAACGAGGAAGGCTAAACCTGAGGTTACAACTCCACAACACAGACTATCATACCACACAATTACTCTCCATAACACATAATCCTACTCTACATAATTCCTACACACTAAATACCACATACTTTCTATCCACATAATTTCACTGCACAACATACCACATAATTCCACTACACACAACCTACATCCACTCCACTCCAAGAAACATTATTAAAACACTTTTACATTTACAACGCCAATAGCTCTAACTCTCGCAAATGCGAAACCTATTACATTGCAAATGCTTCTTTAACTAGTAGTCGCGTTTGCAGAGTGGTGGAGAAAGGGTGCTGGGCCTCCGACCAGCGCTCAGGAATTCTGCTGCGTAGGACTTACCAGGATGGCTTCTTAGCCCCCAAGGTCCCTCAGGAGTAAAGTGGACTTCATCCCCCATCCCGTAGTCTGCCAGGAGGCGCGTTTGCAGAGTGGTGGAGAAAGGGGGCGTGGCCTCCGAAGACGTCTTAGCCATCCCACTGTGTGGGACTTACGGGTGGTAACACGTGGGGTAGTGGGCCCCCAAGGACATCCTTGGGGGCCAACTACCCCTCCTATTACCTCCAGTAAGTCCCACACAGCAGGATTTCTAAGTTCTCATAGCAGGCCACGCCCCCTTTGCCCACCACTCTGCAAACGCGCTCCCTGTCACGCTCTTGGGTGGGGATTGAAGTCCCCTTCGTTGCTGGGGGTGGTTAGGGGCCAACTAGCCTACCTCTTACCTCCAGTAAGCCCCACACAGTGGGATTGCTGAGAGGTGGACACAGGCCACGCCCCCTTTCTCCACCACTCTGCAAACGCACCTCCTGGCACGCTCTTGGTTGGGGGATGAAGTCCCCTTTCCTCCTGAGGGTACCTGGGGGCCAACTAGCCCTCCTGTTGCCTCCAGTAAGCCCCATGCAGCTGGTCTGCTGAGAGTGCTCAAAGGCCACGCCCCCTTTTTACATCACTCTGCAAACGCGGATCCTGGCGCACTGCTGCTCGGGGGATGAAGTCCACTTTAGTCCTGAGGTCCTCAGGACACAAGAGGACCTCATCGCCCCACCAGCAATGTGCCAAGAGGCGTGTTTGCAGAGTGGTGTAGAACGGGAGGTGGCCTCCGACCACCTATAGCCAATCCCACTGTGTGGGGCTTACTGGACATACCTGGTTGGCTAGTTGGCCCCTAAGGACCCATAAGACTCTAGGGGACTTCATCCCCCAACCCAAAACACGCCAGGAGGCGCGTTTGCAGAGTGGTGCAGGGAGGGGGCGTGGCCTCCGGCGAGGTGCCGGCTTCTGTTTTATTTTTATTTTTTAGAAGGGGGGCTGTGTGGCCCCCTTCTGTTAATATTTTTGGGGCCCTGGGGACCCCATCCCCCAGGGCTTGAACAATATTTCTTTTTTTTTTATTAAATAAAAAACAGGAAGGGGGCCACGCGGCCCCCCTCCCGAAGCTGATTACGGGCCCTGGATACCCCATCCCCCGGGGCCTGGCCAGCCTGTTTTTTTTTGGTGGGGGGGGCCACGTGGCCCCCCTCCTGAGGCCAATTATGGCTCCGGGGACCCCATACCCTGGGGCCTGGTCTTATTTATTATTATTTTTTTTAATATATAATTCCCAAAGGGAGGGGGGCTGCGTGGCCCCCTCCCCTGGGCCACTTCTGGCCCCGGGGACCCCATCCCCCGGGGCCTGGCCACCTTGTTTTTTTTGGGAGGGGTGCCTCGTGGCCCCCCTCCTGAGGCCAATTATGGCCCCGGGGACCCCATCCCCAGAGGCCGGCCTTCCATTTAAAAAATAAATAAATAATAAAATTAAAGGGAGGGGGGCTGAGTGGCCCCCCTCCCAGGCCACTTCTGGCCCCGGGGACCCCATCCCCGGGGCCTGGCCTCTTTGATGGAGACCGTGGGGGGAGCCCCAATGCCCCCACAGTCCCAGTCGGCTCCCCGCCTCCTGCAGGAGCCGGCATTGCTTTTGGGCAAGGGGAGCTGCTGACATGCAGCTCCCCTTGCCCAAAAGCAATCTGCTTTGCTTCATGGAAGTGAGAGCAGGGCGGGACCTGCCATAGCAAACGGCAATGTGCCGGGGGTGGCGGTCCCCAGGGCCATCTAGGGCTCCAGGAGGGGGGCCGCATGGCCCCCCTCCCAACTCTTTAAAGCCCCAGGGAGGTGGTGGGCCCCAGGGCCCGGCAGTCCACAACAGACCCCCATATGTAAATAATTAGTGCCCCGGGGAGGTGGTGGTCCCCCCACACTCCTCTAATTTGATTGGAGCCCCGGGGCGGTGGCAGTCCCCGGGGCTTGGGGGGGCCCACGAGGCCCCCCACCCCTATTAAATCAAAGCCCTGTGGAGGTGGCCGTCCCCGGGGGCAGCGTGGGGGGGGCAGAAGCCCCCCCATGCATTTTTTTGTAAAAAGCCCCAGGGAGGTGGCGGTCCCCGGGGCTGTGTCACAAGATGGCTGCCAACACTTCCTGGTTTGGAGTGTTGGCAGCCAATCAAAATGAAGCTCGTGCTCGGGAGGATTCCCGAATCCTCCTCGGTGCTCAGATATCAATATTTTCATTTTTTTAATTTCTCAGGAACTATTGAACGGATTTACACCATTTAAAAAAAGAGTGCTTTCTGAACCAAGAGCTACCTTTTTACCAAATTTGGTGTAATTCCGTTCAGCAGTTCGGGCTGTAGCCTGTTCCAAAATTCCTATGGAAATTAACATGGGAAAAACGCGTTTTGGGACCCCCCTTTTTTCTAGGTCCCAGCTTGATGAATCACCCTCAAACTTTCAAGACCGGAGCTGACCTGAGCTAATCATCAGTTTTGAAAATTTCGCGAAGATTCGTCAAACGGCGCCAAAGATATTGGCAAAAGAAAAAACGCTTTTTGAATAGAAACAAGGTCCTAACTATAACTACCTACTGGCGACCGCCAGTAGGTAATATATATACATAAATGTATATTATCTACTGGCGGTCGCCAGTAGATAGTTATAGTTAGGACCTATTTTCCATAGGAAATCCGCAACATTCTATTTGAAATAACTTTGGCGCCGGTTGACAAATCTTCGCGAAATTTTCAAACTTTGTGGCCCGCTCCGGTCCGCTCCTATCTTGAAAGTCTCGGGGTGATTCGTCAAGCGGGGGCCGAGAAAAAAGGGGGGTCCCAAAACGTGTTTTCCCCATGCAATTTTCCATAGGAACCTTTCATCGCAGCTACAGCCCGAACTGCTGAACGGAATTACACCAAATTTGGCAAAAAGGTAGCCCTTGGTTCAGAGTCATGCCTTTCGCTTAAATGGTGTAAATCCGTTCAGTAGTTCCTGAGAAAATCAAAAATAAAATCACATATATATCTATGGCCGCATAGGGTCCGCGTACCCTCCCGATCACGAGCTGTATGGTAATTGGCTGTCAACACTCCAAACCAGGAAGTGTTGGCAGCCATCTTGTGCCTCGGTAGAACCGAGGCACAAGAAATCAGAGAAACTAACGCGCAAAATGCAAAAACGGGGCAGGGTAGAAACACCCTGACCCCCTAGGCCTGCTCAAGCCCCGGGGACCGCCACCCCTGGGGCTTTAAAAAAAAAATGGTGCGGGAGGGCTCTCGGCCCTCCCGCAGCCCCGGGGACCGCCACCCCGGGGCTTCTTTTTTTTAAATAATAATTACCTATGTGGGGGGGCTCCAGCCCCCCCACATGCCCCAGGGACGGCCACCTCTCCGGGGCACTAATAAAAGAAATGTGGGGGTCCGTTTCGGACCCAAGCCCCGGGGACCACCACCTCCCGGGGCTTTGTAGATGTTGGGAGGGGGCCGCGCGGCCCCTCCTGGAGCCTGTGATGGCCCTGGGGACCACCACCCCCAGGGCCGGCTCCTGCAGTGTCCCGGGGTGCCTACCCCGGGACACTGTAGTTTGCTATGGCAGGGCGGGAGCCTCGCGGCTCCCGTCCTGCCATAGCAAACTTGCTTGAATTTTGGAAGAGAGCAGGAAACCTGCTCTCTCTTCCAAAATTCAAAGCAATTGCTTTTCACACGGGGAGCTGCATGTTAGCAGCTCCCCATGTGGAAAAGCAATGCCGGCTCCCGAGGGACGCGGGAGCCGGCGGGACCGTGGGGGATTGGGGACCCCCACGGTCCCCAACGGACAGGGCCAGCCCCGGGAGATGGGGTCCCCGGGGCAAGTAGTGGCTCAGGAGGGGGCCACGTGGCCCCCTCCCCAAATTAAGGAAAACATTTTTTTAAAAAGCCGGCCCCGGGGGATGGGGTCCCCGAGGCCTAAGGAGGCCTGAGAAGGGGGCACCGCAGCCCCCTCCATGACATTTTTTTTTTTTTTAAAGGTGGCAATGACCCGGGGGATGGGGTCCCCAGGCCGAAATTGGCCACGGGAGAGGGGCCCACGCGGTCCCCTTCCCGTTCCTTTTTTAAAAAAAAATTAAAAGGGGGTCAGGCCCTGGGGGATGGGGTCTCCAGGGCCCAAAATAATTAAAAAGAAGGGGGGCCACACAGCCCCTTTTAAAAAAAATGTTTTAAAAAAAATATCCGGCATTGCGCCGGAGGCCACGCCCCCTCCTTGGCAGCACTCTGCAAAAGCTCCCCCTGGCGCGTTTGCAGAGGGGGAACGAATTCCCCTTGAATACTGGGGGTCCCTGGGGCCAACTAGCCCACCAGGAACCTCCAGTATGCGTCAGGGGCTGCGTTGCAGAGAGGTGTTCTGAGGCCACGCCCTTTTACACCTCTCTGCAACGCAGCTCTGTGGCGCTTAATGGAGGTAGCTGGTGGGCTAGTTGCACCCCAGGGACCCTCAGGATTCAAGGGGAGTTAATCCCCCAACTTAAAACGCGCCACGGGGCGCGTTTGCACAGTGGTGAAAGGAGGGGGCGGGCCTGAGGTGACATGTGTGCAAACATGCCCTGTGGCGTGTTTTAAATTGGGGATTAAGTCCCTTGAATCCTGAGGGTCCCTGGGGTCCAACTAGCCCACCAGGTACCTCCAGTAAGCGCCACAGAGCTGCGTTGCAGAGAGGTGTAAAAGGGGCGTGGCCTTGGACCACCTCTCTGCAACGCAGGGCTGTGGCGCTTACTGGAAGTACCTGGTGGGCTAGTTGGGCCCCAGGTACCCTCAGGATTCAAGGTGACCTAATCCTGTAACTTAAAACGCACCACGGGGCGCATTTGCACAGTGGTGAAGGGAGGGGGCGGGGCCTTAGGTGACATTTGTGCAAACACGCCCTGTGGCGTGTTTTAAGTTTGGGTATTAAGTCCCCTTGAATCCTGAGGGTCCCTGGGGTCCAACTATCCCACCAGGTACCTCCAGTAAGCGCCACAGAGCTGCGTTGCAGAGAGGTGTAAAAGGGGCGTGGCCTCGGACCACCTCTCTGCAACGCAGGCCTGTGGTGCTTACTGGAAGTACCTGGTGGGCTATTTGGGCCCCAGGGACCCTCAGGATTCAGGTGACCTAATCCCCAACTTAAAACGCGCCACAGGCGCGTTTGCACAGTGGTGAAGGGAGGGGACGGGGCCTCAGGTGACATGTGCGCAAACACGCCCTGTGGTGCGTTTTAAGTTGGGGAATTAATTCCCCTTGAATCCCGAGGGACCCTGGGGGCCAACTAGCCCACCAGGTACCTCCAGTAAGCACAACAGAGTTGCGTTGCAGAGAGGTGAAAAAAGGTGCGTGGCCTCGGAACGCCTCTCTGCAACTCAGCTCTGTGGTCCTAACTGTAGGTACCTGGGGGGCTAGTTTGGCACCAGGGACCCTCAAGATTCAAGGGGACTTAATCCCGCAACTTAAAACGTGCCACGGGGCGCGTTTGCACACATGTCACCTTAGGCCCCACCTCCCTTCACCACTGTGCAAACGCGCCTTGTAGCGGATTTTAAGAGGTAGTTTTAATCACCCTGCCCTAATATGTACTAGGGACTTACAGAGGAGGTCATGCTAATCACAGGGGTACCCCAACGCATAGTGTTCCCTAGTGTATGTAGGTGTTTTAACTGTATTCTAAGTGTCTTTTACCATAGCACTGGCTCTAGGCCTGGTTAGTCAGAGTCAGTTACCACCAGTATACGTCTGGAAAAGTTGTGGGCACAGGATGATTTTGCAACAAGGCCTCTTTCTGCTCCTCTGTTGGTTCTTTCTGCACATGTCTTGCTTCTTCCTGGATTTTCCTTCGTCTTTGTGGACTTCTGTTTCTTTCAACATTTTTTTTGCTTCTTTCTGTGTGTTTTTTCTTCTTTCTTCACATGTCCTACTTCTGTAGGCATAGTTACAAACTAGCATTTGAAAAACCTTTGAAATTCACTGAAAAAACCATAGGCTTCAGGCACGTTATAGTTAGAAATTAGCATTTAAAAAACCTTTGAAATTCACTGAAAAAAACATAGGTTTCAGGCACGTTATAGTTAGAAATTAGCATTTAAAAACCTTTGAAATTCACTGAAAAAACCATAGGTTTCAGACACGTTATAGTTAGAAATTAGCATTTAAAAAACCTTTGAAATTCACTGAAAACACCATAGGTTTTAGGGACAGTTATAGTTAGTTGGACATTTCACTCGTACAAAACCCGTGAAATTCCCCGTTATAGTTAGTTCAGCTAACTATAACTTGCGCCCGCAATGCACTGCTGATGACGTCACATATTACATCACTCATGACATGGTCAGTGACATCACTGATGACATCACTGATGAGATCTCAAATGACATCACTGATGACATCACTGATGACATCATCCATGTGGTAATTTTATGCATCTTCTCACACCCTAATATAACTTTTGATACACCCACTCTAAATTACAGACTGCCATTCTCAAAACCATACACACTCCAATACCAATAACTACATACCCACTCACTGATTCTTAGGTCAACACACACACATCTACACACTCACCCGTACAGTCACTCATACTTACGGTCACTCAGTACAGGACTATCATATGCACTCATACACCTATATAAACACTCACACACCGCCACTCATCCATAGAGGTACTCACACACCTAGTCAGTCATGCAAAAAAATAATCACACACCCATTTACTCACCTATACAGTTATACACACACCAGCTCACTTACTCATACAAATACTAGCACATTCTTACGCTCTTATACAATAACTGATACAAGCACACACGCATCCATACAGCCACTCTCACAATCACACACCCTCACTTATAGCCTTTTAAATACTCTAACACACATATATATGGCCTTTTACATATGTAGTTACTCGCACATGTACCACTGAGAAATACATTCACTCACTAACACACCCATACACACACTCACCCACCCAAGCAGTCCATCACAGATGCACTCTTCAAATCATGCACCCAGTGAATCACCCACTCACACATCTATGTACAGAGTCACACACACCCCACCCACACAAACACTCAGGCACCCATACAGATACTCAGAGAACCAATGAATAACCCATATAGACACTCATGTAGCTATTTGCAAATCCATTCATCCACTTATACACCACAGACAGACGGATACAGACATTCACACAGTTTAGTCAGTAACCCATGCATTCAGTAAGATACGTTTAATCACTCACTTGTAGTCAGTCACGCACCTACTCAATCATCCATTGAGA
Source organism: Calotriton arnoldi (assembly GCA_963921515.1). Lineage (NCBI taxonomy): Eukaryota > Metazoa > Chordata > Amphibia > Caudata > Salamandridae > Calotriton > Calotriton arnoldi. Next base: position 24,438 of record CAWUFW010012878.1, read on the forward strand.
CACTTATACACCCAGTCATTCTTCAATACGCCTTTGCCTATATATATTAAACATATTTTAACTTTACAGAAACACACAGTCACTGCATGATGTCATCAGTGATGTCATCAGTGATGTCTCTGACCATGTCATGAGTGATGTAATATGTGACGTCATCAGCAGTGCATTGCGGGGGCGCGAGTTATAGTTAGCTGAACTAACTATAACGGGGGAATTTCACGGGTTTTGTATGAGTGAAATGTCCAACTAACTATAACTGTCCCTAAAATCTATGGTTTTTTCAGTGACTATATATATATATTTTTTTTTCACTTAAAAACCAAGGTTACAGGCTATAGTTAGGAAATAGAATTGAAAAACCTTAGAAAATTCTCTGGAAAAAACAAAGGTTACAGTGACGTTATTGTTACGCTCAGATTTCACTCATGCAAAAACACTGAAATTCAGCAGTTATAGTTATCTGAGCTAACTATAACTTATGCCTCAGCAATGCACTGCTTATGACCTCATATATTACATGACTCATGACATGGTCAGTGACATCACTGATGATATCTCAAATGACATCACTGATGACATCATCCTGTGATTGTGAGTGTTTCTGATGTTAAAGCTATATAGTAAGATACTACAAATGTTAAATTAATAAACTTTGTGTACTACTAGTGAATGATACTTTTTGTAACACATAATATGTGGGTGGCTCTGTGACTGTGTTCATCCATGTGTGTGTAGGTGTCTGAGTGGCTCTATGGGTGTGTGAGTGGTAGTATGGTTCAGTGAGTAGGTGTGTGAGTAGCTGTATAGGTGACACTCAGTGTGTGAGTGGCTGTAAGGATGAATGAGTGGGTGCAAGAGTGGCTGTATGGGTGAGTATGTGGTTATGTGAGTAACTGTCTGAGTGAGTAGATGTGTGAGTGGCTCTATGGATCAGTGTATGCTTGTATGGGTCTGTAAATGGGTCTGTGAGTGGTTGTGTGGGAATGGGTGTATGAGACGTTCTATGGGATATGAGTGGGTGTTTGAGTGGTTCTGTGGATGATGTCATCAGTAATGTCATTTGAGATATCATCGGTGATGTCATCAGTGATGTCACTACTCATGTCATGAGTGATGTAATATGTGAGGTCATAAGTAATGCATTGCGGGGGCATAAGTTATAGTTAGCTCAGGTAACTATAACTGCTGAATTTCACTGGTTTTGTATGAGTGAAATCTGAGCCTAACTACAACCGCCCTGTCACCTTTGATTTTGCAGTGAATTTCTAAGATTTTTTTAATGTTGTTTCCTAATATATATATATCCGTAAGTTGGAAACATATTATATACTGGAGTTCGATAGCATGGAACCGAATGGGTTAAACGTAGATGAGGATTTATTCACTTGTCTGTATTAAGAAGAGCTGTTGAGTTTGCGCATTCAAAAGAACCATTTTTTTTAAAGACAGATTTGTATACAACAAGAAGGAGAACAAAGGACACTGGCACTTTAATATTTAGCACTTTAAATTTAGCACTTTAAATTATTTATATGAATAAGTATGCACTAGCACTTTAAATATGAATAAAGTTTTTTATAAAAGTATATGATTTTAATATACGGAAGAAGTAAAGAAATTAAGAAAAAATTATTTTTATTGATAAATTGCTTCTTTAGATAAATAAATAAAAAAATGAGCACTAGCACTTTAATTATCATAGTACTGTATAAAAGGAAAAGAAAAAAGTGATAAAAATAAGGTTGAGCACTTGCACTTTAATGAGGTTTTTGTCATTCAAAATTTAGGATAAATCCTATATATATTGTGGATGGCCATGAAGCATGTTTAAACAATGTTTTTCTATAAAAATAAGGAAATTAATTTTTCTATGTATCCATTAGTAGTGAAGTTGTGAGTAAGTGATGAATTATACTGCTCATACCTAGACAAGGATACTTATTTTGAACTTGCACTTTGAAAATGTTTATTGAAGTATCAATATTTTAATATGTTCTAATATGGCGCCCAAAATTGCGAAATGACTAACCTCTTTATGCTAATGAGATGTTGTCCTTTGTTAATGTTTACACACCATAAAGAGTATTTTAATGTTTGTCAGAATGGCGTTCGGCATCGTGAACAAGGCTGCTTGTGGCTGTCGAAACGCGTAGATGCCGTCACTGTACCAATAAAGTCGAGTGGAGATTACCCCTTGGAGTGCTGGATTATTGCCTGTTATAGAGCGGCGATTTTTGAGCGATATATATATCAATATATATACATATATATATATTCACTGAAAAAAACATAGGTTTCAGGCACGTTATAGTTAGAAATTAGCATTTAAAAAACCTTAGAAATTCACTGAAAAAAACCATAGGTTTTAGGGAAAGTTATAGTTAGTTGGACATTGCACTCGTACAAAACCATTGAAATTCCCCCGTTATAGTTAGTTCAGCTAACTATAACTCCCGCCCCCGCAATGCACTGCTGATGACGTCACATATTACATCACTCATGACATGGTCAGTGACATCACTGATGACATCACTGATGACATCTCAAATGACATCACTGATGACATCATCCAGTGACTGTGTGTTTCTGTAAAGTTTAAATATGTTTAATATATATAGGTAAAGGCGTATTGAAGAATGAGTGGGTGTATAAGTGTCTGAATGGATGTTTTACTAGGTGCGTGACTGACTCTATAAGTGAGTGGTTAAACATATGTTAGTGAATGCATGGGTTAGTGACTAAACTGTGTGAATCTCTGTATCCGTCTGTCTGTTGGTGTGTAAGTGACTGCATGGGTTTGTGAATAACTACATAAGTGTCTATATGAGTTATTGATTGGTTGTCTGAGTATCTGTATGGGTGCCTGAGTGTTTGTGTGGGTGGGGTGTGTGTGACTCTGTGCATAGATGTGTGAGTGGGTGATTCACTGGGTGCATAGTTTGAAGTGTGCATCTGTGATGGACTGTATGGGTGGGTGAGTGTGTGTATGGGTGTGTTAGTGAGTGAATGTATATCTTATTTGTACATGTGTAAGTAACTACATATATAAAAGGCAGTATATATGTGTGTTAGAGTATATAAATGTCTATAAGTGAGAGTGTGTGATTGTGAGAGTGGCTGCATGGATGAGTGTTTGCTTGTATCAGTGATTGTATAAGAACGTAAGAATGAGCTAGTATTTGTATGACTAAGTGAGCTGGTGTGTGTATAACTGTATAGGTGAGTAAAGGGTAGTTTGAATAATTATTTCTATGACTGACTAGGTGTGTGAGTACCTCTATGGATGAGTGGCGGTGTGTGAGTGTCTATATAGGTGTATGAGTGCATATGATAGTCCTGTACTGAGTGACCATAAGTATGAGTGACTGTACGGGTGAGTGAGTGGATGTGTGTGTAGACCTAAGAATCAGTGAGTGGGTATGTAGTTATTGGTGTTGGAGTGTCTATGGTTTTGAGAATGGCAGTCTGTAATTTAGAGTGGGTGTATCTAAAGTTATGTTAGGGTGTGAGAAGATGCATGAAATTATCACATGGATGATGTCATCAGTGATGTCATCAATGATGTCATTTGAGATGTCATCAGTGATGTCATCAGTGATGTCACTGACCATGTCATGAGTGATGTAATATGTGAGGTCATCAGCAGTGCATTGCGGGGGCGCGAGTTATAGTTAGCTGAACTAACTATAACGGGGGAATTTCAATGGTTTTGTACGAGTGCAATGTCCAACTAACTATAACTTTCCCTAAAACCTATGGTTTTTTCAGTGAATTTCTAAGGTTTTTTTAAATGCTAATTTCTAACTATAACGTACCTGAAACCTATAGTTTTTTCAGTAAATTTCAAAGGTTTTTTAAATGCCAATTTCTAACTATAATGTGCGTGAAACCTATGGTTTTTTCAGTGAATATATATATTATATATAAACATATAAGCTTGATGTATATTTAAAAAATATGATTTTTTTTGTTTGGAGTCGCGCACCCAACGCGTTCACACCAGGGGCCGCGCTGGGAGTCGCGCACCCAACACATTCACACCAGGGGGCCACGCTGAGCGCCGCGCTGGAGTCGCATCTCCAAATTTTTCTGTAAAAAAAAAATTAGCTCCTACCACTAATTGATATTCTCCCCGGGGACCCCATCCCCCGGGGCCTATACATAATGATGGAGACCGTGGGGGGAGCCCCAATGCCCCCATGGTCCCGCCGGCTCCCCGCATCCTTCGGGAGCTGGCTTTGCTTTTCCACATGGGGAGATACTAACATGCAGCTCCCCGTGTGGAAAAGCAATCTGGTTTGCATTTTGAAAGAGAGAGCAGGTTTCCCTGCTCTCTCTTTCAAAATCCAAACCAAGTTTGCTATGGCAGGGTGGGAGCCACGAGGCTCCCGCCCTGCCACAGCAAACAGCAGTGTCCCGGGGGTGGGCACCCCGAGACACTGCAGGAGCCGGCCCTGGGGGTTGGCGGTCCCCAGGGCCATCATTGGCTCCAGGATGGGGGCCGCGCGGTCCCCCTCTCACTGAATGTAAAGCCCCAGGGGGGTGGTGGTCCCCAGGGCTTGGGGGTCCGTAACAGACCCCCTATTTTGAATATTTAGTGCCCCGGGGAGGTGGCGGTCCCGGGGCGTGTGGGGGCTCAAGCCCCCACACAGGATTAAATTAATTTTTTTTTAAAAGCCCCGGGGGTGCCGGTCCCCGGGGCTGCGGGGGGGCAGAGTGCCCCCCGCAATAATAATTAATTAAATCCCCTGGGGGTGGCGGTCCCCGGGGCTTGGGGGCCTTAGAGGCCCCCAAATTTAAACTATCAAGCCCCGGGGTGGTGGTCCCCGGGGCTGCGGGAGGCCCGTGTGCCCCGCAAATATTCATACTTTGCCCTGGGGGTGGCGGTCCCCGGGGCAGTGGGGGGATTAGGGCCCCCACACTTTTTCACATGCCCCCGGGACCTGGCCCACCCGGGGCTTTAATTAAACGAAGCACCGGAGCCCGTGCTTCCTTTTCCTACGCGTATCGCAGCGTTTAAAAAAAAAAATGCTTTTTTTAGCCCTAGAAGTCCTTCTAGGACCCCCTAAGCAGACCTACGGGGTCAGGGTGTTTCAACCCTGCCCCCTCTTCTTCTTTACGCCTTCATTTTACTGCCATCTTGTGCCTCGCTTCTACCGAGGCACAAGATGGCTACCAACAGTTCCTGGTTTAGAGTGTTCACAACCAATTACAATGCAGCTCGTGATCGGCAGGGTGCGCGGACCCTAATCTGTAGGGTGCGCGGATCCTCCGCGGCGATAGATATATATGTGTTTTTACTTTTGATTTTCTCAGCAACTACTGAACGGATTTACACCATTTAACAAAAAGGGTTCTTTCTGAACCAAGGGCTACCTTTTTGCCAAATTTGGTGTAATTCCGTTCAGCAGTTCGGGCTGTAGCCGTGTCTAAAGTTTCCTATGGAAAATTGCATGGTGAAAACACGCTTCGGGACCCCCCTTTTTTCTCGGCCCCCGCTTGCCGACTCACCCCGAAACTTTCAGGATAGGAGCGGACCAGAGCGCCCCACGAATTTTTAAAATTTCGCGAAGATTCGTCAACCGGCGCCAAAGTTATTGGAAATAGAATGTTGTGAATTTCCTATGGAAAATAGGTCCTAACTATAACAATCTACTGGTGACCCCCAGTAGATAATATATATATATATATTCACTGAAAAAACCATAGGTTTCAGGCACGTTATAGTTAGAAATTAGCATTTAAAAAACCTTTGAAATTCACTGAAAAAACAATAGGTTTTAGGGGAAGTTATAGTTAGTTGGACATTTCACTCGTACAAAACCAGAGAAATTCCCCCGTTATAGTTAGTTCAGCTAACTACAACTCGCGCCCCCACAATCCACTGCTGATGACGTCACATATTACATCACTCATGACATGGTCAGTGACATCACTGATGACATCTCAAATGACATCACTGATGACATCATTCAGTGACTGTGTGTTTCTGTAAAGTTTAAATATGTTTAATATATAAAGGGAAAGGCGTATTGAAGAGTGAGTGGGTGTATAAGTGTCTGAATGGATGATTTAGTAGGTGCGTGACTGACTCTATAAGTGAGTGATTAAATGTATCTTACTGAATGCATGGGTTAGTGACTAAACTGTGTGAATGTCTGTATCCGTCTGTCTGTTGGTGTGTAAGCGGCTGCATGGGTTTGTGAATAGCTACATGAGTGTCTATATGGGTTATTGATTGGTTGTCTGAGTATCTCTATGGGTGCCTGAGTGTTTGTGTGGGTGGGGTGTGTGTGACTCTGCGCATAGATGTGTTAGTGGGTGATTCACTGGGTGCATGGTTTCAAGAGTGCATCTCTGATGGAGTGTATGGGTGGGTGAGTGTGTGTATGGGTGTGTTAGTGAGTGAATGTATATCTCAGTGGTACATGTTTGAGTAACTACATATGTGAAAGGCTGTATATATGTGTGTTGGAGTATATAAATGGCTATAAGTGAGAGTGTGTGATTGTGAGAGTGGCTATATGGATGAGTGTGTGCTTGTATCAGTGATTGTATAAGAGCGTAAGAATGTGCTAGTATTTGTATGAGTAAGTGAGCTGGTGTGTGTATAACTGTATAGGTGAGTAAATGGCAGTGTGATTAATTATTTGCATGACTGACTAGGTGTGTGAGTACCTCTATGGATGAGTGGCAGTGTGTGAGTGTCTATATAGTTGTATGACTGCATATGATAGTCCTGTAATGAGTGACCGTAAGTATGAGTGACTGTACGGGTGAGTGAGTGAATGTGTCTGTAGACCTAAGAATCATTGAGTGGGTATGTAGTTATTGGTGTTGGAGTGTCTATGGTTTTGAGAATGGCAATCTGTAATTTAGAGTGGGTGTATCAAAGGTTATATTAGGGTGTGAGAAGATGCATCAAATTATCACATGGATGATGTCATCAGTGATGTCATTTGAGATCTCATCAGTGATGTCATCAGTGATGTAACTGACCATGTCATGAGTGATGTAATATGTGACGTCATCAGCAGTGCATTGCGGGGGCGCGAGTTATAGTTAGCTGAACTAACTATAACGGGGGAATTTCTCTGGTTTTGCACGAGTGAAATGTTCAACTAACTATAACTTTTCCTTAAACCTATGGTTTTTTCAGTGAATTTCAAAGGTTTTTTAAATGCTAATTTCTAACTATAATGTGCCTGAAACCTATGGTTTTTTAGTGAATTTCAAAGGTTTTTTAAATGCTAGTTTCTAACTATGCCTACAGAGGTAGGACATGTGAAGAAAGAAGAAAAAACGCACAGAAAGAAGCAAAAGAAATGCAGAAAGAAGCAAAAGAAGTCCACAAAGACGAACAAAAGTGCAGGAAGAAGCAAGACATGTGCAGAAAGAACCAACAGAGGAGCAGAAAGAGGCCTTGTTGCAAAATCATCCTGTGCCGACAAATTTTTCAGACGGGTACTGGTGGTAACTGAGTCTGACTAACCAGGCCTAGAGCCAGTGCTATGCTAAAAGACACTTTGAATACAGTGAAAACACCTACATACACTAGGGAACACTATGCGTTGGGGTACCCCTGTGATTAGCATGACCTCCTCTGTAAGGCCCTAGTACATAATAGGGCAGGAGGATTAAAACTACCTCTAAGTCAGAGGTGCAGAAATATGCTACTTTAACTAGTAGTCACGTTTGCAGAGTGGTGGGGAAAGGGTGCTGGGCGTCCAACCAACGCTCAGGAATTCCGCTGCGTAGGACTTACAGGAGGTACCAGGAGGGATTCTTGGCCCCCAAACTCCCTCAGGACAAAATTGGACTTCATCCCCCATCCCGTAGTCTGCCACGAGGCACGTTTGCAGAGTGGTAGAGAAAGGGGGCCATGGCCTCCGAAGACGTCTGTGGGACTTACTGGAGGTAACAAGAGGGGTAGTTGGCCCCCAAGGACATCCTTGGGGGCCAACTTCCCAAACTATTACCTCCAGTCAGTCCCACACAGCAGCACTGGTAAGTACTCATACCAGGCCATGCCCACTTTGCCCACCACTCTACAAACGCGCTCCCTGGTGCGCTCTTGAATGGGGATTGAAGTCCCTTTCACTGCTGGGGTTCCTTTAGGGGCCAACTAGCCTACCTTTTACCTCCAGTAAGCCCCACACAGTGGGATTGGTGAGAGGTAGACAAAGGCCATGCCCCCTTTCTCCACCACTCTGAAAACGCGCCCCCTGGCGCGTTGTAAGTTGGGGGATTAAGTCCCCTTGAATCCTGAGGGTCCCTGGGGTCCAACTAGCCCACCAGGTACCTCCAGTAAGTGCCACAGAGCTGAGTTGCAGAGAGGTGTAAAAAGGGGCGTGACCTGGACCACCTCTCTGCAACGCAGCGGCATTTACTGGAAGCACCTGGTGGGCTACTTGGCCCCCAGGGGACCTCAGGATTGAAAGGGAATTAATTCCCCAACTTAAAAGGCGCCACAGGGCGTGTTTGCACACATGTCACCTCAGGCCCCGCCCCCTCCCTTCAATACTGTGCAAACACACCCCGTGGCACGTTTTAAGTTGCGGGATAAAGTCCCCTTGAATCCTGAGGGTCCCTGGGGTCCAACTAGCCCACCAGGTACCCCCAGTAAGCGCCACAGAGCTGCATTGCAGAGAGGTGTAAAAAGGGGCGTGGCCTGGACCACCTCTCTGCAACTCAGTCCTGTGGCGCTTACTGGAGGTACCTGGTGGGCTAGTTGGCCCCCAGGGACCCTCAGGATTGAAGGGGAATTAATTCCCCAACTTAAAACGCGCCACAGGGCGTGTTTGCACACATATCACCTCAGGCCACGCCCCCTCCCTTCACCACTGTGCAAACGCGCCCCGTGGTGCGTTTTAAGTTGGGGGATAAAGTCCCCTTGAATCCTGAGGGTCCCTGGGGTTCAACTAGCCCACCAGGTACCTCCAGTAAGCGCCACAGAGCTGCGTTGCAGAGAGGTGTAAAAAGGGGCGTGGCCTGGACCACCTCTCTGCAACGCAGCCCTGTGGCGCTTACTGGAGGTACCTGGTGGGCTAGTTGGCCCCCAGGGACCCCCAGTATTGAAGGGGAATTAATTCCCCAACTTAAAACGCGCCACAGAGCTCGTTTGCAGAGTGTTGCTGGGAGGGGGCGGGGCCTCCGGCACGATCACGTTTTTTTTTTTTTTTTAGAAGGGGGCTGTGTGGCCCCCCTTCTTTTTACTTTTTTTGGGCCCAGGGGACCCCATCCCCCAGGGCCTGACCCCCATTAAAAAAAAAATATATATATATTAACGGGAAGGGGGCCGCGTGGGCCCCCCTCTCATTGCCAATTCCGGCCCCAGGGACCCCATCCCCCGGGGCATGGCCAAATATTTTTTTTTTATGGAGGGGGCTGCATGGCCCCCTCCTGAGGCCTCTATTGGCCCCGGGGACCCCATCCCCCGGGGCCGGCCTTTATTTATTTTTAATTTTTTTATTTTTGGGGAGGGGGCCGCGTGGCCCCCTCCCGGGCCACTTCTAGACCCGGGGATCCCATCCCCCGGGGCAGGCCCTATCCGTTGGGGACCGTGGGGGTAGCCCCAATGCCCCCATGGTCCCGCCGGCTCCCCACGTCCTGCGGGAGCCGGCATTGCTTTTCCACATGGGGAGCTGCTAACATGCAGCTCCCCTTGTGGAAAAGCAATCTGCTTTGCTTCATTGAAGCAAGAGCAGGTTTCCCTGCTCTCGCTTCAATGAAGCAAAGCAGTTTGCAATGACAGGGCGGGAGCCGCGCGGCTCCCGCCCTGTCATTGCAAACAGCAGTGTCCCGGGGGTAGGCCTCCCGGGACACTGCCGGAACCGGCCCTGGGGGGTGGCGCTCCCCAGGGCCATCACAGGCTCCAGGAGGGGTTCCGCGCGGCCCCCCTCCCACCTATTGCACAGCCCCGGGGAGGTGGTGGTCCCCGGGGCTTAGGGGTCCGTTACGGACCCCAGCATTTGAATATTAGTGCCCCAGGGAGGTGGCGGTCCCCGGGGCATGTGGGGGGGCTTGAGCCCCCCCACACAGGTCTATGTTTTTTTTTTTAAAAAGCCACGGGGGTGGCGGTCCCTTGGGCAGCGGGGGGCCGTGTGCCCCCGCGATTATAATTAATAAAAGCTGGTCCCGGCACTTGGGGGGCCTTGGAGGCCCCCCACACATTAAAAATAAGAAGCCCTGGGGGGTGGCGGTCCCCAGGGCTGCGGGGGGCCAAGTGCCCCCCGCAAATGTTTATGGAAAGCCCCGGGGGGTGGCGGTCCCCAGGGCTGCGGGGGCCTCTCTGGGCCCCCGCAATTACATTATTAAGTGCCCCCAGGACTTGACACACCTGGGGGCTAAATAATAACAAAGCGCGGGAGTCCGCGCTTCTTTTTTTAAAAAAATTTCGGCCGAAATTCGCGCTGGGTGCGCGAATCTCGCCAATTTTTAAAAAAACAAAATGTTTTTTTTGGCCCTGGGGGTCATGTGGGACCCCTGAGCAGGCCTAGGGAGTCAGGGTGTTTCTACCCTGCCCCCTTTTCTTTTTTTTAGAAGTTTTTTCGGGACTCGGCTGAGGTCGAGTACCAAGATGGCTGCCAACACTTCCTGGTTGAAGTGTTGGCAGCCAATCAGATCTCAGCAAAAGATCGAGAGGGTTCGCAGAGCCTTCACGTCCCTAGATATACACATTTGGATTTCTTTAATATCTCAAAAACTGCTGAACGGATTTACACCAAATAATAAAAAGGGTTCTTTCTGGACAAAGAGCTACCTTTCTGCCAGATTTGGTGTAATTCCATCCAGCGGTTCAGGCTGCAGTTGTGTCTAAAATTTCTATGGAAATTAACATGGGAAAAACACTTTTTTTGACCCACCATTTTTCTTAGCCCCGGTTTGACTGAATATCTCCAAAACTTTCCATGCACAACTAGAATTTCTGGCACATTTTTGGGTAGATTTTTTAAACATTCATCAAATGGCGCCAAAGACATAGGCAAGTAAAAAAGCACTTTTCCTAAGGAAGCATGGTCCTAACTATAACTACCTATTGGGGTCCACCAGTAGGATATATATATGTGTGTGTATATATATATTCACTGAAAAAACCATAGGTTTCAGGGGCGTTATAGTTAGTTGGACATTTCACTCGTACAAAACCATAGAAATTCCCCCGTTATAGTTAGTTCAGCTAACTATAACTCGCGCGCCCGCCATGCACTGCTGATGACGTCACATATTACATCACTCATGACATGGTCAGTGACATCACTCATGACATCACTGATGACATCTCAAATGACATCACTGATGACATCACTGATGACATCATCCTTGTGATAGAGTGGCAGACCTCCTCTCACCCTAATATAACCTTTGATACACACACTCAAAAATACAAACTAACATTTTCAAAACAATGGACATACCAAATACCAGTTACAACACACCTATTCAGTAATTCCAAGATCTACACACACATCCACTCATTCACCAACAGTCCCTATACAGTCACTCATACATGTACTCACTCATCATATGTACTCATACACCTATACATCCTGTTACACACCGCCACTCATCCATAGAGTTACTCACACACATAGTCACACATGCAAACAAAGTATCAAACATCCATTTACTTGCATATACAGTTATACACACACACTACCACACTTACTTCTACAGAAACTTACACATACTTACTCTCTTAAACAATCACTTATAGAAACACCTACTTATTTGTACAGGAACTCTTCCAATCTCTCACTCTCACATATACTCACTTATATACACCAATACTCACATATACTAGTTTAAAACATATGTAGTTACTCATAAAGACACTATTGAGACAGTCATTCACTCACTAACACACCCATACACATACTCATCCACCTATACAGTCCTGCACACATGCTGTCTTCAACACATACAAACAATGAGTCACTCATTCATGCATCTATGCACTAAGTAATACCCCCCACCAAACCATACAGACACTCAGACACTCATACTGATATTCAAAAAACCAACTAATAACCCATATAGACACTCATGTAGCTACTCACCAACCCATGCAGCCACTTATACACAAAGTGAGAGACTGATACAGATATTTTCATATTTAAACATTACTCACTAACCCATGTATTCACTAAGATACACTTAGTCAGTTATACAATCAATTTTACAAAAAAAATCATCCATTTAGACACTTATATACCCATTTATTCTTCCATCGACCTTGAGATATACATATATAAAACATATTTAATTTTCAGAAAAACACACATTCACTGGATGATGTCATCAGTGATGTCATCAGTGATGTCATTTGAGATGTCATCAGTGATGTCATGAGTGATGTCACTGACCATGTCATGAGTGATGTAATATGTGACGTCATCAGCAGTGCATTTCAGGCGCGCGAGTTATAGTTAGCTGAACTAACTATAACGGGGGAATTTCTATGGTTTTGTACGAGTGAAATGTCCAACTAACTATAACGCCCCTGAAACCTATGGTTTTTTCAGTGAATTTCTAAGGTTTCTTAAATGCTAATTTCTAACTATAACGTGCCTGAAACCTATGGTTTTTTCAGTGAATATATATATATATATATATATATATTATCTACTGGCGGTCGCCAGTAGATATAGTTAGGACCTATTTTCCATAGGAAATTCACAACATTCTATTTCCAATAACTTTGGCGTCGGTTGACGAATCTTTGCGAAATTTTCAAAACTCGTGGGGCTCTCCGGTCCACTCGTATCCTGAAAGTTTCGGGGTGATTCGGCAAGCGGGGGCTGAGAAAAAAGGGGGGTCCCAAAACGTGTTTTCTCCATGTTAATTCCCATAGGAAATTTTAGACACGGCTACAGCCCGAACTGCTGAACGGAATTACACCAAATTTGGCAAAAAGGTAGCGCTTGGTTCAGAAAGCGACCTTTTTTTAAATGGTGTAAATCCGTTCAGTAGTTGCTGAGAAATTCAAAAAATAAGAGTCAAAAAATCAATTTTCCATAGGGAACTTTGTGCAAGGCTACAGCGGAAACTACTGAACGGATTTACCCCAAATTTGGCATAAAGATACTGCTTGGCTCAGAAAGTTACCTTTTCAAAAATGGTGTAAATCCGTTCAGTAGTTTTTTAAATATTAAAGGAAAAAGAACTATATATATCTGGGCGGAGCATAACCACACATGTCATCGTGAGATCTGATTGGCTGTCAGCACTTCATCCAAGAAGTGTTGGCAGCCATCTTGGGACCAATATACATGATAGCACCCCAATGAAATGCATTGTAGTGATTAGAAGATTTTGAGGGTCACCAAAAGGAGAACTATAAAGGGTGATAACAGACTTTAGTTACATTAGAATTCATTTGTTGATGGTACCATACTAATTTTAGGAATTGTGGTGTGTTCTAGAGTGATTTTACCCTGTGAAAAACCTTCTGCTGGGATTTAATGAATCATGTTTGAGAGAAAATAATTTTCTCATGCTTGTCCCACAGAGGTTTGGAAGGTGCTCCAGAAGCTAAAATGAGAGCATATTTTCTGTAAATTCACATTATCTTTCTCAGTCATGTGAGAATGAAGTCTGACATTCTCAGTAAAACATGTAAATCCAACAAGGGCAGAGACTGTCAGTTGATTCCTTTGTGTTCTACTGCAGCTTCCCAGAGTGTTCTTAAGAACAACTAGAGCGCTAACAACCTTACCTATGACAAAAGTATGGCACAACTGAAGCCATCTTGATTGGAATAAACTGGTAACACTTAAAACATTTAATTTAAAAAGGAACAAAATGATGGGGTTCATTTTGTCTTAGAAATTATGGTTAGTGCTGTAGAAAGAAAAATTAGGACATGTTTTAAGTGAGATCTCAAATATCTTCCTGTTATATTTCAACAGGAGCAGCCTGCCAGTTGTTTCCTTTGTGTTCTACTGCAGCTTCCCAGAGTGTTCTAAAGAACAACTAGAGCGCTAACAGCCTTACCTATGACAAAAGTATGGCACACCTGAAGCCATCTTGATTGGAATAAACTGGTAACACTTAAAACATTTAATTTAAAAAGGAACAAAATGATGGGGTTCATTTTGTCATAGAAATTATGGTTAGTGCTGTAGAAAGAAAAATTTGCAAAAGAAACAATTGATGGACGGAATGCTAGACAATGCAAACATTCACCCCCAGTCACAAGGATCTGGGTTAAATCCATTATTGTTTTGCTCACAACACCACCCCAGTTTGGACCCAGCCATATGCAAATCAGTCTTGACCCTGTTCCTTGTGGGAACAGTCCAGCCCGAACTGCAAGCCAGGTCCTCCCTGGACCGGAAACAAGCATCCTGGGACCGGTTTCAGGGCATCACCTTTCATCAGCCAGGCTAGCTTGAGTCCAGTGGTGTAGTGAGCACGGGACCCACGTCTGGGCATACCCTTCCCACTTTGGGCGACATATGCAAAAGAAACAATTGATGGACAGAATGCTAGACAATGCAAACATTCACCCCCAGTCACAAGGATCTGGGTTAAATCCATTATTGTTTTGCTCACAACACCACCCCAGTTTGGACCCAGCCATATGCAAATCAGTCTTGACCCTGTTCCTTGTGGGAACAGTCCAGCCCGAACTGCAAGCCAGGTCCTCCCTGGACCGGAAACAAGCATCCTGGGACCGGTTTCAGGGCATCACCTTTCATCAGCCAGGCTAGCTTGAGTCCAGTGGTGTAGTGAGCACGGGACCCACATCTGGGCATACCCTTCCCACTTTGGGTGACATATGCAAAAGAAACAATTGATGGACGGAATGCTGGACAATGCAAACATTCACCCCCAGTCACAAGGATCTGGGTTAAATCCATTATTGTTTTGCTCACAACACCACCCCAGTTTGGACCCAGCCATATGCAAATCAGTCTTGACCCTGTTCCTTGTGGGAACAGTCCAGCCCGAACTGCAAGCCAGGTCCTCCCTGGACCGGAAACAAGCTTCCTGGGACCGGTTTCAGGGCATCACCTTTCATCAGCCAGGCTAGCTTGAGTCCAGTGGTGTAGTGAGCACGGGACCCACGTCTGGGCATACCCTTTCCACTTTGGGCGACATATACAAAAGAAACAATTGATGGACGGAATGCTAGACAATGCAAACATTCACCCCCAGTCACAAGGATCTGGGTTAAATCCATTATTGTTTTGCTCACAACACCACCCCAGTTTGGACCCAGCCATATGCAAATCAGTCTTGACCCTGTTCCTTGTGGGAACAGTCCAGCCCGAACTGCAAGCCAGGTCCTCCCTGGACCGGAAACAAGCATCCTGGGACCGGTTTCAGGGCATCACCTTTCATCAGCCAGGCTAGCTTGAGTCCAGTGGTGTAGTGAGCACGGGACCCACGTCTGGGCATACCCTTCCCACTTAGGGCGACATATGCAAAAGAAACAATTGATGGACGGAATGCTAGACAATGCAAACATTCACCCCCAGTCACAAGGATCTGGGTTAAATCCATTATTGTTTTGCTCACAACACCACCCCAGTTTGGACCCAGCCATATGCAAATCAGTCTTGACCCTGTTCCTTGTGGGAACAGTCCAGCCCGAACTGCAAGCCAGGTCCTCCCTGGACCGGAAACAAGCATCCTGGGACCGGTTTCAGGGCATCACCTTTCATCAGCCAGGCTAGCTTGAGTCCAGTGGTGTAGTGAGCACGGGACCCACGTCTGGGCATACCCTTCCCACTTTGGGCGACATATACAAAAGAAACAATTGATGGACGGAATGCTAGACAATGCAAACATTCACCCCCAGTCACAAGGATCTGGGTTAAATCCATTATTGTTTTGCTCACAACACCACCCCAGTTTGGACCCAGCCATATGCAAATCAGTCTTGACCCTGTTCCTTGTGGGAACAGTCCAGCCCGAACTGCAAGCCAGGTCCTCCCTGGACCGGAAACAAGCATCCTGGGACCGGTTTCAGGGCATCACCTTTCATCAGCCAGGCTAGCTTGAGTCCAGTGGTGTAGTGAGCACGGGACCCACATCTGGGCATACCCTTCCCACTTTGGGCGACATATGCAAAAGAAACAATTGATGGACGGAATGCTAGACAATGCAAACATTCACCCCCAGTCACAAGGATCTGGGTTAAATCCATTATTACTTTCTCGTTCAAAGTGCGCCAGGTATACCCAGACGTGGGTCCTGGGCTCACTGTGCCACTGGAATCAAGCTATCCTGGCTGAAGAGGGTGAAACCCGAAACCGGTCCTAGGATGCTTGTTTCCGGTCCAGGAGGACCTGGCTTGGCAGTTCGGGCTGGACTGTTCCCATGAGGCACAGGGTCAAGACTGATTTGCATATGGCCAGGTCTAAACTGGGGTGGCATGGTGAGCAAAAGAATGATGGATTTAACCCAGATCTCTTGACTGGGGGTGAATGTTTTGATTTGTTCTGCATTCCGTCCATCAATTGTGTGTATTTTGCTTTCTCGTCCTAAGTGCGCCAGGTATGCCCAGACGTGGGTCCTGGGCTCACTGTGCCACTGGAATCAAGCTATCCTGGCTGAAGAGGGTGAAACCCCGAAACCGGTCCTAGGATGCTTTTTCCGGTCCAGGGAGGACCTGGCTCAGTTCGGGCTGGACTGTTCCCATGAGGCACAGGGTCAAGACTGATTTGCATATGGCCAGGTCTAAACTGGGGTGGCATGGTGAGCAAAAGAATGATGGATTTAACCCAGATCTCTTGACTGGGGGTGAATGTTTTGATTTGTTCTGCATTCCGTCCATCAATTGTGTGTATTTTGCTTTCTCGTCCTAAGTGCGCCAGGTATGCCCAGACGTGGGTCCTGGGCTCACTGTGCCACTGGAATCAAGCTATCCTGGCTGAAGAGGGTGAAACCCCGAAACCGGTCCTAGGATGCTTGTTTCCGGTCCAGGGAGGACCTGGCTTGGCAGTTCGGGCTGGACTGTTCCCATGAGGCACAGGGTCAATACTGATTTGCATATGGCCAGGTCTAAACTGGGGTGGCATGGTGAGCAAAAGAATGATGGATTTAACCCAGATCTCTTGACTGGGGGTGAATGTTTTGATTTGTTCTGCATTCCGTCCATCAATTGTGTGTATTTTGCTTTCACGTCCTAAGTGCGCCAGGTATGCCCAGACGTGGGTCCTGGGCTCACTGTGCCACTGGAATCAAGCTATCCTGGCTGAAGAGGGGTGAAACCCCGAAACCGGTCCTAGGATGCTTGTTTCCGGTCCAGGGAGGACCTGGCTTGGCAGTTAGGGCTGGACTGTTCCCATGAGGCACAGGCTCAAGACTGATTTGCATATGGCCAGGTCTAAACTGGGGTGGCATGGTGAGCAAAAGAATGATGGATTTAACCCAGATCTCTTGACTGGGGGTGAATGTTTTGATTTGTTCTCCATTCCGTCCATCAATTGTGTGTATTTTGCTTTCTCGTCCTAAGTGCGCCAGGTATGCCCAGACGTGGGTCCTGGGCTCACTGTGCCACTGGAATCAAGCTATCCTGGCTGAAGAGGGTGAAACCCCGAAACCGGTCCTAGGATGCTTGTTTCTGGTCCAGGGAGGACCTGGCTTGGCAGTTCGGGCTGGACTGTTCCCATGAGGCACAGGGTCAAGACTGATTTGCATATGGCCAGGTCTAAACTGGGGTGGCATGGTGAGCAAAAGAATGATGGATTTAACCCAGATCTCTTGACTGGGGGTGAATGTTTTGATTTGTTCTGCATTCCGTCCATCAATTGTGTGTATTTTGCTTTCTCGTCCTAAGTGCGCCAGGTATGCCCAGACGTGGGTCCTGGGCTCACTGTGCCACTGGAATCAAGCTATCCTGGCTGAAGAGGGGTGAAACCCCGAACCGGTCCTAGGATGCTTGTTTCCGGTCCAGGGAGGACCTGGCTTGGCAGTTCGGGCTGGACTGTTCCCATGAGGCACAGGGTCAAGACTGATTTGCATATGGCCAGGTCTAAACTGGGGTGGCATGGTGAGCAAAAGAATGATGGATTTAACCCAGATCTCTTGACTGGGGGTGAATGTTTTGATTTGTTCTGCATTCCGTCCATCAATTGTGTGTATTTTGCTTTCTCGTCCTAAGTGCGCCAGGTATGCCCAGGCGTGGGTCCTGGGCTCACTGTGCCACTGGAATCAAGCTATCCTGGCTGAAGAGGGGTGAAACCCCGAAACCGGTCCTAGGATGCTTGTTTCCGGTCCAGGGAGGACCTGGCTTGGCAGTTCGGGCTGGACTGTTCCCATGAGGCACAGGGTCAAGACTGATTTGCATATGGCCAGGTCTAAACTGGGGTGGCATGGTGAGCAAAAGAATGATGGATTTAACCCAGATCTCTTGACTGGGGGTGAATGTTTTGATTTGTTCTCCATTCCGTCCATCAATTGTGTGTATTTTGCTTTTTCGTCCTAAGTGCGCCAGGTATGCCCAGACGTGGGTCCTGGGCTCACTGTGCCACTGGAATCAAGCTATCCTGGCTGAAGAGGGGTGAAACCCCGAAACCGGTCCTAGGATGCTTGTTTCCGGGTCCAGGGAGGACCTGGCTTGGCAGTTCGGGCTGGACTGTTCCCATGAGGCACAGGGTCAAGACTGATTTGCATATGGCCAGGTCTAAACTGGGGTGGCATGGTGAGCAAAAGAATGATGGATTTAACCCAGATCTCTTGACTGGGGGTGAATGTTTTGATTTGTTCTGCATTCCGTCCATCAATTGTGTGTATTTTGCTTTCTCGTCCTAAGTGCGCCAGGTATGCCCAGACGTGGGTCCTGGGCTCACTGTGCCACTGGAATCAAGCTATCCTGGCTGAAGAGGGGTGAAACCCCGAAACCGGTCCTAGGATGCTTGTTTCCGGTCCAGGGAGGACCTGGCTTGGCAGTTCGGGCTGGACTGTTCCCATGAGGCACAGGGTCAAGACTGATTTGCATATGGCCAGGTCTAAACTGGGGTGGCATGGTGAGCAAAAGAATGATGGACTTAACCCAGATCTCTTGACTGGGGGTGAATGTTTTGATTTGTTCTGCATTCCGTCCATCAATTGTGTGTATTTTGCTTTCTCATCCTAAGTGCGCCAGGTATGCCCAGACGTGGGTCCTGGGCTCACTGTGCCACTGGAATCAAGCTATCCTGGCTGAAGAGGGGTGAAACCCCGAAACCGGTCCTAGGATGCTTGTTTCCGGTCCAGGGAGGACCAGGCTTGGCAGTTCGGGCTGGACTGTTCCCATGAGGCACAGGGTCAAGACTGATTTGCGTATGGCCAGGTCTAAACTGGGGTGGCATGGTGAGCAAAAGAATGATGGATTTAACCCAGATCTCTTGACTGGGGGTGAATGTTTTGATTTGTTCTGCATTCCGTCCATCAATTGTGTGTATTTTGCTTTCTCGTAGAAAGAAAAATTAGCACATGTTTTAAGTGAGATCTCAAATATCTTCCTGTTATATTTCAACAGGAGCAGCCTGCCAGTTGATTCCTTTGTGTTCTACTGCAGCTTCCCAGAGTGTTCTAAAGAACAACTAGAGCGCTAACAGTCTTACTTATGAAAAAATTATGGCACACCTGAAGCCATCTTGATTGGAATAAACCGGTAACACTTAAAACATTTATTTTAAAAAGGAACAAAATGAGGGGGTTCATTTTGTCAAAGAAATTATGGTTAGTGCTATAGAAAGAAAAATTAGGACAGGTTTTAAGTGAGATTACATATATCTTCCTGTTATATTTCAATAGGAGCAGCCTGCCAGTTGATTCCTTTGTGTTTCTACTGCAGCTTCCCAGAGTGTTCTAAAGAACAACTAGAGCGCTAACAGTCTTACTTATGACAAAATTATGGCACACCTGAAGCCATCTTGATTGGAATAAACAGGTAACACTTAAAACAGTAATTTAAAAAGGAAAAAAATGAGGGGGTTCATTTTGCCATAGAAATTATGGTTAGTTCTGCAGAAAGAAAAATTAGGGCATGTTTTAAGTGAGATCTCAAATCCTCTTCTATTTCATTAGAAAATTCTGACATGCAGACTGAAACAATCACTTTCAATACCAGCAGTAGACTTCCATTTAACTCCCTGGTGAGCAGTAGCTTTACTACAGTGATCTAATGAGCAACTAGAGTGCTAACATTCTGAATTTATGGCAAATGTGTGACACATCTGAATGCCTTCTTGATGGAATCAAAGTAAAAAACTGAAAGCATTTCCTACTGAGGAGACTGCAGTAAATGAGGAAATTAGGAAACTTCATAACAAATAAGTATCCCAAGATGGCCACCAGAGAAAAAAGAGCCCAAATGTAGCACAAATATCACCCACATGTAGCCCACATATAGCCCAATGACAGAAGTGTGGAAAACACTTTTTATTTTTAGTTTTTTTGCAGTTTTATATAGTGCAGACTGGTCAGGTATTGGAGCGTTGCATCTTACTTGGACCCCTTATTGCGTATTTTGCACGAAGTACATGAGATTGATCTTGCGAAACATTGAACTTTACTATTCTGTTAAACTGAAGTTGCTCTGAACCGGGCTTTGTAACACCCGTTTTTACCTACTGGTTTTAATTAATTCTCACTGTATTGTATTAAGAAAGAGGATTTACTGTTTTTATGTACACTTTTATGATCTATGGGGCATATTATCAAGGGCTCTATCGCCGCTTTAGCGGGACTTTTTCCCGCTAAAGCGGCGATAATTCTAACGCCCTATTAGCAAGCTGTCGCTAACTGCTGTTAGCGACAGCTTCTAAGCGATAGCGACCGGGTTGGGTGCCGCTTTGCATGCCAGCGATATTTATCGCTAATGGCGTGCAAAGTAGGCGTTCCCAACCTAAAAGCGACTGGAAACAGTCGCTAAGCTCGCTATCGCCTATTAGCGAGGCAGGGAGGTGATTAACGAACCAGCGCTAAACACGTTTAGCGCTGGTTTGTTAATGCCTGGTCTCACCCTGACTTAGCCATGTAATCCAATGGGAGGTGGATTACATGGCTAAATCCCTCGCCCTATCGCCAAGCTAACACTGGTCACAGTGTGAATATCGCTTGTTTTCAAGCGATATTCACACTGTTCTCCAGGGTTTCTATCGCTTTGGAGATAAGCGTTGCTGATAGCACGCTATCTCCGCGATAGAAACCTGCAATAGCCGGCGATAATTATCCTAGCGCTAACTGCGCTTAGCGATAATTATCGCCGGTTATTGCTAATAGGCCCCTATGTTTCTAAATCAGATCGAATAAAGTTTAATGAATGTAATTGAAGTCTCCCAAGATGGCCACCAGAGAAAGATGAGCCCAAATGTAGCACAAATATCACCCAGATGTAGCCCATGTATAGCCCAATGACAGAAGTGTGAAAAACACTTTTTATCCTTTGTTTTTTTGCAGTTTTATATAGTGCAGGCTGGTCAGATATTGGAGTGCTTTACATGAGCATTGGTTACATCATACAAAGACAAACTCATTTTGGTTGTAGGCATGGGGAGATTAAGTGATTTGACCAGAATCACAGAATGACGAGCTGAAGCAGAAACTCCAACTTGGTAACACCACATTTTCTCCCCTAAGCGTAACATTTAATCAAGTGGTCAACTGGATAAAAAACATAGAGATAACAAATAATTCAAAAGTGCTTTGTCGCTATTTGAGAACTGCTTGGCTCAGAAAGCGACCTTTTTTAAAATGGTGTAAATCCGTTCGGTAGTTGCTGAGAAATTGTAAAAAAACAAATATCGATATCTAGAGGTGCGGTGGATCCGTGAACCCTCCCAACCACGAGCTTCATTTTAATTGGCTGCCAACACTCCAAACCAGGAAGTGTTGGCAGCCATCTTGTGACTCGGTAGAACCGAGTCACAAGAAAACAGGGAAACAAAGGTGAAAAAGAAGAAAAGGGGGCAGGGTAGAAACACCTTGACCTCCTAGGCCTGCTCAGAGGGTCCCACAAGGACCCCCAGGGACAAAAAAAGCATTTTTTTTAAAACAATTGGCGAAATTCGCGCTGGGGTCGTGAATCCCGCCGAAATGTAAAAAAAAATGAAGCGCGGGATACCGCGCTTCATTTAATTCAGACCCCCGGGTGTGCCAGGTCCCGGGGGCATTGCCAACAAATATATGCAGGGCCCGCGGGGGCCCCACAGCCCTGGGGACCGCCACCTCCCGGGGCTTGTTTTTTAATGTTTGGGGGGGCCTCCAAGGCCCCCCCAAGCCCCGGGGACTGCCACCGCCAGGGTTTTTATCAAATAGGGACCCTCAGGATTCAAGGGGAATTAATCCTCCAACTTACCCTGAGCACTACTGATGCAGTCCAGCCATCGCCCTGTCACTACCCATGCACTCCTCCAATCAACCAGCGAGCACCATGTACTTATCCAATCACTCCGCCAAAACACAAGCACTTATAAATTCACCATCCACTCTCCTTGCAGTACTCTAATCATCCAGTCAGTACCCATGTACTCATCCAATGACCCAGGCACTAACTCATGGCAAATACAGAGGAGGTCATGCTAAACACAGGGGTACCCCAACGCATAGTGTTCCCTAGTGTATGTAGGTGTTTTCACTGTATTCTAAGTGTCTTTTACCACCAGAGACAGAGTCAGTTACCACCAGTACCCATCAGCAAAAAGTTGGGGGCACAGGAGTACTTTCTACTCATCTGTTGGTTCTTTCTGCACATCTCTTCCTTCTTCTTGCACTTTTCTTTGTCTTTCTGGACTTCTGTTGCCTCTTTCTGCATTTGTCTTCCTTCTTTCTGCGCTTTTCTTCTTCTTTCTTCACATGTCCTACCTCTGTAGGCATAGTTAGAAACTAGCATTTAAAAAACCTTTGAAATTCACTTAAAAAACCATAGGTTTCAGGCACGTTATAGTTAGAAATTAGCATTTAAAAAACCTTAGAAATTCACTGAAAAAAGCATAGGTTTTAGGGAAAGTTATAGTTAGTTGGACATTTCACTCGTACAAAACCAGAGAAATTCCCCCGGTATAGTTAGTTCAGCTAACTATAACTCGCGCCCCCGCAATGCACTGCTGTTGACGTCACATATGACATCACTCATGACATGGTCAGTGACATCACTGATGACATCACTGATGACATCACTGATGACATCATCCATGTGATAATTTGATGCATCTTCTCACACCCTAATGTAACCTTTGATACAAAGTGATAACATGGAGGATAAGAACTTTATTGTTGGTTAATTAAAACCCTTACAATATAAAAACGCGAGCAACATATTCTTAGAAAAGACATTAATTAAAATTATTCAAATTACAATTAATATTTTACTTAAAACTGTGCTGAATTTCTCAGCAGTGATGATCGACTCGAAGGCCGGGTTCTGATCAACAGTTTATTGATGGTCGACAAACTGTTACTGTGTCCAATGGTGGAATGTCGCGCTGCTTAGCAGCGCCAATGGCTTCCAGCAGATTTAACGCCTTGATAACAAATTTTGTTAACCCGATATTCAACTTCGTGTTGTCCGGGTTAAAGGCTGCTATTATGGCTTGACGGCATGATCGAATTCCAAGCCTTTTCCATTCTTCCCGCAGTAAAAATCGTCTAGAAGTAAGCATTGCTGGGCATAAACAAACTATATGTTCCATTCCTTCGGTGTGGTAGCCGCACAACCTGCATTGGGTATGATTGTCTTGGCGGCGCCATTCTGGGAGATTCTTTAGAAAAGGCCATTCACCCAACCTCAGGGCCAGGAACTTTCGTTTCAAATAAAGTGCGAACGTGCTTGATAAATAAAAGGGTACAACTCCTGGTTTAAAATTGGTGATCACTGCCCAAGCGTGTTTCCTTTTTGACAGTATTGCCCTATCCGAGTGAAAGGACCACAACCTAACACTCTTCTTGATTACTGCTTTTAATGCTAGCTGGGAGGGGTTTGTTCCCCAGAATTCCTTAATACCAAGTAGTTGTAAACTATGGTTCAGGTGAAGCCGATATTTATGACTGGCATGACTTTTCTGGATTTCTTGCCAGAGTCTGGCCTCCAGGGAACCCTCCCGGGCATGACGCAGTCTATTGCAAAACTTTATAAATGCTCCAGCCTCAACGCCGTGATGGTCTAATAGACCAAGTTCAAGACGGACTTGTGCCGGCGATGCAGATTTGGGCAGGTGGAATGCACGTTTAAAGATTTTGATTGTTAGTTTATTTAAAAAAGTATTTGTGGTTCCCTTCATGATCTCGTGGCCATACGTCAATGAGTTAATTATCTTCGCCTTCATCACTTTCAACATTGGGATTAAACTGGGACCAAGTAATTTTTTGGACAGTTTTGTAGCAGCAGCCTCTAATGCCAAGGCTTTGGTCCTCAGTACTTCTTTTTGCTTGACAAATGAGCTTCTGGTGTCAAGGAATATTCCCAGGTATTTGTAGTGAGGTGTTGAATCGATTTTTACGTTGTTAAAATGCCACCCTCCACGCGTCTTCTTTTGCTTCCCAAAAGTAATTGTTTTTGTTTTTGATAAATTCAGCTCTAGAAGGTTGTTTTTAGTGTAAGGGAGCAATTCATCAAGTAGCCTCTGTAAGCCTACCTTCGTGTGACTAAGCAGCACCAGATCGTCGGCGTATAGGAGGTTACTGATACGTACTCCATCTAATTGAGGGGGATGGCAATTAACGCTGTCAAGGATTGGCGAAAGGTCCGATATGAACAAATTAAAAAGGAGTGGAGCCAGCACGCACCCTTGTTTTACTCCGCTTCTGGTCTCGATCTTCCTAGAAACATGGGAACCTTCACCCAGCTTGATTCTTACCCATGTTTCGGAGTGGAGTTGAACTATTGCAGTTAGCAAAGATTGGGGAATGCCCCAGCCCTTTAATTTCTGCCACAGTAGGCCCCGGGGCACACGGTCGAAGGCTGCTTTAAAATCCACAAAGCAACAGTGCAGTTGGATTTGTTGAACTGTTGCTTTCCCTATTAAAACGGATAATGTTAGTAGATTGGTTATTGTGCCAGAATTGGCCAAAAAACCCGTCTGATTGAAAGGGAGGCGCTTTGTTTCGTTTGCCCAAGTCTGCAGGTCTTCCAATAGGATACTGGCATAATATTTGGACTCCACATCTAGGAGTGCTATCATTCGATAGTTGCTGGGATCATTTCTCTTCCCACTTTTATAAATAGGGTGAATGATAGCACCTCTCCAGGACTCAGGAACTACGTTGTTTAACCAGCATTGAGAAAACAAGGGAACCAGATGGTCTGACCAAAATTCGGCTTCTGATTTGAACATTGCCTGGGGGAGACCGTTTGGCCCAGGTGCACCATCTGCCCTAGCTTTCTTTATTGAGCGTAGAATCTTATGTTTTAGTTCTTCGGGTGTCACTATTGTCACAGGGGATGAGTCGCTATTGTTCCCACTGGCCACGTTTGCAGGCTCTTTGAATGTGCTAATGGATGGGGAGCTGGAGCGCAGCCATGTTTGTTTCGTAGCCTCCGGTGATAATAAATTTGCATTATTTATGTTTAGAAGGTTGGGGCAGTTTTCTTTGTTGGTAACGATATTGAAATGGGATGTTAAAAAGTGGGTCCATTCGTCAGCACTAATACTTGCACTGCCGTAGAAACTTCCACCTCGCTGTCCCCTATTTACCAGAGACCAGAATTGCTTTGAATTTGATTTCTTGCTTTCATAGAAGAGCTTCAGCCAAAATTGATCTGAGGCCTCTTGTTTTTCCCTGCGTACGGCAGACTTAAGGGCTGCTTGGGCTTGTTTATAGTTGGAAAATTTGGTTTTATTATCTGGGCTCTTCCTTGATTGCCGAAGGGCTCGATTTCTGCAGAGCTTTAGTTTTTTTATTACTGGTGAAATATGAAGTCGAAATACGTGTTGCCCAATTCTCCTCTTAAGTGGAGCTACTTCTAATAGACGGTTGATAAAGCTAGCCCAGCTGCTAATAGCAGAGAAATCTGTGTCTGGTTGTTGGATTAACAATGCTCTGCATTTTTCCATCAAGAGAGGAGCCTCGTCGTCTGACCATTTCATTCGTTTTAAATTCTCTGTATGGCAGCCTGCATGGGTGTAAGCGAGCTCCTGATGACGTGGGGTTTTAACAAATATTGTTATTATTTGTGGCCGATGATCGCTTTCACCTTGAGGTGCAATGTAATAACTCTCTATCAAAGGGAGAATTTCAGTACTGCCTAGGGAAAAGTCCAGAAAAGAAAAAGTTCGGCCATCAGATCGTGTCCAGGCTGGTGGGATATCCGTATGGAAACGACCGTTCAATACGGTATAACCTACGCTACTTAGCTGGGTGACTGCGTACTCCCCCAATTTAGATGGTCTATTTCCTACGGGGATTACTTGTGTGGCAAGGTATGATGGAACCATTAGGGGAGCAATCTCTGGATCCTCAGAAGGGTTGCAGAAAAGGTTAGTGTTAAAATCTCCTGTAATTATACTTGGTATGCCGCCGTACTCGCTGAGCAGGTTGCACACGATGTTGGTCAGACAATCCAATTTGGATTTTTTCTCAGTGGTGCGCGGAGATATGTAAACATTAAGGAGAAGCAGCTGACTGGCGATCTGTCGACTTCCCAAAAGTATTCCGCTGAGCCAATCTTCATCAAATTTTAGCTGCTTGGTACACAGGGATAATTTGGTTGACACATAAATTGCCAGGCCGCCACTTGGCCTTCCGAACTTAAACTGTCTTGTTGCAAGGGACGCGAATTCTAGATAGCCTTCGATGGGTATATTGTCTTCTGCCCAGGTTTCCTGCAGTAGGACAATATCATGCTCCTTTAGAAAACCACTGGTGGCTGCTGATTGAATTTTTTGTCCTAGGCCGTTGATGTTCCAGGAACATATTGATATACCAGGGTTGAGGATATTTCAATCATTCCGGCTTCTAACTAAAGCCCCTGGAAGCCATGACCAGTCAACCGTATCGGGGTTTTGCTGGCTTGTCATGTGCTCCTGGGTTACTGTGGGCGAGCGACTTCTTGCTGATTTTAATACTGAAAAAGGAATCAGGCTTGCACTGAGAATCTGAGCCTGATTGTTTTCCAAAATTGATGGGTAACAGGGGGCACTAAATGGTGATATTGTAATGCCCCAATTTTTAAATTGATCAACTTTTAACTGGACCAGTTCTCGAATTGCTGGGGTCGCCAGTGATAGTTTAGTTGTTTCGCCCGCTTTGGTTCCTAATGATGGAATGAATTCAATGGCGATTATGTCATTAGACTGCAGGGCGCTCAAGTCCGGTATTGATTTAAAAAGTCTTAATATGTTTCCTCGATTTAAAATGTCATGGGGGCCTCTTGAGACATACTCTGGGGTTAGCAGTAGTATGGTGCCTGGGTTGATGATTGGCTGCTTGGAAACTTTATCGTCGATTGAAGACTTTATTTTTATAGAATTTTCAGTGAGAACCTGCATGGTCGTGCGTGTGACTGCCGATGAGAGAGACGGCTCACAATGGTTATTAATTGGTGGCAAAGCGAGAGATCTTTTATTCGTAGATGCCAACGTTTGACTAGTTGAGACGTTTGGAAGATTCTGATAGACAGACTGATTAACTGTGCGTTGCAAAGCGAAGTGATTGCACTCCGCTAATGATGGGCTGCTGAGGCAGGTGTCTAAAGGCAGCGTCAAAGGGTTTTCGATTCCCAATTGCATTGTAACTAGCGCAGAAGCAGCTGTTACGGATTTCCCAGATCCAGGTATTACTTGCGTGGAGCGCTCTAAAAACAGCTGTCGGCCTTGAAACAGTCCCTCTTGGTGTGTATTCAGTTGCAAACGGTCATTATGGGGGGTCAGGACTTGTACCGTTGAATTCAAGTTCGGGATTGCTCCTGAGATGGGCAGCAGCTCTTGTACTTGATCTGAGTTGATAATAACGGGGGATCTAGCGTTTTGTGCTTTAATTTCTGTTGTATATTTATTCCGACTCTTCCGTAGTCTTTTTTCTCCCTTTTAGACAACCTGTGTTTATTGTGTTGTTGAACTAATTTAGTGGGGGTTACTTTACAGTCTTCTAACACCATAAAATGCGGGGAGATGGACAAAGACTGGTCTTCCGTAGCAGTGGGTCCCTCGGCTGGATTGAAAGGTGAGGGTGAGGATGGGGGGACTGGTGGCCCTGCCGACGGTAGCTTCTTAATTTCTGTTATCACTGAAGAAAGAAATTGTGGAAGGGATGATAATGAATCGATAATGGGGGAACAGCAGCATACCGATTGGACCAATTTGGCTTGGGATTGGGCTTTTGTAATGAGCAGATTAAGTGCCTCTAGTTTTTGGTCTATTCCGGCGGTATACACTGCTAACGTATTCAAAAGATGCACCTGCAGGTCCATTTTATCAGAATGATAAGTTAAAGCGGCAACCGAGGTTTGAAGAGTCTGCAATAGCTGGGACCAGAGATCGTTGTGGTCAATTGTTGATGAAGTTTCATGGACAACAGATCTTTGCTGTTCATTTGAGAAGAACGAGAGATCTAGGGGGGTAAGGGTAATGTTCTCTCCCGACCCCTCTTGATTACCCGTATGATCACCTAGGACGGCCGTTTCTGATTGACTTTCTAGGTCAGAATTTTTAAATTGAGGATGAAGATGGGACACTACTTGAGGGATCATAACGCTAACGCTCGTTTTTGAACTGTCAAATGAAGATGCCAATGAAAGTCTTGATGATAATGGAGAAAGCTGAATTGAAGTCCGTGCAGACTGGACGGTTGACAAACCAACATCTTTGAAAGTTGAAGCCTGGGTTAGGACCTGCTCTGTTTGAGTTAACTGTTGGACCAAAGGGGACAGTCCTGGGGCTTGAAATGATCGGTTGCCTTCTAGGGCTACTGAAGTGGCCGAGTTGTGTGGTTCCATCGTTGCTATGGGACATGGCTGCGAGCAGATTTCACCTTCGTTGGCAGCTGCGTGGATCATAGGCTGAATAAGAACTTGGTTCAGGGTAGCGACTGCTTTTGTGGAGGGAAAAACCTGAGGCGATGCCGCTAAACTAGGGTTTTTCTTCGGGGCTGCCGATGGAGCTAAGCTCCTAAAATAATCCCTTAATGAAAGTTGTTTTGTCGCTAGATTTAAGGAAACTGTTGAACCTTGGTTTGGAACCTCATTTCTCCTATGTTCCTGCGCTGTAGCCATCCCCCCTGCAGCAGGATGCGACAGGTGAATTTTGGTAGGTTGTTCTTGCACTGTGGACTGCCGGGGTTTAGATTCGTGTCCTGAGTCAAGATCAGAAACTATATGTGGGTTTGCAGGTGATTGGAATTGAGATTGCCTAGAGGGTTCTGTCAATACTTCCAGACTATTGGGGGGCCTTTTCTTTTGCGTGTTTTTTTGTGTGGACTTTATTAGTACTTTCCTCACCCGCCCCGATCTTATACTTGAAGGACTCTTGCTGAAGGGAGGAGTACCACCGGCTTCCAAAAATTGGACCAAGTTTAACTTAAAAAAAGCTCCACACTTAATAAACTCACTGGACTTGAAAAAAGACTAAAACTGTTGGTATTACGAAGGGTGTTTACTAGATTGATTGACCTGCCTATTGCCGAATTAGATGGATTTTGGAAACTCGGATGCTGAATCGGCTGAGGGCAGGAAACACTTTCAATTTCCCTTGTTATTCCCTAATTGTGCGCAGGCTCCGATATAAATAAGTGCTCTAAAACTGGAGGCTAGAGCGAATCAAAAGCTCCGTCTATGAGTCAGCACAAAGTGAGCTTAGGTGTAGCAACAACGTAGCAAAAAAAAAGGGGATAAGTGGGGATAAATGAGCCGCTCCGCTCCACTCCGCTGCGTGTGAGATGAAAAATAGAAAAAGTAGGAAAAGCTGGAGTAATTCGAATCAGTATTTCGTGTCGGTTTTTGAATCCGTTTAATGTAGCACAGTTGCAGCAAATGTTTATCGCTATGGGCTGCAAGCTAAAAGCGACAGAGCTGAAGCGTGGCTGAAGCGAGAGCAAGCATAGGTGCAGGTATTAAATTTGGTATTGGATTTGGCAAGCAGGGCTCACAGGGCTATTGCGGACGGCAGGCCGGACCTGATCTAACAGGCCGCCTCCGCAAGTAGCCAGGGGCACTCACTTAGTGCGGCCGCCGGCTAAAGGGCAGCCGCGCTTGCCCTTTTCGATGGATTGTAGCGTTGTCCGGGCCGGGCTGTACAATCAATGGTGCGGTACGTTATTTTGCAGAAGATTTTGCAGGAGATGATGCCGGGCAAAGGGGAGGGAGGCTGGGAGGCAAGGGAGGCTAAGGGTTAAGGGAGATAACAAGCTGCTCCCGTAGCATTCAGTATCAAACCTTGCCGAGCCCTGGATCTAGTCCGAGCCTACTACCAGCCGCCTACCAGCCTACTACCGGCAACCTCACCGTCTCTCCGTCGCTCTTCGTCTCTCCACCACCACCGCTCCGTAGCTCCGTAGCTCCCCACTACGATCACCCTTCTTCTCGGCCGCTGGTCAATCAACCGATCAGTCGGCGCTCCGAGGCTCCGCTCCGAGGCTCCGAGGCTCCAAGGCTCCAAAGCTCCAAAGCTCCGATCAGTCGTCACTCCGCTCACTCGCCCAGCCTCACTCGCCCGTCATGTGACCTTTGATACACCAACTCTAAATAACAGACTGCCATTCTCAAAACCATAGACACTCCAGCAGCAATAACTACATACCCACTCACTGATTCTTAGGTCTAAACACATATCCACTCACTCACCCGTACAGTCACTCATACTTACAATCACTCAGTACAGGACTATCATATGCACTCATACGCCTATATAGACACTCACACACCACCACTCATCCATTGAGGTACTCACACACCTAGTCAGTCATGCAAATAATTAATTAATCACACTCCCATTTACTCACCTATACAGTTATACACACACACCAGCTCACTTACTCATACAAATACTAGGACATTCTTACGCTCTTATACAATCACTGATACAAGCACACACTCATCCATACAGTCACTCTCATAATCACACACTCTCACTTATAGCTATTTATATATTCCAACACACATATATACTGCCTTTCACATATGTAGTTACTCACACATGTACCACTGAGATTTACATTCACTCACTAACACACCCATACACACACTCACACACCAATACAGTCCATCACAGATACACTCTTGAAACCATGCACCCAGTGAATCACCCACTCACACATCTATGCACAGAGTCACACACACCCCACCCATACAAACACTCAGGCATCCATACAGATACTCAGACAACCAATCAATAACCCATATAGACACTCATGTAGCTATTCACAAACCCATGCAGCTGCTTACACACCAACAGACAGACGGATACAGACATTCACACAGTTTAGTCACTAACCCGTGCATTCAGTAAGATACATTTAATCACTCACTTATAGAGTCAGTCACACACCTACTAAATCATCCATTCAGACACTTATACACCCACTCATTCTTCAATACGCCTTTCCCTATATATATTAAACATATTTAAACTTTACAGAAACACACAGTCACTAGATGATGTCATCAGTGATGTCATTTGAGATGTCATCAGTGATGTCACTGACCATGTCATGAGTGATGTCATATGTGACGTCATCAGCAGTGCATTGCGGGGGCGCGAGTTATAGTTAACTGAACTAACTATAACGGGGAATTTCTCTGGTTTTGTACGAGTGAAATGTCCAACTAACTATAACTTTCCCTAAAACCTATGGTTTTTTCAGTGAATTTCTAAGGTTTTTTAAATGCTAATTTCTAACTATAACGTGCCTGAAACCTATTGTTTTTTCAGTGAATATATATATATATATATATAGTCAATGAAAAAATAACACTTGAGGTGATGAAGTAACTTTATATTTAGATGTTTGGAATGAGATACGCGCTAACCTTGAAAAGCCCAAAAACACTTAAATACGCCAGTTATAGATTAGTGAACTAACTATAACTTGCACCCCCATCATGCACTGCTTATGATCTTGCATATTAAAACATTCATGATAAATTTACATCTGGCATTATTCAGCCTTTCTATATTTTTAGGCACTATCTTGTGATGAGGGTAACCAAATATATTTTCAGTAAAACCGAATAAATTGCTCACTCTGAAATCTAATATCAATAAACAGATACTATGTTTAATTAAACACCATTTCATGGCAGCTAACCTTTTTAATAGTAGATAAAAATGTTACAGTTTCACATGCATGTTTGACACTAGATAATCTCTGCAGAGGGCCATAGGCTACTGTTGATATTTTAAATGAAAACTGCGTATGGTTTTGATAAATATCATCTGACATTCCATAGCCACTTCAAAGCTTTCATGGAAGGCAGTGACCCACGATAAACAGCGTGCTTTAAAAGGAAATCTTTCTATACCAGTGTATCATCGGATTTGCAGCGCTTACTTGCTGGCAGTCAGGTCCTCGAGCAATGCTGGATTTCAAGCCATTTGTTATGCATTTGCTGCCTCTAGAATCAACATTCAGAAATTCAAGCAAAATGGAGGACTGGTGCACTTGATAATACATTTTATAATATTTCAGAAAACCCTTACAGTCAATCTCATCTATGCTAAATATCTATTTGTAGATGATTAACAGTGAACTGTAGTGAAGAAGCTCATATTCGGCAATGCATTAATTTATGCGAACGTGTTTATGAAGATAGATAGATTATCTAATGTTCTAAATTACTACTATTATTATGTTTTTTTTAAAGAGAGGTTTAAATTACCTTAAATGTTTAATACTAGATTATACACGGCCAAATAAAAAAAAAAATCTGTCTTTGCAGTCGGGTGACAGTTTACGTGCACGGAAAGGCAAATCAGCAAGGTCTAAAATGTACATATCATTTTTAATATTTACCAAGGGCGTTAGCTTCAGGACAAACAGAACTTTGATTTATTGCAAAAAGCAAAGACTGCCTTCGCAACTCATCACATTCTCTACCGTGCCCTGTAAATAATCTGTTTTCTAATGGTCGTAAATACTGTTTGAACTGCGATAAAATATCTTCTCATCAGGAATCCTATTTAGGAGTGCTAATATTCAAGAACTCTACCAGGGCTTCGGCAAGGAATATTTCACACAGACATTTTGATGAATGTGATAGTACTTTTTAAATAAAGAAAATACAACACCCTCATTGTTTAATATGCCTGCACATCATATTTAAGAGGCAATATATTATCTACTGGCGGTCGCCAGTAGATAGTTATAGTTATCCATAGGAAATCCGCAACATTCTATTTGAAATAACTCTTGCGCCGGTTGATGAATCTTCGCAAAAGCTTCCAACTTGTTGGGGCGCTCCGCTCCTACCCTGAAAGTCTCAGGTTGATTCGTCAAGCGGGGGCCGAGAAAAAAGGGGGGTCCCAAAACGCGTTTTCTCCGTTTTTTCCATGTTAATTCCCATAGGAAATTTTAGCCACGGCTACAGCCCGAACTGCTGAATGGAATTACACCAAATTTTACAAAAAGGTAGCGCTTGGTTCAGAAAGCGACCTTTTTTAAATGGTGTAAATCCGTTCAGTAGTTGCGGAGAAATTCAAAAAATAAGAGTGAAAAATCGATTTCCCATAGGAAATTTTATGCAAGGCTACAGCAAAAACTGCTGAACGGAATTACACCAAATTTGGCAAAAAGGTAGTGCTTGGTTCAGAAAGCACCCTTTTTAAAAATGGTGTAAATCCGTTCAGTAGTTGCTGAGAAAATCCAAAATAAAAGTTTCGATATTTAGAGGCACGGAGGTTCCGCGCACCCTCCCGACCACGAGCTGCATGCTAATTGGATGTCAACACTCCAAACCAGGAAGTGTTGGCAGCCATCTTGTTCGTCGGTAGAACCGAGGAACAAGAAAGCAGTAAAAAAAGCAGTAAAGCAGTAAAAAAAAGTAAAAAAAGTGAGCAATACGCAAAAAGGGGGCAGGGTAGAAACACCCTGACCCCCTAGGCCTGCTCAGGGGGTCCTACAAGGACCCCCAGGGCCCCCCCAATTTTTTTTTTTTTTTTAAATCGGCAGGATGCGCTTAGGGTGCGCGGATCCCGCCGAGAAAAAAAAAGAAACAAGTGCGCAAAATGCACATAGGGGCAGGGTAGAAACACCCTGACTCCCTAGGTCTGCTCAGGGGTCCCACAAGGACCCCCTGGGCAGAAAAAGTATTTTTTTTTAAAAAAATCGGTGGGATGCGCTTAGGGATGCAAATCCCGCTGGAAAAAACGAAGCGCGGTCTCCGCGCTTCGATAGCACTCTGCCCCCGGGTGGGCCAAGTCCCGGGGGCATGGTGGGAGGGGGTTTTAATTTAATGTGGGGGCCTCTAAGGCTCCCAAGCCCCGGGGACCACCACCCCCGGGGCTTTGAAAACATAATGGTGCGGGAGGGCTCTTGGCCCTCCCGCAGCCCCGGGACCGCCACCCCCCCGGGGCTTCTTTTTTAAAAAAAAATGTTTGACCTGTGTGGGGGGGCTCCAGCCCCCCCACATGCCCCAGGGACCGCCACCTCCCCGGGGCACTAAAGATTTGAATATGGGGTTCCGTTATGGACCCCCAAAGCCCTGGGGACCACCACCTCCCCGGGGCTGTGCACTGGATGGGAGGGAGGCCGGCCCCCCTCCTGGAGCCCTTGATGGCCCTGGGGACCGCCACCCCCCAGGGCCGGCTCCTGCAGTGTCCCGGGGTGCCTACCCCGGGACACTATAGTTTGCTATGACAGGACAGGAGCCTTGCGGCTCCCGTCCTGTCATAGCAAACTTGGTTTGCATTTTGAAAGAGAGAGCAGGAAACCTGCTCTCTCTTTCAAAATGCAAACCATTAGCTTTCCACATGGGGAGCAGCATGTTAGCTGTTCCCCATGTGGAAAGCTATGCCGGCTCCCGTAGGACACGGGGAGCCGGCGGGACTGTGGGGGATTGGGGACCCCCACAGTCCCCAACCAGAGGTCAGGCCCCGGGGGATGGGGTCCCCGGGGCCATAAGTGGCCAGGAGGGGGCCACGCAGCCCCCTCCCCAAATAAAAAAAAAAGGGCAAGGCCGGCCCCGGGGATGGGGTCCCTGGGGCCTTAAATGGCCTGAGGAGGGGGCCACGCAGCCCCCTCCAAATAAAAATAAAAAATCGAGGGCATGCCCCGGGGATGGTGTCCCCGGGGCCAATACAGGCCCAGGGAAGGGGGGCCACGCGGCCCTCTTCCCGTTTTTTTTTTTAAATTAAAAAAAAGATAAATTGCTCAGGCCCCGGGGGATGGGGTCACCGGGGCCAAAGTGGCCAAGGGAAGGGGGCCACGCAGCCCCCTCCCATAAAAAAAAACGACCGGCATCGTGCTGGAGGCCCCGCCCCTCCCTGCAGTACTCTGCAAACGCGCCCCCTGGCGCGTTTTAAGAAGGGAAGTAATTCCCCTTGAATACTGGGGGTCCCTGGGGGCCAACTAGCCCACCAGGAACCTCCAGTATGCGCCAGGGGCTGCGTTGCAGAGAGGTGTACAGAGGCCACGCCCCTTTTACACCTCTCTGCAACGCAGCTCTGTGGCGCTTTTAGAAGTACATGGTGGGCTAGTTGGACTCCAGGGACCCTCAGGATTCAAGGGGACTTAATCCCCCAACTTAAAACGCGCCACGGGGCGAGTTTGCACAGTGGTGAAGGGAGGGGCGGGGCTTCAGGTGACATGTGTGCAAACAGGCCCCGTGGCGCGTTTTAAGATGGGGAATTAAATCCCCTTCAATCCTGAGGGTCCCTAGGGGCCAACTAGCCCAACAGGTACGTCCCGAAAGCGCCACAGAGCTGCGTTGCAGAGAGGTGCAAAAAGGGGCGTGGCCTCTGAACACCTCTCTGCAACGCAGCTCCCTGGCGCATACTGGAGGTACAGGGTGGGCTAGTTGGACCCCAGGGACCCTCATGGTTCAAGGGGACTTAATCCCCCAACTTAAAACGCGCCACGGGCGCGTTTGCACAGATGTCACCTCAGGCCCCGCCCCTCCCTTCACCATTGTGCAAATATTCCTCTAAAATCAGCTGAACTACGAATTCCTATTTACTCACCTGTTATCAGGAGAGACCTCAGTGCTGCATCTTTCAGCCCAGTACTGATCCTGAAAAGTAATTTTAACCGTACTTACCAGTAACTTGAATTTCCTTCCATAGGATATCATTGACTGGTTTCACTTGGAAATTCTTCTAAGTGTGGAGTTTTGAAACTTTATAATATTCCTCTAAAATCAGCCGAAATACGAATTCCGATTTACTCACCTGTTATCAGGAGAGACCTCAGTGCTGCATCTTTCAGCCCAGTACTGATCCTGAAAAGTAATTTTAACCGTACTTACCAGTAACTTGAATTTCCTTCCATAGGATATCATTACCTGCTTTTTGCTGAAAAAGTTTCGAAGTGTCGATTTTTGAAACTTACAAATATTCCTCTAAAATCAGCCGAAATACGAATTCCGATTTACTCACCTGTTATCAGGAGAGACCTCAGTGCTGCATCTTTCAGCCCAGTACTGATCCTGAAAAGTAATTTTAACCGTACTTACCAGTAACTTGAATTTCCTTCCATAGGATATCATTGACTGGTTTCACTTGGAAATTCTTCTAAGTGTGGAGTTTTGGAACTTTATAATATTCCTCTAAAATCAGCCGAAATACGAATTCCGATTTACTCACCTGTTATCAGGAGAGAACCCAGTGCTGCATCTTTTAGCCCAGCACTGACCCTGAAAAGTAATTCTAACCGTACTTACCAGTAACTTGAATTTCCTTCCATAGGCTAACATTGACTGGTTTCACTTGGAAATTCTTGTGTGTGGAGTTTTGGAACTTTATAATATTTCTCTAATATCAGCCGAACTATGAATTCCGATTTACTCACCTGTTATCAGGAGAGAACCCAGTGCTGCATCTTTTAGCCCAGCACTGACCCTGAAAAGTAATTCTAACCGTATTTACCAGTAACTTGTATTTCCTTCCATAGGAATCCATTGTCTGGTTTTCAGCAGAAAAGTTTCAAAGTGTCGATTTTCACAAACTACAAATATTCCTTAAAAATCGCCTGTATGACTTAAACGCATTCTTTCAACTGTTTACAGGAGATGCACCAGTGCTGGTTCCAGGATCCACCTCTGAGTAAGAAAAAGTAATGATAACACTACTTACCTGCTAAGTGAATTTCCTCCCATAGGATAACATTGGTGATTCTATGTGAAAAAGTTTCTAAGTGTCAACTTTTAAAATACAATAATATTCCTTAAAAATCACTACTGTAACCAAAACGCTTTTACTCAACTGTTTACAGGAGATGTCCCAGGACTGAATCTAGGATCCAGTCCTGTGGTTAGAAAAAGTAATCCATAAAGTAACTAATTGCATTTAACTAGAAATTCACATTGAGCTCAATGTTGCATTGTGTTTGAAATTGTGTTGCCCATTGCAACAACTGTAACTACTGTACTTAAAAGTCTATTGCCTATTTGCAAAGTATTTAAACTAAAGTAATTCATTCTGAGAAAGTATATTTTGTAATGTAATGTATAATGTAATTACAATGTAATTTAAAAAATAAATAGTTTAAAAAAATGTAGAAAATCAGTATCAAAAAAATAAAGATAACAATTAATACATTTAAAAATTGTCATTTACAAAACCTTGGAAATTCACTGAAAAAAACATAGGTTTCAGACATGTTATAGTTAGGAATTAGCATTTAAAAAACCTTTGAAATTCACTGAAAAAACCATAGGTTTCAGGCACGTTATAGTTAGAAATTAGCATTTAAAAAACCTTTGAAATTCACTGAAAAAACCATAGATTTCAGACACGTTATTGTTAGAAATTAGCATTTAAAAAACCTTTGAAATTCACTGAAAAAACCATAGGTTTCAGGCACGTTATAGTTAGAAATTAGCATTTAAAAAACCTTTGAAATTCACTGAAAAAACCATAGGTTTCAGACACGTTATAGTTAGATATTTGCATTTAAAAAACCTTTGAAATTCACTGAAAAAACCATAGGTTTTAGGGACAGTTATAGTTAGTTGGACATTGCACTCGTACAAAACCCGTGAAATTCCCCCGTTATAGTTAGTTCAGCTAACTATAACTCGCGCCCACAATGCACTGCTGATGACGTCACATATTACATCACTCATGACATGGTCAGTGACATCACTGATGACATCACTGATGACATCTCAAATGACATCACTGATGACATCATCCATGTGATAATTTCATGCATCTTCTCACACCCTAATATAACTTTTGATACACCCACTCTAAATTACAGACTGCCATTCTCAAAACCATAGACACTCCAACACCAATAACTACATACCCACTCACTGATTCTTAGGTCTATACACAGATCCACTCACTCACCTGTACAGTCACTCATACTTACAGTCACTCAGTACAGGACTATCATATGCACTCATACACCTATATAAACACTCACACACCGCCACTCATCCATAGAGGTACTCACACACCTAGTCAGTCATGCAAAAAATTAATCACACACCCATTTACTCACCTATACAGTTATACACACACCAGCTCACTTACTCATACAAATACTAGCACATTCTTACGCTCTTATACAATAACTGATACAAGCACACACGCATCCATACAGCCACTCTCACTATCACACACTCTCACTTATAGCCATTGAAATACTCTAACACACATATATACTGCCTTTTACATATGTAGTTACTCGCACATGTACCACTGAGATATACATTCACTCACTAACACACCCATACACACACTCACCCACCCAAGCAGTCCATCACAGATGCACTCTTGAAATCATGCACCCAGTGAATCACCCACTCACACATCTATGTACAGAGTCACACACACCCCACCCACACAAACACTCAGGCAGCCATACAGATACTCAGATAACCAATCAATAACTCATATAGACACTCATGTAGCTATTTACAAACCCATGCAGCCACTTACACACCAACAGACAGACGAATAAAGACATTCACACAGTTTAGTCACTAACCCATGCATTTAGTAAGATACGTTTAATCA
Organism: Calotriton arnoldi; assembly: GCA_963921515.1. NCBI lineage: Eukaryota > Metazoa > Chordata > Amphibia > Caudata > Salamandridae > Calotriton > Calotriton arnoldi. Next base: position 63,485 of record CAWUFW010012878.1, read on the forward strand.
CTCACTTATAGAGTCAGTCACGCACCTACTAAATCATCCATCCAGACACTTATACACCCACTCATTATTCAATACACCTTGGCATATATAGTAAACATATTTAAACTTTATAGAAACACACAGTCACTGCATGATGTCATCAGTGATGTCATTTGAGATGTCATCAGTGATGTCATCAGTGATGTCACTGACCATGTCATGAGTGATGTAATATGTGACGTCATCAGCAGTGCATTGCGGGGCGCGAGTTATAGTAAGCTGAACTAACTATAACGGGGAATTTCACGGGTTTTGTACGAGTGCAATGTCCAACTAACTATAACTGTCCCTAAAACCTATGGTTTTTTCAGTGAATTTCAAAGGTTTTTTAAATGCAAATATCTAACTAGAACGTGTCTGAAACCTATGGTTTTTTCAGTGAATTTCAAAGGTTTTTTAAATGCTAATTTCTAACTATAACGTGCCTGAAACCTATGGTTTTTTCAGTGAATATATATTAAGGTACACATCGCTCCCTCTTTCCCCTACCCAGTTTTGCAATTGTTGATTCCCCCACACAAACTGGCATATTTACAAACCCCTATCGCCATGAGAACGTCACTTTTTATGATGTTCATGTGGCGATAATCCCTTCGCCTCATTTACAAGGCAGCGTTAAGCCTCTTAACGTGGCTTAATGCTGCCTTGTAAATAAGGCCCCCTTTCACGCTATGCTTAACGTGAAAGGGGAGGGCAATGGGTGTTGTGGTGGGCGTTCCACCGCAACACTCATTGGGGCATTCTCAAGGAGCCATTGCTGATTTATCGGCACTTTAGCGCTGCAAAAGTAGCGATAGACTTATCGCCCTAGTCACAAGCTGGTGCAAACTGTCAACATCGCCAGTTTTCCTGCGATAGCTGCCGCAAAACACTTTGCCACAGATGAGAGCGACAATCAACGCTAATGACATGCAGAGTAGGCGTTCCCGTGCAAAAACACACGAAAACACCACTTCGCGATATTCTCAACGACCAGCCAGATCTGCGATGCCGGACAAAAACAGGCGATAAGGCGTGTTAGCTGCAGGGACTTAACACCTGCTCATTACTGGGCTTAAGTAGGACGAAAACCTGCAGTACAGAGGGAGCCCAGGCCAGGGCCACATCTGAAGACCAACACATGTCATGGATCTAATGATCATGCAGCTCGGAGACCCAAGAGGTCCACAACACCCACCGCCACCCCCCAGGCCCCCTCCCACCCCCCGGACTACCACCGAGGCAGCGCAGAACAAGACAGCTGACCTTCCGAAAACGGCATGGCACCTCAGCCACACAATTGCAGAATGTGGGGAGAGGTGGGAACAAAGTATGTGTGAAGGAGGCAAGTCACCCATGAATAAGAATGTACACAATGCCAAGTGTGGCAGTGATGTGCTGGACAGACTCCAGTATGCAGAGCACAGACATGTCCCTGTGGACACATGCTGCTGGTGTGTGCAGTGTTGTGGACAGTGGACGCAACCATCTTACCTCAGGCAGTGGGGAAGACCTCGCTCATGTAGCTGAGTCGTTCCCCCCTGTATGCGGAAGCGGAGTGGGCTGGTTCGGTGTACGCCACACCAGCGTAGCAGTGTGAATAAATAGACCGGGGCTCTGGGCGTGGTTCACTACCGGGATGGCCAACGCGTCTGCCAGGGCGGCGCTCCTCACCCTGCCACGAGTTCGCTGCCGTGACCGCCAGCCTCCTCAGCCGATCGCTGCCTTCCGCGACACAGGCCCCCAGCGCACCCAGCGGCACAGCACCGCAGAGTAATGTGTGCGCTGACTACTGCCTTCTGCCTACACTGCGGTCATCAGGGTGCTCAAATCAAATCCAATCCTGACCTGCGAGGACACGCCATCATCGCTGGCTGCACACCCGCTGAGCGCTCCAGGTGCCACTAACTCTCTACAGCTCAAGTCAACGCCACGTGGCTGGGGGCCCCTGCTGACCGCTGCCTCTGGCCTACACTGCGGTCAGCAGGTCCCCCAAGTCAAACGACGCATCATCGCAGGCCGCGCACCCGCTCAGCGCTTCAGGTGCCACTAACTCAGTGCACCACAAGTCATCGCCACGTGGCTGTGGGCCCTTTCTGACCGCTGCCTCCGGCCTACACTGCGGTCAGCAGGGCTCACAATTCAAATTGAGTCTTTATTTATTTATGGCGCAGTCCAGTAGGCAACAAACATTGCTTCCAGGGCGGCCCGCCCGGACGACGCATCATCGCAGGCCGCGCACCCGCCGAGCGCTTCCGGTGCCACAAACTCAGTGCAGCTCAAGTCATGGACCCTTTATGATGTAATCATTTGTGTGTGAGTCCAGTTCTGGTGCCCCTACCTCAGTGCACTGCAAGTCATGGACCCTTTATGATTGAATCTGTGTGTGTGAACTGATGATCACTGTTCTAGTTGTTGCCAGCACCAACCACTCCCTGAGGGTTGGCTCACACTCACCCCACTCCCATCCAGCACAGGCGCCACTGGACATGTGACCCTGGTAATAAAAAGGGGCCAGGCGCACGTGCCCGTAGCCAGTTCCACTATCTATCTAAGTGTGTCCGTATGGTCATTATGTATGCGTGATGGCCCCTGGCCCTACCACATCACATCGTGCTGTGGACAGCAGACGCAGGCATGTCACCTCAGGCAGTGGGTAAGACCTTGGACATGGAGCTTTGTCGTCCCCCCCTGTAAGCATAAGCGGAGTGGGCTGGGCCGGCGTACATCAGTCCAGCGCTGGGGTGTGTAGATTTAGCCCGGGGCTCAGGGTGTGGTTCATTTCTGGCCTGGACAAGGAAGTCACCAATGCATGTGTCTCTGTTGTAGTGTCGGCGCCACCCGGCCCGCAATTGACAATGTTGCAATGTAGCATGCACCCGGAGGGCGGTCTCGCACGAACAGAGAAATGAAGGAGCGCAAGACCGCTCAGGGTCTTGGCTCATACATGCCAAGTGTTGTGTGTATCTGCATTGCCGCAGCATGAGCCAAATGCCTAGCCTTAATCGCAGCGCGAGTTCAGCCAGGCATGAACTCTACATCTGTGTCTGCACTATCCTTACCATAGGCCTACACTCACGTGGCCGCCCACCTTCAACGGCCAACATCACAGTGCCGTTGTCAGGCTTGTGGACATGCGCAGACAGGCATGACAGTGGTGTGCCGTTGGAGTGCAAGTGATGCAACCGTGCAGCGTACACAAGTGAATAGGCTCGGGGGGAGGGAGGAGCAGCTGTGAGGCAACGTAACACACAGTGATGCCGCTCATTTGCCACATGCAAGTCATGTCAAACATGAATCCCAAAGTCGCACACATCCCACCCCACACCCAACAAGCCACATCACACTTCATGAATGCAAGCAGATGACAAACTGACATTAGGGATGAAAGCTCCTTTGTCTGAACTATCAGGCGGAAGCACATCTGCACATTTGACCTCGGAATTGCATGTGCCCGGCACCCTCTGACAGATATGATAGCAGTTGAGGACGACTCCCACACTACGCACAGCCCGACGACATTCTAACGTATACACACCCCACACACAGAAGTCCTTGCTCGGAGTTTTCTTGCATGGAATGGCCTTCACACTTACTCCCACACCATCCCAGGCGTACAACCGTTGCACACTTAAACAACTCAATGATCCGAGCTGTGGCATTTCATCCACAGAACTGGCGCTGGTCAGAACAGTGCCGCTTCAACCAGGGCCACTAACGCAATGGCAGAACATCCCGGACACATGCACAACCCCTGTCACGTGGAACTGTACCATGCACGTATGCTGCATTTACTGGGGGCACTACCATTGGTAGTGCTGCGGGTCAGTTACTGGCTAAGCTTCGGCCTTGCCAACGTCACCTGCATTCAGCCTGTGTTGCATTGTCAATCGTGCATATTCGAGTGGTCCATGGATGTCTGCCTATCCAACAGGATGATAGCCGAAATGGATTTTGACATGTGTGTGCGCCCCCTGTTGGCCCACGACCAGGAGTATCACCGTGATACCCGTCTATGGGATGCCTGGATACTTGGCATACATGCTGGCAGCTGGACCTGGGAGATTGCAGAACTCCTCGTGTGCAGTGACCACATTGAGCCGCTCCCCTATTGGGCTACAGTGCTAATTGGTGACAGGGGGTGGACGCAGCACATCTGTCCGGACCTGCTAATGGATAGCCTCGCCGTCCTGTTCGATGGAGTCGACAACGACCTCATGTTGGAACTGATTGCCTACGAAGCTGCAATCGCTTTCATGGATGTGTAACTACGTACCTGCAGCCACAACAGTTTGGAACCCATTGCACATGTCCCGACACCTTGTTGCATCTTGGGGTTCTGGTCACATATCCCACAACAACAGTGGACATGGCTGCATTCACCTGGACCCCGAATACGTGAGCGGACAACCACGTGGGGAAACACACACCTGTGAAAGGTGAGGCACTCCCCCGGAGTGGACAGCGGCGCTTGGCAACGTTCCTCCTTCTGACATACTGCTGCATTGATCCGCATGTTGTGGCACTTATCTTGCCCGTACTGACACGCATTTGCTAATAAAGTCTACGCACATTCACTTGTATTCAACTGTGATGTGAGTTGTTTTGAATGACGATGTGTGTCTCACTGCCTATCTGGGTCACGGCCATAAATGCGCATTGATAGCATTAAACAGGGAGTACCATTTATGTGGAATCACTGTCCCTACATTCATCAATACTTTCATGCTTAATTGATCAGGGCCATGACACATCAGTGTGAATTTGAATGTTTTATTCGCAATCAGTGGGGTGTTGAAGCTGGACCAGTACAGGGCCATGCAAACCCCACTTTACATTGTCGCCCCATGGAGGGCCAGCCAGAGTCCTTTAGGGATAGACAGCTTCATCAGAAGAGGAAGACTTCAGTCCGCAGTGTGATTGCTGTGTCATTGGTAACCAATCCAAATATGGCAGTCCATGTCGAGGTCCAAGGTGAGTGTCGCTGAGTGTAACAGGGGACAGTGGAAGATGTTATTCCAGGGCATGATGCAGAGGGCAGAACCAAGCTGAAACAGGCCATATGGTGGTGATGTATGCTACCACTTCAATCTTACCACCAAGCCAGATTCATCATCATCTTCGTCCTCTGATGTGTCAGGTGCCTCACATGTGGGTGGTGGTGTTTGGTCTGCCGCACTGTGTGGCACTGACACTTCAGGGGGCGGAGATGTGGATGGAGTAGTAGCAGCAGCAGTCATCCGCGCCAGGCCGTGTGGCGGCAATGCCATGATGAGGATCTGCAGGGCATGGAAGATCCCAACTACATCTCGCTGGTGTGCAGCCGTGGCAGCCAATCGCTCCGCATGCATCCGCTCCATGTTCTCCATGATCCTCCGCATGTGCCCCAACTCCCGGCTGACATCGCTGGAGCCACTCTGACTAGACAGTTGTTCTTGTCTCCGAGTCATGACTCCAGCGATGTCAGCAATGGATTGTTGGAGAGCATGGAGCGGACAGTGGGTGTCCGTTAGGGACTGTAAGTGGACCCTGATGGGACTTAGACACCCACGTATGGCATCTAGTTTGGCTGCCATGAGGTCGAACCCCACCCACAGCTGATCAGCCATCTTCTCCTGGCACCCTAACACACGGCGTTGGAATGCCATGTGTTGGTCGTGGGGGTCCTGGGAGCCAGCCCTGGTGGTGGGTGATTCCTGCTGTGTGGTCTGTGCAGGGGGTGGGGTCTCCTCGATGCAGCTGGACTGCCCTGCTCCTGGAGGTGGGGTGCCTAAGCTGTCCATGAGCTGCTGGAGGGCGTCGGTGTCGATGTTGGGGAGGTCCTCTTTGTCATCAGTGCTGAGTTGTTGTGTCTGCTCTGCAGGAGGTGTTGATTCTCCCTCTGCAAAGTGAAGGGGAGATGCAGATTGACACTGTGTTCACATGTATGTTCACGCATTGTACACGTTTACTAACGGACTGCATGACAATGTACATTGTGACTGTTTGTGAAGAGATGCCTATATGATGCGGGACAGTTGACATTTCTACACCATCAGGGATGTGAGGTTGTACTTGTCCATTGTCATCTCACAGTTTTCTGCTATGCCAAATGCGAATGGCCATTTTCTACACACAAGCGGCAGCAGTTGTGTCCTCTGTTCTGTTGTGAGAGTGTTGCAGTTTGTACCACATTGTTGTCAATGTTGAGGTGCTCTGATTCTTATGTGTGTGTGCTGCATTGTGGGTGTGTTGCCCCTTCAGCTCTGATTTGGCTGGCCCTTCTCCCTTTCAGGCGGTGTGCCTTTCACTTCTGTGCTTATACAGTGCTGAGATGTTGCAGACTTGGGTAAATTGGGCTCTTGGTCGGAGTTGTGACTCTTGGGCATGGTTTTTCAGCAGATGTGCTCTACTTACTTGTGCATGTGTGCCATTGTGCCCATCTCCCCCCGTCCCCCCAGTCCCTGGTCGTTACTCACCCTGTTGCTGTTGGCTCAGGTCATGTTGTGCAGTGTCCGGTCCACCAACTCCTGCCACCGTCTCCCCAATGATGACTCGAGTCACCATTTCCTCCATCTCATCCAGCTCCTGGTGTGTCGCTAGACTCCCACCTCCAGTCTGCATTGCTGCTCTCAGGTTGGCAGCAATTTTCAGCTTGGTTTTGCACTTCACATCAGTCCAGCGCTTCTTGCAGTCGTCCACTTCCCTTCTCTTCACTCCGACTGCATTCACCTTGGCCAAGATGGACTGCCATATTGTATTTTTAGTTGCCAATGTCACAGTGGAGGTGATGAACAGTTGGTGGTGGGGTTCTGTCACCTCCGTAATGAGGATCCTGTTTTCCTGCGGACTGAGACGCGGGTTCCTCTTATTCTTCTCCTTGCCCTTCCCTGTCCCCGAGGTCCCAGGCTGGTCCTCCGTGGGGCTTGTGGGGTTCTGGTTGTCCTCTGTACTTGCTCCGGCTCCCTCCATGGTGCTTCGCAGTTGTTTGTGTTTTGTAGGTGGGTTTTTTGCCGCTTTTATAGTGATTGTTCCCGCCTTACTTGTGGGACTTGCGGGTCTGGCGCTGCTTTTCGCTGGATTTTTATCGCAGTTGGGCCATCGCAACTTTTTTGACGTTCGGGTTTCCTTTTTTATCGCCGTCGCGGTAGTTGTATTGCGGACATTTGAGGCGTTCTCGGGAAACTATCGCATGTTACCTCCGTGTTGGGAATACGACGTTGACACAGAGTTATTTTCCCGCGATAGACGGCGATATGGAAAATTGCGTTAGCCGATTTTGGCGATGTTTATCGCACGTTCTTGTGAATATCCCCCATTGATTTATGACACTGCCCCCTATTTACAAGGGAGGCGTAAATAGGAGGCAGCGCCAGAATTAAGACCAGGGGAAACCTGGTCTTACCCTGTCGCAACGAGGAGAAAGGTTTAATTTCTCCTCGTTTTTGCTGTTTTCATGTGTGCTGCATTGTGCAGCACACATGGAAAAAGCAAAAGCCCAATGATTGTTTATGTACAGGAAGGTCTCCCTTCCTGCACATAAACAATTATTTTAAAAAAATGCCGTTTTGCAACTTCTATGTGTGCTGCATTAAGCAGCACACATAGAAGTTACAAAAGGGCATTTAAAGATTGTTTATGTGCAGGTAGGGCAACCTTCCTGCACATAACAATTAAAGATTGTTTATGTGCAGGAAGGGCAACCTTCCTGCACATAAACAATCTTCCCCTGCATGCAGGCACCCTTGCACTATGGGGCAAGGGTGTCTGCGTTGGCGCTAGGCTGCTAAGTTTAGCGCCAGTGCAGGGGGAAGCGCAGGGCTGCACCATATTCTTGTAAATATGCTGCCCTGCGTTTCTGAAGTGGCGGAGTGAGGCGTTAAGCCAGGAAGGCTAACGCCTCACTCCGCCACTTCCCTTGTCAGTATGCCCCAAAGTGTGATACAAATAAACCACAATTAAAAATAACCTTAACAGGCATTAGTAGCCATAATTCAAGACTGCTTGCTTATTTGAAATTAACTGTTATGAAAAATAAATCAGGATAATAATATTAATAATTTAGGGTGTTTCTTTTTAAAGTATGAAAAACTGAATACATACTGTTTACCCAGACTTATAAAGGGAGCTTAAACTTTAAAAATAGTGCAAACAACGCAAGTTTAATTCCTCTTATCACACCACCTTCACTCTCAATCATACCCCATACACTTTTGCAACCCTCGGACCTGCGGTTTGAAAGCCTTCTGTCACTTTTCCTGTGCCCCAAATGTATGCCCACCTCCTTCTCTGTCCTGTTAAACTTTCCAAATTCTGACTCCTGATGCAACTTATTTTCCCTTTCAGTACCACCATAGCTTGACGATTAGATCTGCGTTGGTTCCCTTCTTTTCTTTTTCTCAAAAACTTCACATTTTTATGTTTTTTCCCCATTCCCAAAGAGCTCCAGTTGGTCTCCGCGCTTATCCTATACCTCCGTCTCTGAAGGGAAACACCCTACTGTAACTTTATCTTTGATCCCCATATTAATGTTTCTAATAAGCCCTAGCTTATTTTGGCCTTCTCTTACTCCTTACTTTCTAGGGTTCGTTCATGATGATTCAATAAATACACCAAAATAAATTCATAAACATAAGTATGTAAAGGAGAACATAGCTTTCAACTGCTCTGAAGCCCTCTCTTTTTGAAAATCAATGTCATCTTTCAGTGCCAACCTTGAGTTCAAGGTGCTGCCGTCCAGAGGTAGTCACAAAAGCAGCTGATGCGCCAATGCTTGTTCCTGTGACCGGCTTGTACATTTGTTTTGTTGGTGCCAGTGCTATCGTTCAGTGATGTTCTTGAAATATATGTATATACATAAATGAAAACTAAGCATATTTTCTGGTAATCATCGGCTTTCGCAAAGGAGTGAACTATTTCTCCACTACAAACTTATTATACCATGGAATTAATGCAGAAATCACAGGCGGATAGAATACACATAATATTCAGCTAGTCCATGGTAAGATGAAAAATAAGAGGTTGTGTCTGACTTTTCCTCCCATCAATGCTTACAGCCCTGCATTTTTATTTAATACACTGTCATAAAATTCCCAAATCATGACGTCTTCTAAAATATTATCTGTGAGTCCTCAAGATTTATTTCAAACTAAAGCCAGGCAGCCGCGGCCAGTGCAGGTCAGAGCAGTGGGGCGGTGGGGCCGGGTGGGGTTGGGGGGGGGGGTGATTTCAACAGACAATGACAAGGGAAAATTAAAAGAATAATGAATTTTCTCTCGTCATCGCCCATCGAAATACCCCCCTCTCCCCAACCTCCCCCCCCTCCAGGCCCCACCGCCCTACCGTTCTTACCTGCACGGGCTTCGGCTGAAACCAGGTTAATAAAAAATACCTTCCTTCAAATGAAAATTTCGTTGACACTATTTTTTCAATTTGATGTATAAGTTCTTGTCAACATTCTGTAAAAATTGTAGCCATCCACCTTTCACCCAACATTTCTGGAAATGACCCAGTGGCTGCCTATTAATCCAGTGTTCTTCCTGGAAACAGTAGCAAACTGCCTGCTCAGTAACATTTAATGATATTCATCCTATAATGGATGACCGAGGCACCTCTTTGGGCGTTATATTGGCCCTCTCAGCTGGATTCAAAATGATCACCAAGAGAAACTATCCAGAATTCAGGGTGCTGTACTGTTCTATGGGTACCCGCTGGTCAGAAAGGGGACCTACTTTTTAGACTTTGTACTTTTGGCCTATAGGATGTATCAAGGATCAGACTTGTTTTCCAAATCGTTTAAATTCCAGTTGAAACAATCTTTGAAAAATGTAACAAGATGAATTTACAACAAGAATGTACATAACAGTCAAAGCCACCTTTTTTGCAGCTTTTGCGTAGCATGAACTTGGCCCAAAAGCATCAGAGAGGTTTACACGAACACTAGATTACATTGCGCAAGGCCGTTTTTTAGGTTTCGCCTGACAGCGCTTGCTTGTGAAATCTCCTGTCTTTAATATATCTTAAAACAGACTTACATCACGCCTTCACTTTTTATTGGTCCGTATGCTTGCCAGTTTACTTTCCTCTGTTTCTATTGGTTGCAGCCTGTTCTCTCTTCTATGTCTCTCTTATCAGTTTTCCGTGGCCTAACTACTCATTCCAATTCGTGTTGATGGTTTGAGCTTTTATTCTTTTAGTTAACGCTGCTTACCGTTTACTGTTGACATTTTGTTATGTTTCCCTCTAAACACCTAATTTGCTATATTTTACTACTAAAAAGGCAGTCACAATTGCAGTTACCTAGGAGTGGAAAGGGGCTTGATTTAAATGGTGCCGCATGTGCAGTGGCACCGGGGCCAAAAGCTCTGGGAACCCCACTAATCACAGATTATTGCTAAATTTTACTACTAAAAAGACAGTCACAAGTGCGGTTATCTAGCAGACACTAGGGTCATGATTACAATGGTGCAGCAGGTGCAGTGACACCAGAACCAAAAGCTCTAGGCACACCACTAAACACCTAATATTGCTATATTTTACTACTAAATAGGTAGTTACAAGTGCAGTTACCTTGCAGGCAATAGGGTCAAGATTGAAATGGTGCAGTGGCACTGAGGCCAAAAGTTGTCATAACTCCTCTAAACACCAAATATTGCTATATTTTACTACTAAATAGGCAGTCACAAATGCAGTTATCTTGCAGGCACTAGGGTCATGATTTCAATGGTGCAACAGGTGCTGTGGCACCAGGACCAAAAGCTTTAGGCACTCCACTAAACATCGATTATTGTTATATTTTACAACTAAACAGGCAGTCACAAGTGCAGTTATCTTGCAGGCTGTGGGGTCATGATTTGAAAGGTGCAGCAGGTGCAGTGGCACCAGGGCCAAAAGTTGTCAGAACTACTCTAACACCAAATATTGATATATTTAACTACTAAATAGGCAGTTACAAGTGCAGTTACCTTGCAGGCACTAGAGTCATGATTTCAATAGTGTAGCAAGTTAAGTCACAACAAGGCCCAAAGCTCTAGGAACCCCTTTAAACACCAAATATTGCTATATTTTACTAGTGAACAGGAAGTCACAAGTTCAGTTATCTTGCAGGCAATAGGGTCATGTTTTGAATGGTGCAGCAGGTGCAGTGGCACCAGGCCCAAAAGTTGTCAGAACTCCTCTAAACACCTAATACTGCTATATTTTACCACTAAACAGGCAGTCACAATTGCACTTACCTTGCAGTTAAAAGGGGCTGGATTTAAATGGTGCAGCAGGTACAGTGGCACTGTGGTCAAAAGCTCTAGGGACCCCACAACACACAGATGATTGCTACATTTTACTAGCATTAAACAGACAGTCACAGATGCATTATCTAGCAAGCACAAGGGTCATGATTACAATGGTACAGCAGGTGCAGTGACACCGGGACCAAAAGCTCTAGGCACACCAATAAACAACCAATATCGCTATTTACTACTAAACAGGCAGTCACAAGTGTAGTTACCTAGCAGGCACTAGGGTCATGATTGAAGTGGTACAGCAGGTGTAGTAGCACCGGGTCCAAAAGTTGTCATAACGCCTCTAAACACCGTCAGGCAGATTTACAATCCCCTGCACCACCAGTACGTCACTTTTTGTGACGAACTGGTGGCGTATTTCTCTGCCCCATATTTACAAGGACAGGAAAAGCCATCCTGCGTGACTTTTCCTGTCCTTACAAATATGGCCCCTTTACACGCAGCACTTTGCGTGAAAGGGGCGATCCATGGGTGTTGCTGTGGGTGTTCCCACGCAACACCCATGGAACAAGACACATTTCCAGATTTACAAGGAATCTTAAATCTGGAAATGCGTTAGAATGCTATGCCTCCCAAGGGGAGGTGTAGCGAGGAGCAACGAGGAGAAATGTTTTCATTTCTCCTCGTTTTTTCCTCTTTCAATGCGTGCTGCATTCTACAGCACGCATTGAAAGAGGAAAATGCCTGTAGTGATTGTTTTTGTGCATGAAGGTGCCCCTTCCTGCACAAAAACAATCTCCCCATGTCGCAGGCATCCTTGCACCATGGTGCAAGGGTGCCTGCGCCGGCGCATGGCAGTTGTTTGTGCGCAGGGGAGAGCAGAGGAATGCGGCATAATAATGTAAATATGTCGCATTCCTGTGTTTTGGAAGTGCCGCAGCGTGGTGCAGCCAAAGGGCTTGCGTTGCCGCGCTGCGGCACTTCCTTGTAAATCTGCCCCGTATATTTCTATATTTTATTACTAAACAGGCAGTCACAAGTGCAGTTTTCTTGCAGGCAATAGGGTCATGTTTTGAATGGTGCAGCAGGTGCACTGGCACCAGGCCCAAAAGTTGTCAAAACTCCTCTAAACACATACTATTGCTATATTTTACTACTAAACAGGCAGTCATTATTGGAGTTACCTTGCAGTTAAAAGGGGCTTGATTTAAATGGTGCAGCAGGTGCAGCGGCACTCTGGTCAAAAGTTCTAGGGACCCCAATAAGCACAGATTATTGCTAAATTTTACTACTAAACAGACAGTCACAAGTGCAGTTATCTAGCTGGCACCAGGGTCATGATTACAATTGTACAGCAGGTGCAGTGACACCGGAACCAAAAGCTCTAGGCACACCAATAAACACCTAATATTGCTATATTTTCCTACTAAACAGGCAGTCACAAGTGCAGTTACCTTGCAGGCAATATGCTTATGATTTGAATGGTGCAGTGGCTTTGAAGACAAAAATTGACATAACTCCTCTAAACAGCAACTATTGCTATATATATATATATATATAGCAATATAATATAATATAATATATATATATATATATATTATCTACTGGCGGTCGCCAGTAGATCGCCAGTAGATAGTTATAGTTAGGGCCTAGTTTCCATAGGAAACTCATTTTTTGTTTTCTCAATATCTTTGGCGCCGGTTGACGAATCTTCGCCAAATTTTTAAAACTCGTAGCCCGCTCCGGTCAGCTCCTGTCTTGAAAGTTTCGGGGTGATTCGGCAAGCGGGGGCCGAGAAAAAAGGGGGGTCCCAAAACGTGTTTTCTCCATGTTATTTACCATAGGAAACTTTAAACACGACTACAGCCCGAACTGCTGAACGTAATTACACCAAATTTGGCAAAAAGGTAGCCCTTGGTTCAGAAAGAGACCTTTTTGTTAAATGGTGTAAATCCGTTCAGTAGTTCCTGAGAAATTCAAAAAATAGAGGTCAAAAAATCAATTTCCCATAGGAAAGTTTAGACACGGTTACAGCTTGAACTGCTCAACGGAATTACACCAAATTTAGCAAAAAGGTAGTGCTTGGTTCAGAAAGCGCCCTTTTTTTAAATGGTGTAAATCCGTTCAGTAGTTGCTGAGAAAAGTTTCGATATATAGAGGCACGGAGGATCCGAGCACCCTCCCGACCACGAACTTTATTCTAATTGGCTGTCAACTCTCTAAACCAGGAAGCGTTGGCAGCCATCTTGTGACTCGGTAGAACCGAGTCACAAGAAATCAGAATAAAAAACGCGTAAAAAAGAAAAGGGGGCAGGGTAGAAACACCCTGACCCCCTAGGCCTGCTCAGGGCAAAAAAACCATTTAAAAAAAATCCCCCAAAAAATCAGCGAGATTCGCGCACCCAGCGCAAATTTCGGCCGAAAAAAAAAAAAAACGAAGCGCGGGCCACGCACCTTTTTACACCTCTCTGCAACGCAGCTCTGTGGCGCTTACTGGAGGTACCTGGTGGGCTAGTTGGACCCCAGGGACCCTCAGGATTCAAGGGGACTTAATCCCCCAACTTAAAACGCGCCAGGGGCGCGTTTGCAGAGTGGTGGAGACAGGGGGCATGGTCTTTGTCTACCTCTCACCAATCCCACTGCGTGGGGCTTACTGGAGGTAAAAGGTAGGCTAGTTGGCCCCTAAAGGACCCCCAGCAGTGAAGGGGACTTCAATCCCCATCCAAGAGCATCCAGGGAGCATGTCCAGTGACTGTGTGTATCTGTAAAGTTTAAATATGTTTAATATATATAGGGAAAGGCGTATTGAAGAATGAGTGGGTGTATAAGTGTCTGAATGGATGATTTAGTAGGTGCGTGACTGACTCTAAGTGAGTGATTAAACGTATCTTACTGAATGCATGGGTTAGTGACTAAACTGTGTGAATGTCTGTATCCGTCTGTCTGTTGCTGTGTAAGCGGCTGTATGGGTTTGTGAATAGCTACATGAGTGTCTATATGAGTTATTGATTGGTTGTCTGAGTATCTGTATGGGTGCCTGAGTGTTTGTGTGGGTGGGGTGTGTGTGACTCTGTGCATAGATGTCCGAGTGGGTGATTCACTGGGTGCCAGGTTTCAAGAGTGCATCTGTGATGGACTGTATGGGTGGGTGAGTGTGTGTATGGGTGTGTTAGTGAGTGAATGTATATCTCAGTGGTACATGTGTGAGTAACTACATATGTGAAAGGCAGTATATATGTGTGTTGGAGTATATAAATGGCTATAAGTGAGAGTGTGTGATTGTGAGAGTGGCTGTATGGATGAGTGTGTACTTGTATCAGTGATTGTATAAGAGCGTAAGAATGTGCTAGTATTTGTATGAGTAAGTGAGCTGGTGTGTGTATGACTGTATAGGTGAGTAAATGGCAGTGTGATTAATTATTTGCATGACTGACTAGGTGTGTGAGTACCTCTATGGATGAGTGGCGGTGTGTGAGTGTCTATGTAGGTGTATGAGTGCATATGATAGTTCTGTACTGAGTGACCGTAAGTATGAGTGACTGTACGGGTGAATGAGTGGATGTGTGTGTAGACCTAAGAATTAGTGAGTGGGTATGTAGTTATTGGCGTTGGAGTGTCTATGGTTTTGAGAATGGCAGTCTGTAATTTAGAGTGGGTGTATCAAAAGTTATATTAGGGTGTGAGAAGATGCATCAAATTATCACATGGATGATGTCATCAGTGATGTCATTTGAGATGTCATCAGTGATGTCATCAGTGATGTCACTGACCATGTCATGAGTGATGTAATATGTGACGTCATCAGCAGTGCATTGCGGGGGCGCAAGTTATAGTTAGCTGAACTAACTATAACGGGGGAATTTCACGGGTTTTGTACGAGTGCAATGTCCAACTAACTATAACTTTCCCTAAAACGTATGGTTTTTTCAGTGAATTTCTAAGGTTTTTTAAATGCTCATTTCTAACTATAACGTGCCTGAAACCTATGGTTTTTTCAGTGAATATATATATATATATATACTAAACAGGCAGTCATAAGTGCAGTTATCTAGCAGGCACTAGTGCCAAGATTTCAATAGTGCAGCAAGTGCATTGCCACCGGGACCAAGAGCTCTAGGCGCCCCAATAAACATAATTTATTGCTATATTTTACAACTAAACAGGCAGTCACAAGTGCTGTTATCTTGCAGGCACTAGGGTCATGATTTGAATGATGCAGCAGGTGCAGTGGCACTGGGCCCAAAAGTTGTGGACATTTTTATCTTACTTTATCATTGCACAGCGTTTACTGTTTACCAATGCTTATCTTCCCCTGGTTGCATGCATTTAAAACATGCTTGTTTAACTCTGCTTTAGTAGGTGGAACTTTTAACTAATTTTCACATTCTTTATGATATTGTTCCACTAATAAAATTGCATTTCCTGTCTGTGTCATGTGTTTGTTGCTAATAAAATAGTTTTTTTTCTGTGTCTTGTGTTTGTTGTTGTCACATTATGCAGCGTGAACCCTAACAAAGCGATTGCAGTGCTTTACATGAGCACGCTCGATGGTGCTCTGAAGGAATCTTTTAACCTCCTTTATCCATTGGGACAGTTTCTGTATAACATTACAGCACCAGACAGTCTTGAATTGTAAACATGGTAATGTGCCTGTTCTTAAAATATTCCTTGAGTTTTGTGATTGCAGTCTGATCCTTCAACTGGCCGGGAAGGCATGCTGTATAATTTCAAGAGCAATGAATTCAAACATGCCAGTTGCTGGGCATTGTTGTTGCGTCAAAGCTTGTCTTTGTGAGGAAGCATGTTTGGTGACTGTATGGGATTTGTGCTGCTGTTCTTTTTTCAGAAGGTATCTACTATTTTGTTTTTTTCTTCTTTGGTGTGAGTTATCCACTTTTTTAACACTGAGCATTTAGCTTAGTAAGCAGGTAGGTAGTAAGACTGTTTTTTTCCCCAGACTTGCCTTTACTGTGCAGATTGTATTGTTTTAGCACCAAAAACATGTTATATCGTTTGCTGTATTTGCCGTTGGCCATATGAATAAGCAACTCGGTAATTGAGCGACACTCTGTAAACTGAAGCAGGAGTTATTTCCTAATAGTGAGAATTTTGCCGTTCATCTTTCCGTGGTTATAAAAAGTATTCATATTTATTTGCATACTTTTAACGCATGGTATTTTATCTTAATAATTGCTAAAAAGGGTTTTAGTTCTCCAAAGTAATTTTAACAGCCTCCTGTATATTCATTGTTATATAATATAAAGAACATCAACTGCACTTTCTTAAAACTGACAAATGCTTTGTCTAATTTAGCTTGCTTTACGCCTGGTGTTTTAGCTTAATATTTGCTAAAAAGGTTTTGAGTTGTCTAAAGCAATTTAAACAGCCTCCTGTATTTTTGTTGTTATATAATATAAAAAAACACCAACTGCACCTTCTTAAAACAGGCAAAGTGCAGTTATCTAGCAGGCACTAGGGTCATGATTTCAGTGGTGCTGCAGGTGCAGTTGCACCAGGACTTATTATAACAAATGCCTTGAAAAAAATATATCATTTGTTACAACATACAAACTTCAAAGTATATAGCACAATAATTGAAAAAGTCCCAGTGTACCCTTTAAATAAAGAAAAATTGTAAACCATAAGTAACACAATGAGAATGTAAGTGCAAATATTTACTATATGGTCATTATTGTTTCAGAGTTTATGTTCATGTTTAAGTTTTTTTGCAATAAATAAAAAAAATGTGCAGTGCACAATAAAAAATAAAACTTCGTAAGAGAAATCTGTAATAAAAAACAAAACTTGCCCATCTCAATAAAACAATATTCTCACTTGAGGTGTGTTTCTTTCACTTACATTGCACAACTGCTCAAATGCTCATTTGAAAATGTTTAAGTTAATTTTCATTTGTTTATTTTAACAATGGACAATAGCCAAACACCTTTTCAGCTGGTTTTCGTAATCTTGTTTTTTTTGATTTGCAAAAGCAATGCTTATGCTGTACTTGTATGGTTTTTCATCCACCCTTTACCTATTCTCTGGATAGCTACACCACTTTCAAGCCTACTTATCAGGTACATTTTTTGTATCTTTGTCCTCCACCATTTACCTAATCTCCCCACTTTATAATACCACTAGTAACAGCACAATATGTTGCCTGTTTGTACATAAACAAGTCATAACACTTTAACAGACTTTCTGTAACTTATATTGTACAAATGTTCAGCAAGCTAGAACTTACAACAGAAAAAAGCTTATTATTAATCATATAGGCTAAACCAAATGCCTTTACTAATGTTTGTTCATTTTAGGCACAAGGATATTAAGTCATTTGCCCAGAATCACAGGATGTTGAGCCACTGCCAGGGCTCAAACCTGTTTCCCCAGTTCCAAAGTTGGCAGCTCTGGGCCTTATGTCATATCTCTGATGACCAATCATTGCTTGAAGTTAAACATTCAAAAAAAAGTTTCATTTAAGATCTCGAAAAAATCAGTAATCTGTTAACCCATTACTGAATAGGAGTATTAACACTGGAAAAACTGGCAAAGAGCTGCCAAATGGGTGACCAACACCAGTGGCCACATGCAATGGATGTTGGAGCTGTGCGGCAGCGTGACTTATCTCCTTTCTGGGTGTGTGTTCATTGTGTGCCATCGGGGAGCCTTCCTCTAAGCAATACTTGGGTCTCAATATCACCAAAATAAAATCACTTACTGCTTGGTCAGAGTGTTGTGGTCGTGATATCACCTGTCTGCCCCTGTACAGTGGGACACAGGGGCTTACGATTCGAAGGGCTTAACATTTCAGCGCAGCATTTATGCCAGGCCCTTAGAGATGGGTATTTTTTATTTACCAGGAGTTGGAGGTGTATGATATCAATTAGTTGCTGCAATAGCACTTTAAAAATGGGTGTTTCAGTCCCCAATGGTACTTGGTATTTTGAAGTGATTAATGCACGTGCTGGAAAGTTCATCGTGTGATCTTTGATCACAAATTTGAAGCCTCATATAATAGTTTGCATGGGGTGGAGGGTATGTTTGTGAAGGAGAGACAGTGAGAGAGAAAGAGATGTCATAATGGCAAGAGTTGACAGTCAGCTAACTGGTCTTCAGGATTAAATACGTTGGCAAAGCTAATCTTTTGTCATTGAAAAGTGGATAGTTATGGCTTCTCCTGTTTGGAGTTAAGCCTGTACTTGTGTCAGGAGAGGCTGTTGGCAAGCTCTCAGGTAGTCACTCAGTCAAGGCTAGCACAGAGTAGCAATCCAGTATGTATGTGTGCACGCGTGGACTGGTACTCATGTGTGTGTGTATAGGGATGTGAGCATATATGTGTACCCAGCACTGGAATCGCATTAGCTGGTGCCAGGACTGATTGCATTATAACAGCTCTGTTTGACAATCAACGCTGGAACTCTAGGTATTTGTAATAACTAAAGAGCTCTGGTAGCACACTCTTTCCATTAGGTGTTCAGACTTGAGTGTATCAGCAGATTAGTGTTTATGTTTATAGATTTTGTAAAGCGCATAGCTGCCCATGGGCCTCCCAGCGCTGCGAACCAGGACTAGGTGCGGATGCCTCTCAGCCTGGGAATAGCCAGGTCTTTAGTTTCTTTCTGAAAGTTTGTTCCTCCGTGGTCATTCTTAGCTCTAATGGTATTGAGTTCCATAATTTCTGAGCCAGATGTGAGAAGGATCTTCCCCCCCATCTGGCTCTCCTTATTCTGGTTGTTGTGGCAAGATGTTCCGAGGAGGATCTCAGAGTTCTGTCTGGTATGTATGGGGTGATCAAATTTTTCAGTAGTGTTGGGCCTTTTCCCTTAAGGGCTCTATGTGCTATACATAGCGCTTTAAACTTGATCCTTGCATGCACGGGCAGCCAGTGTAATGATTTCAAAGCTGACTTAGTGGATTCATGCCGAGGGATTTTTCGTAGAAGTCTGACTGCCGCGTTTTGCACCACCTGCAGTCTGTTAAGAACATATTTAGGTGACCCCAGAAAGAGAATATTCCCATAGTCCAGGCGGGACACCACCAATGCCTGAACCACGGTTCTCTGTGCTTTCTCTGGGATGAGGTCCAAGATTTTTCGGAGCATCCTCAGGATTCTGAAACAAGTGGCCGCAAGTTTGCTGGCTTGAGTCTCCATTGTGAGGTGGTGATCTAACCATACTCCCAGGTTTTTTATGGAGTTTTTATGTCCCGGTGGGTGCCCTAGTTCTTCCGGCCAGTTCACGGAGATTTGCGGATTTATTTTGTTGCCCAAAAACATGAGTTCAGTCTTGCCCCATTAAGTTTTAGCCTGCTGTAGGTCATCCAGCTGGCTATTTTTATCATGCACTGGACTACCGAATTATTTATTGATTCAGCATCCTTTGCAACAGAAATTACCAGTTGGGTATCATCTGCATAGGTAATTATTGACAATCCAAATTCCTGGACAATGTCGGCCAATGGCTGCATATATAGGTTGAACAGTGTGGGGCTCAGGGAAGAGCCCTGGGGAACCCCACATGTAACTTTGAAACTATCTGAAAGCAATCCTCCTTCAGTGATTTGGAAGGACCGGTCGTTCAGAAAAGATGTGATCCATTTTAGGGCCTGACCCTGAATTCCTGCCCTTTCAAGCCTGAATGCGAGCGTCGTATGGTCCACAGTATCAAACGCTGCGCTCAGGTCTAGCAGAAGGATAGCGGCCTCGCCCCCCTGGTCTAGAATGCCCTTCAGTTTTTCTGTTACCAGCAATAGGGCGGATTCAGTACTATGTGAGGGTCTAAAGCCCATTTGGGTCGGATGGAGGATCGAATTCTCCTCTAGAAACTGGGACAGTGAGGAGTTTACATGCTTTTCGGCAATCTTACCTAGCGTGGGAAGGAGCGAAATAGGGCGAAAGTTGGCCAGGTCTGTTGGATCTAGATGTGATTTTTTGATTAGCGGGCGTACTATGGCATGTTTCCAGGTTTTTGGTACCGTACCCTGGCTGAGGGAGAGGTTAAGTAGAGTTGTAACTGGTGTTATGACTATATCCCCCGCCTGAGCCAGTATGTGAGGGGGAATGGGGTCCAGAGGGGAGCCAGATTTCATTCCCTGTGTGTGTGTGTTTATCAAAAGCTAGAGTGAGGTAGAGGGCTGGGCGTATCTCACATAACGAGTGGATGTACCAGTAATCCTGCATAATTTAAATGGAGCGCCTTAGGTGAGGACTCAGTTGCTGTGGTAGAGATGTGTGTTACTTCAGTGAATTACAGGGGGTGCTGCATGTCAAAGAGTGTGTCTATTGAGCTGTGTGTTTCAATCTGGTAAGGAAGAGAGTCTTATGGGGCTCTAAATGTCAGGAATTAGGTGTATTTGAAAAGCCATGTTAGAGCAGAATCTTGCATTAATTTAAGTCCCGTAACTTGGTGCACAATATCTCACACTGAGTGTGAATTTCAGAAATTTCTACACTGTCTCTTTCATTGGGTGTAAGTCTCATAACTTTGAGAAGAGTGTCATTCATTGTGTGTATGAGTTTCACTTCTAGAAGTAGAGTGTGACTGATTGTTTGGAAGTCACACTTTCTGAAGCACATCTTCACTCACTTGATGTAAGTTACTCAAACTAATGCACAGATTCACTCATTCGGTGCGAGTCCTACACCTTTGAGAACAGTCTTGCTCATTAGATGCTTCCAGTGAGTCACAACATAATTGATCTCATATGATCTCAGTCACAACCTATTATTGAGTATCTACTTGTTCCATTTTAACACCAGGTTCTCAAAATTATCTTGGGATGATGAACCTGCAACCATCACTGACAGGATATTGTCAGACTTGGTTAACTCACCTTGGAAGACCTATAAAAAAATCATGGTGCCCTCTCTGAGCTTATGACATCAAAGTTAGGTGGAAATGCCTTTCAAATGAACTTTTTTACCACTTTTTACACGTTATTGTCCGGGCGCTGTAAGACAGACTTGCTATTAGCCTCTACCACTTTTAAAGATCATCACCTGCCGATGCGAGTTATATTACACTTTTCTGTTTCACCCCTAGAGTTTTTGATGCCTCATATTGCTACTTGATGCTAGCTGTATGAAAGCTGTATGAATGATGTTCCCCATGTCTTCATCTAGCAGAGCTTGCCTCTTATGTTCCTCATTTAGCCTTTGATATTTCCTACTGTTCCCCCATCTGGCCCCTCAGCCTTGTCTGCTACTGCTGCTGAGCCTGGTCTTTAAGTCCCTAGACCTGCTCTGCTGCTGTGCTTAGCTGCTTCTAAGCATGCTCTTTCTACACTCCACTAGCCAGATCTGCTGATGTTAGGCCTGGGCTAATGCTAAAGGACATTATCCTCCCCACCAGCCTGTCAAGGTTAACCCTGTTGTTTTTTAGTTGGGTGCACCCTATTGCTTATTTGGGAATCCTCAGACTCCCACCTCCCCTCCCATTTAATATTATAGTGTAAGCTACGCCCCTGGTCATATTACATTGAGTTCTTCTCAAAATCTACTTTTGCCTGAAGTAGTGAAGCCACTCAATATTCATCACCACCACTATCACTTAAGAAAATTGAAATCACTCACACCACAGAACTCCAAACAGGGGTATATGTTCTGGTAATCTCTTACCTAGACATGCAAAAATAATCTCAGTCAACATGCAAGCTTTTTCTCTATTATCCCTCAAAGGAATGCTACCACGTAGCTGTTCCATTTATCTCAGAAACAGAAAGTTACAAGCATGTCTAGAACCGTCTCCAGTGGCTTTCAACCGAATGCAGAATCACACAAAAAATAGACTACTTTCTTTTACGTCTACTCATCATTTTTCCACAAAGTGTAGCCAAAAATCGAAATATAGAGTGGTAAAGTATTGCAGTTTTAGGGGCTCATTAGGATGTTGTGACGTTCGCCACTGCCGAGCCGGCGGTGGTGACCGCCACGACATCGTAACGAGTGAAACCCCCACCATATTACAATGGCGGGGGGTTTCGCGGCGGACGCAAAGTGCGTCCGCTGCTTTTCCGCCGGCCGGCAATCGTTCTGATTGCCGGCTGGGCGGAATTGGCCCCTAATATGGTGGCGGTGCCTGCTAGGCATATTAGGATGGTGTGATGTGAAGGCCTTTCCATGGCGGCTTTGCCGCCATGGAAAGGCTGGCGGGAATTGCTTTGGGGGCCCGTTGCAGGCCCCCGGGGGGGTGGGGGGCTGCACTTGGGGGGTACCTATGGTACCCCCTCTCATTGCCATGCACAAGGTGGCAGGCACCTGACACGTTGTGCATGGCAATGCACAACATGTATTTTTGGCATTTACTACAAATACCTTTCTGCTACCTAAGGTTTGAAGACTTGTATTGGGTACTTCTGGGAAATCTCTTTCAAGTCACACTGAGGTGTGCCAAGCAGTAAATGAATATGGAGAGCCAAGCCAGAATCTAGCCTTGGATCTGCTTGCCCCAGGGAGCCAAAATAGAAGCCGAGCCACAAAAAGAATTGTTATGCAAATACCCTAACAATCTATTTCCTTAATGTTAACACTTGTTTGAATTTAGTTTATTGGATTATATCACTATTCTGATTGATGTATTGGAACATACAAACGATACAAGAATACCAGTCGCTCCCGTCCACTTGGTATTCTTGCATGAATGTCTGTATGTTTTAATAATAAACGTTTTCCAAAATATATTCATTTTATTTATCCTTTATTTTCCAAAGAATTGTGTGCAGTAGTTATGAGATTCAATTGACCTACTTGGTTTAATACGTTTTTATCCAATCTGTTCAAGGACACAATATTCACTAATATGCTTGGATGTCAAATCGCATACTAGTGTTCTAAATAATATTGCTCTTGCATTCATATCTTCTTTATTCAAATTCAAATACATTTGACTAATGTAAGTTATATGGTTTGAGTTGAAAGCACAGTGGGGATACAGGACAGCATAGTGGTATTTTCAAAAACATAAAGAAATTAAGGCACAACTTTGTTTTTGTATGTTGATATCAGTTGCCTTTAAAACTTCACTAACCAAATCAATTCAGGAGAAGCCCAGTAACGTGCTGGAGACGAATAAATACTTCTGCATTAAAAAAAGTGGTTTACAAATAAAAAATACTATTTAAAAAAAGCGTGGCTTGGAGACTGACCAAGATAGCAAGGTAAATGCAGGGCTCTCTCTCCGCAATCTCAAAATGCATCCTAGTATCCTCCAATTCCAATCCAGCCACACTCTACCCAGCCAAGTGGTAATTCTCTTGGAAGCTGTGACAGCGCTGCTGAATTTAGTGTTTGTGGTGAGTGGTAGAGGTGGTGAAGTGCCTCAAGTGGGAAGTGAGGATAGGCAGATGGATGAGGTCATGCAGCACCAACACAGGCAGAACCTACTGGTGAAAGACTGCAGCATCACAAGGAAATGAAGCGACCCCAGAAATTAATAAGACATCAGAAACTGCAAGTGATATTGATTCACTTATAAGTCCTGGTGACCTAGGTTGCCAAAGAACAGAAGAGAAGAAATGAGTATTAATTTGGTAAAACTGCATATTATTGATGCTACTGCACATGTTCACATGTTAGACCAGGAGATAAGCAAAGACAAGGTTCAAAATATATGTATTTTCACAGGAGTGATTGTTCAAACTTGGAACGCCATGATGATAGGTGGTAGCATCCATGTTCCTGATCGTGTAGCACCACAGAGCCACACTAATAATTGGTAGTGGCATAAACACAAGAAAAGATTATACATGCAGTTCTGGGTCTCATTGTGGATAGGTGAGGGAACTGGGATAATTAAGTTGTGTTCTGGTTGTGATGCCAATAAACCAATGTACTGGGACGTAACACAGACAAACACATAGGCAGGTAGCCCCTCTCCTCAGGATGGTCTCGGTCCCTAAGAAAAACCACCTAACACTCCCTTTATGGAACGTTTGAGTTCTGAATAATCCTCAGAAAGTCAGGCGGGTTCTGGCCTAATTTGACAGACATTGGACAGATGTGACCCTCCTGCAGGTGGCTCACTTGGACCCATGTAAGCAACAACAGTCTGCCCTTTAATGAAGAACCAACCGATATGACATGTCTTACAGCACAGTGGGGTTTGTATATTGATCCAACCTGCATTTGACTGTAACCCAAAATCACTGAAGGCTGACCTCAAAGGCAAATATTTTCTTCTCTAAGGTGAGCTATTTGATCTTCCGGTCACAATTACTAAAAGGAATGGCTATAATATTTGCCCTCTCAAGTTGTTTGATAATGTTGTAAACTTATGCCAAGTGATAGATTCCACTAATACAGAGGTCTTCAAACTTTTTGATGCCGAGACCCCCCTGTCAAAATGTTTTAGGCGTAAGGACCCCCTCCTGACAAAAATTTCTAGAACTTGGTACTCCTCATCATTGACAACTATCGACAACCATAAACGCCCCCAATTCCCACAGCAAATCATTTTTATATTGGGAAAATAAATTAAACAGTGTTTAGCAAACCAAAGGTCAGTGAGCGTGGTCAAAGGTGTGGCTAAAAACAAAGGGCTTAATTTAGGAGGCATTGGCGTAGGGCAGTGCCACAAGGCTTCTTGCTGCGCTGCCCCATGCCACTATGAAAGGGCAGGAATACACCTTATTTATGAAATGTGGTGCATTCCTGTACTTTCCCCTTGCGTTGGCACACAAATTGCTGCCTAGCGCCAACATAGGTAGGATTGTTTTTTTGCAGGAAAGGTCACCTTCCCGCACAAAAACAAACCTAAGAGGGGCATTCCTCTTTCTATGTGTGCTGCAAAATGCAGCACACATGGAAAGAGGAAAAAACAAGGCGAAATGAAAACATTTTTACTCGTTACTCCTTCTGTGGGGAGGCTTAAGGTTTTGGTGCTGCCCCAGGTTTACATGGTTTTGCAAATCTGGTGCAGCGTCAAAATCCATGGGTGTTGTGTGGGAACACATACCTAACGCCCATGGAACGCCTCCTTAACGCAAAGTAAGGCAACACAGCGACTTGCGCTGCTTTGTCTTACACCATATCTATGAGGCCATGCAAAGCCACGCAGGGTGACTTTGCGTCGCCTCATAGATATGATGGAGATGCTTGTGCCGCCGGAGCTTAAAAAAAGTGATACTCCGGCGGCGCAAGCCTCTCGTACGTCAGCCCCAAAATATTTTGTTAATTTTTTTGGGTCTTTCACCATCAGGTAGCTAGACATAAAATATTGGGTAGATTAAATGAAAAATAAACGTAAAAAGTTGGTACTCAGTGGGAAATGCACTATAGTACATTATGAAACCCCTATTATTTAATGCACTGCAGAGGTCTTTGGTTGGTGCAGTGAAGAATAGTGACTTGTGTATTTTTAGTGCTACAAGGTCACCGCCTGTGACAGAAAGCACTGTGAAGGGGTAAGTCATTATTTTATACTTGCATTACACAAATTATAGGATAGACTGCTACAAACTGTGCAAATAGTTTTAGGATAAAATGGAGCTTCGAAAATTTAGAATTTAGTAATACCAGATCATAAGTAATGCATTTATTTTGCATAATTTCACAGCCCAGTTGTTAACTCTTTGCACTACCACTTAAAAAAATAACCACATCTTTGCTATCACAATGCTTGGAGTGATTCGAGCAATTAAAGCCAGAATCGCTTCCAAGCACCCTTTACATTTGCAGATTAACTCCTGGGGTACATTTGCATTTAATTTAGGCAAGCAGGCACCCTGGCACAAAGGCTTGTTTGTAGGATTGTTTTACCTGCCTGCCGGCCTCTTCGTTTCACAGCACATGACACTCAATTAACTTCAGCTGAAGCATTTTAACGATTGTAATGAAGAGTCCGGGGGCGGGTGACCTTGTCCAAAAGGAAGAGCACATGTTTTGGATGCCGGCAAAACTGAGGTCTGGAAATGCGCGACCCTCTTCCCAGGACTCCACAGCCTTCCTGGGGGTCGCGCCCCACAGATTGAAGACCTCTTCACTAATATATTATGAGGTGAAGATTTTAATGTGATGCTTGATCCAATATTCAATAGGTCAAACTCTGGGGCTCTTGACACAAGCAGCCAAAGCACTGATGTAGATTTTTGACATCCTAGAATTAGTAGGTATATGAAGAGTTACTAATAAGAGTTAGCAAATGTCCTCTTTCTACTCACCAGTACATGATTCACTGTATGCATTTATGTATATGGTATTTCTGTAGCACGGACCTAGCCATAAGGCAGTGGAGTACTGTACATGATCAAAGGCAGGCTTAAAGTTGGCATGTAATGGGAGAGGAAACTGAGTTGTGGATGGTTAATGCATTCTGATGTAGTCTTCTTTATAAAGGTGAGCCTTTAACTGTTTCTTAAATTGGAGCAGAGTTGGACTGGTCCTAATTGAAAAAGGCCCGTTGTTTCAGTTCATGGGTGCATAAATGGAAAAGCCCTGTTGTCTTGTTTTTCTTTTTTATACTTCTTAGTCTGAAGTCTGATGGTGTCCTGGCTGCAGGTGCGATGAGACCACCAGAAATTGTGAGCTTGTCTGCAAGATAAGCAGGTGTGCTGGTTGTGATGGCTTTTTAAATGATGAAGCTAGCTTGAAGATGGTGCGGGTCTGCAAGGGTAGCCAATGGAGTTCCATCAGGGTGTCACTTACTGATCACTGGCTCCCATTCAAGAGTCTGGCCCATGCATCACAAACGTTGACTATCTACCTCATTTGTTTTCCAATCATTCCCAGATTGTACTGGATGCCCTATACGTGGCAATATGAGTGTCTACTGGTGGTTTCCATTGTTGGCACTGCTAGACTAAGCATTTAGAGAAGAGATACGTACTTCAACTAAAGAACAAGCACATTGTGAATTTGGAGATGTACGCCCGTTCAGCAGACATCTCTGACCAGTAGCAGGAACTGCTGTCATGGTAGTACCTGTCAATGTATTCAAAGTGTGCCATACAGCTGCATCAAAATGACGGTGCCAACCAGCACACTTTTTAATAATATCCTTTATTTTAAAAAACAAAATCCCAAAATAAAAAACTAATGACCCCTCACCAGGGAATTTTTTTTCCATGGTGTAAGGGTGATTTAAAAGTTTTTACATTGCTGGCAACTCCAGGCCATGTGCAGAAAATCAGCCCACGATAAACTGCAGCGTGGGCATGCATCCGAGCAAGTCCGGGATATCCAGTGGAAAGCTAGGGGCATCACTTAGGTGCGATGGAGGAAATTAAAGTGGACCAGTTTAGGGCAAGTGGTGCCTGATACAGTCCTCATCAGGGCATAAACTCTGGCCTAGTCAGCATCCCTTAGGGGAGCGCCCAAATCAATCTCCTAGGTCAGCCGGACACTCAAAGGTCGACCACCGGCATCAGTCACCACAGCGTTATGCAGCTAAGACACCAAGTGCTGTCCCATAGTACAACAGGGCCCTAAATGTGGCAGATGGTGTCGGCGCCACAGGGAACATCATCCAGGTCTGCATGGCAAGCTCGACCAAGCCAGCATAGTGTAGAAAGTGTCCAGGTCCCACTGCAAACTCCGCCTGCGCATCCTCAAGGGAGATAAAAAGCTTGTTGGGGTACAAATCCTCCAGCAGCTCACAACTCCTCATCCTGCACACCTGGAAGGACATGCTGGCCTCCATGCACTGAACTGGAACAAGAATCCACACCGGTAGTTCCTGATGGAAAGGCGCCCTCTAAAGCACAACAGACACCAGCCTCTGCCACACACGAGCAGTAAAGTGTTTGATATTCCTGACTTGGTGCCATCAACAAAACCAACTAGTAGTCATTTCTCCCATTTGCTGCAATCCACCATCCACCGGATAGCATGTTACATAGTGGCAGCAAAATAATAAAACTCCAGCCACTGCACCTCCAGGCCACCTTTCTCATAACTCCTCATCAAGTTCTCCCGAGCCACCCGACTCCACTTCCCAGCCCAAATAAGTGAGGTGAGTAAAGAATTTAGTTGTTGGAACACTCTTGAAGGGCAGGAGGACAGGGAGGTCTGAATAGTACACAGACAGCGTGGTAGGGGTACCATCTTAGAGATATCTATCCTGCCCGTGAGCGACAATGGCAGCATGTTCCAAAAGGACACTGACGAATGCAGCGAGCCCATCACTTTCCCGATATTGAGCTTCAGTTGTTTCTCTTTCGTGTGTGCAACCATCATACCCAGATAGCAGAAGTGGTCCAATTCCCACCTCAGCCCTATATCTGGCAGACGATTCACCAGAGTCCCCACCAATGCCACCAAATGGAGCAGTAATGATTTCCTACGATTGATTTGCAAGCCGTACATGGCACCAAACTTATCCAGTAGTCCAGCAGTATACTGAGGGATTCTCTGGGGGCTCTAAGATAAAACAGAGCATTGTCCGCGTATAGCAATAAGATGAGCCTCATCGCCTCCAACTCTATGCCCCATCCATGCATTTCCTGATGATCCCACACTGCTAACATCTCTATCACCAGAGCAAATAAGAAAGGAGACAGTGGGCAGCCCTGCCGAGTCCCCCTACCCAAGTCCCATCTCTCAGATCCATGCTGCCCCACCTGGTCCCTGGCACTGGTGCCAGTAAAGAGTAGCCGGAGCCAAACCTGAAACTGTGGCCCGAACCCCTTACCCCACAGGATGTTGAGCAGGTACCCCCAATCCACAGTGTAAAAAACAATCTCCAGCTCAATAGTTACCAATGCCATTTCCTTGCAGCCGGCCTCTACTTCATGAAGCATGTGTGTCAGTCTCCTAAGGTTCATCCTTGTACTGGTCCTCATGCATCAGGACACTCATCACTGGGTTTAGGCGGTTGGCCAAGAGCTTATATAAGACTTTTATGTCTGAGTTTATCATGGTAAGCGGCCTATTTGCCACCGGATCTGCCCGGCCCTCTCCCTCCCTCATAGTGGGCGGCAGCACTTCCTTCTTCCTGGCTTCCAGGAAAACCTCGAGAAAACCCTGCATGAGGACGACTGAGAACTCCTGACAGAACTCTGCCAGGAACCCGTCCCCTCACAGGAGCCCTAGATTTAGGGAGCATCTGCAGTGATGCACGCACTCGTCCAATGCGAGTTCTGAATCCAACTCCTCACTCACCACTGTCCGACACTCTGGAACTCTATGCGGTCCAGGAAAGCCAGAATCAGGCCAGTTGTTATTTGCAGGTCCGCCCTGTACACCCCTCCAAGTGGCAGCACCGAAAAGCAGTCACAATGTCCCCCCTCGAAGTCACTGTGGTGCACTAAGCTGTGATCAAATGAGATATTGGCTTCCTCCCTGGGCAGAATCCAGGCTAGCAACCTGCCTGAATTGTCACCCTCCTGATGCAAAAGCTGATGATACTGCTTCAGTGTATACTTGTCCAGTCTACCCCATGTATTGGATATTCGCCAACACACCTCAGTCTCGTATCTATGTAAGACCGGATCAGACAAATCGTGCACTTGCGGACTGGCCTGACTAGACTCTGCCACATGAAGTTCCTTTTGTAGCTTGCACCACACGCCACACGTCAACCCCAGACCTGTCCCCTGCAACACTGCCTTCATAGCCTCCAATTCCGTGACCCTACATGCTCTGGAGCCCCAACTAAGTTCCATATAATCAGTCAATGCCTGAGACAGCGCCTCCTTACACTCCACATCTGACAGGACATCAACCGGGAATCTCCACACTGGTCTCTACGCCGCAGACCCCATCCACTTCAGTGTACAACAAACAGGGGAGTGGTCAGACAAGAATCTAGAAAAATGTGAGACAGTCACCTGTTCAGTGATGGGCACCCCGGCCACCAGTACCCTGTCCAATTTGCTGTATATCTTGTGACGTAGGGAGTGGCATGTGTACAATTTCTGCGAAGGGTGAAGCGAACACCATGTGTCGGCTAGCCCCAGATTATGCATATTCTCACTCAAAGCTTTAGTCATGTAGGGTTTAGGACCCATCCTAGGTGGGGATCTGTCAAGGTCCCCGTCGATCACACAATTAAAGTCACCTAACTTAAATAGAGGCACATCTGCATCCTGACTAACCAAGAAATTCATCCTGTAGAAGAAGTGGGGATCATCCACATTTGGAGCATAAGTATTAAGCAGGGACACAGCCTGCCCGTCCTGCATTCCATTCAGTCAATATCAGCCTCAGCATAAGTAAGGTAAAACTGTATACTCGGTGCCACCCAGACCCATACCCCTGGGTGTACGTGGAGTAGGAGGCATGGAAGACTTGACCCTCTACTTTTTAGCCAGTCGGTCTGCCCCTGCATCTTGTGAATCTCCTGTAGATATGCTATGCTGATTTTATGACATTTCAGGAACGAGAGCTCCCTGTACTGCTTAGTGTAGGACCCCAGCCCGCAGACATTCCATGTCAAAAAACGATGATCATCCCCCATACCTGTGATGTAGAACTCTATACATGTGCCAGGACCAACACATCCTCCCCCACCCCACATGGCTCCCCACCCAACCACACTCCAGCAAGGGCACCCGATCCCCCAGAGGGGATTCTGGCTCTGCCATGCTGCTGTTATCATAAAGTCATCCCGTTCCAGAGTGGAATCTCAAGCACCCTTCACACAGAGAGGTTCACAGATGAAAGAGCTGGAACAGGCTGTCAGCCCACTTCACACTCCCCCCAGAGGCCAGCAAATAACACACAACACACAGGCAGCAGCAGCCCTGGATCAATCACTCCCCCTGCACATCAAGTAAGTCTCGCATAGGAGGGAAGCATAATCTTAACTGTAGGGTTAACTCTGCGTTTTCAGTTAGCAATGTGTCTGGCACACAGTCTACAGCAACACTGTGGGCGCCTGATTCCAGGCCTGCCAATATGAGAGCCAAGTGCTCCCCCGTTGCATCCATGGATCTTCTCCTCTTGACACCTACATGGTGCCATCTTCCTGGATCATGACTCAAGGCAAATCTGAAGGGTCTGCCTCTGGTGACTCCCCTTGGGCAGATGCACCAGGAACCACGCGTGGGCCCAGCCTCCGATCCAGATCGCACATGCTCCCCGGCTAGAGGGCTGCTGTTTAGTCTCACATCTCCAGCCACTCCCAGACCTCTTCCGGGTGCTCAAAGAAGTGTGCCTTCCCTTGCAAAATGACCTTCAGTTTTGAGGGGTACAAGATCATGTACTTCAGCTGAAGAGAATGCAGTTTCTGCTTGACAGACAAGAACGACTTCCACTGCTCCTGCATCTTTCTGGTGTAATCCAGATAAAGGGCAATATTGCAATTTTCGAACAGAGGCACTGGCTGCTCCCTGGCAGTGCGCAGAATACAGTCTCTGTACCGGTAATTCAGGATCTTGATAATGATGTCCCTCAGTGTGGCACCAGGTGGTGTGGGAGGCATCAGGGCCCTGTGTGCCAGTTCCATTATTTAGAACTCCGATAATCCCTACGGTCGAAGCTGCCGTTCACCCAGTCCTCCAAGAAGGCCTCCACCGAGGCACCCTCAACACTCTACGGGAACCTCAACACACGAATATTGCTGCGGTGGCCACGGCTCTCCATATCCTCCACCCTGTGCTCCAGCTCACTGGGGACTATAGTCAGTTTAGCCTTCTGCTGCTTAAGGGTGGTCGCAACCCCCATAAAGTCACAATGTTACCCTCAGCTGTGGTTAACTTATCAGTCACCTTTCACATGTCCGCCCTGAGCAGATTAACATCAATAGAGACAGTCTTGATTGTTTTCTCAAGGGCCGTCTGAGATCCCTGGATAGCCTCCAATAGTTCTGCCCTCGAGGCCTCCATAACGATCAAGGGATGCACAAGCTCCCTGGTGAGTGAGATGCTGAGATGGCTGCCAAGGTGCCCTATATTGCGTGATGGTGTTGTTGAAATGCAAACTCACTTACTTATCCTAGCCCATGTTTCACTGCTCCAGAAGCTACTGTTCATCTCCCTCTAGCGCTCTGCACCTTCCAAGTGACAAGCAACCTCAAGGCACCCAGGCCAGTCCAGGGCCTTCAAGTTCATGGGCCAGGCCATGGGACAGTCATGCCTCCTCCATCCCAGAGGCCACAGCAGACAAGGCAACCACACTGCAGGTGGGACCCTCACCACCAGACAACTGCAGCACCGCCATCTGCACTGCCCCTGAAACGCGGTCCTGTTGGGTGACCCCACTCCTGCCACACAATGACCATACCTGAGGTGATCGCCTCTCACCTGGGTCAGCCATTTAACTCCGGGCTCCAATGATCTGCAAGTGCCCAAGAATACTACATAAATTGCAGCCAAGCCCATCCAGGCCCCACTCAGGGTGGCTATCTATCGGAGGCCAATCCACAGGTGGTCCACAATTGAAGAAAAGGGTCCACTAGGGGCCTATGCTCTTTCAGACTCTCACTCCCTCAGGAGCCTCTTCTCTCCCTGGGCTCCTCCAGTTCTGAATCTCCAAGGATTCAGGGCCCTCACCCAGCCCCAGCCGCGGGATTCCCCCAGGCCTCTCGTAACTGCGGCCCAACTCTGCACTTAACTCAGGGAGGGAGGGGCCCAACAACCTCCGCCATCCATCCAGAGGCGCCGTTCAAGAACGCAGTCTGGGGGACTGCTCCTAGCCCTGACCTCCAGCAGCGACCATCAGAGTGGGAGCACCCGCGTAGCTCCCGGTGGGTGTGCCCCAGAGACCAGCTCACCTCCCCACAAGGCACCTGCCACTCCAATCCCAATGTGGCTGGAGGCCACTCGGCTTCTCCTTCAGGCCGCGAGAGGCTGATGAGCTGCCAAGGGCAGACAGGGCCTCCCCTACCGGGCCAGCACACAACCCCTGGCCACCAAGCAGGGCAATCTCCCCGGCTCACTACTCTCTGGGTGCTGCAGGCCGTCCAGGCCCTGCCCGGCCCCCGCACCTCATCCTCCCCAGCAGCGCTCCCAGGACGGCAGTTCCAGGCCCCTCCTGCCAATTCAGCAGCCACAGTCTCAGGGGGGCTTCCAAAGCACAGCAGGGAATTATCCTGTGCCTGCGTGCAGCAGGATGAAACAGGACTTAGGTAGTCGGACCTGGAGCAAGGAAAATTACGTCCTGTCAGCCATCCTGGTAGGCCACGCCAATGTAAATCATATTTAAACAGTATTGTATGTTGTACATTTGACACTTTTTTCCCATTGGTTACCATTGTTTCAAATGTTTCTTAAATTGTTTTATATTCATATTTTCAATATCATTTTAACATAAGTTTTGTCAGTATATATTCAATAATTCTATATATTTAATACTATTATTTCACTTATACTTAAAACTTTTTTTTAACATTTTGTACAACATATTTTGACATGTTTTCATGTTGAATAATTAAAAAAAATCATACATTTATTCAACATTTTGCAATTATTTCCCATTCAATTCTATAGGGAGCAAGTTTTTTTTTTGTTTAATTTAGTGGTCATTTTTTTTTCCTGCTACCTTCTATTTTGTAATCTATTTGTGTCTCTTTTCCCAGATCCAGGCTGTGGTAAGGTGCCACAGTTCATTGGAACAGGTAAGTCCTTTTTTAAAGTTTTTTAAGGGGTTTTAGCGTGGGCCATGTATGGAGGAGGTCTACATGTTAATTGGTGTGTTGTTTGTGTTTTTTTTCTAGATTTAGGGGCCGATTCCGATTCAGGCCGGAAAACATACCGACCGACTCGGTACGGGAATGTAGTCCGACCGACACGTACCGGAGCTGCCCGATCCGCGTAGTACAATGCAATGCATGTGAATTACGACCGACTCGTATGGAACACAAGCCGAATGACCGAACCGCACGGAAACCAGCTAACAGACCGGAAAATCTACGCGAATCGAACCGACCGACACGCACCAGGAATGAACCCGACAGAAACGTACCCGCGAACTCCGACCCGCGCAGTACGATGCAATGCGTGTAAAACCAGACCGAGTCGCACGGAGCTCAAGCCGTACGACCGGCACGCATACAAAACAGGGAGCCGAAGCAACCCAATACGCCGCGACCGACGCGTACGCCGCACATGAAACCCAGCAGAAAGACAGCGTGAAAGACTCGGAGAAGCTCGCACGAGCCAACTGCAGCGTCCTACTCGGTCAGAAGAACGTCTCCTACATGCCTAAAAACTACAAAGGAAAAAATACAAAAAAAAGGGCCAAACAAGCAATGACAAAGTCAATAAATACAGGGGAAAAAAAACATGGAACAAAGACACACCCACAACTCCACCCATATAAAGGCCACAAATCCCTACCATGATCCTTTGCAAATTCAACAGACCTGCCAGCACAGAACACCATCAGACAGCAACCACAGACACACTCACAACTCATCCATCACACAAGCCACACACCATTAGCACCTCCCAAATAGCACCCTCACATACACCCAGCAAAACCGACACTCACCCACCCTCACTTGCACACTCACACACACATCAATCCCCACCACCACCCATCACCATGCCCCCAAAGAAGAATCCAAAGTTCCTAGACAGTGAATTGGAAGTCCGGGTAGATGAAATCCTCAGGGTAGAGCCACAGTTGTTTGGTACATTGGTCCAACAGACCCCCATGTCGCAGAAAACCAAGATGTGGGAGAGGATCATCGACAGGGTGAACGCACAATCACCATGTTTGCGCACAAAGGAAGACATCCAGAACAGGTGGTATGATGTGCGCAGGAGGGTCAAGGACCTACTCAAGAAGGATTACGCCTTGAGTCATCGCACCGGCAGTGGCCCTCCTGCCAAACCAGTATACCTCAGGTCCTGGGAGGAGAAGGTGCGGGCCATCCTACCACCAGAGAGAGTACATGGACTATCAAACATCCCAGAGCCTGGTGAGTACACAACCAATATACCCAATATTGTGTGACAATACACACACATCACTGTCAAGGGGATAGTGAAACCATGCACCGTTAGCAAAGCTACAGTAACCAAAAGATAATCATCACAAGATGTGTATGTTAGTCAGACAAACACAATACCTGCCATCTCATAGTGATATGTAACTGTGTCATGACATGTACAAACCTAACAACAAATAGAGCAAGGCAGTGGCACAAATCTAACCAACAAACACTGTCAGACATTTTGCCACCACTAGAACACCACCTCACAGGGAAGCTCACTGAAAGGAAGGAATTGTGTGTATGCTGGTGAAGTGAGTGTAGCCAATAGCATGATGGGAGTTGTAGTCACAGATATTGGTCACCCTCACAATTGGCCCATCAACACCACTCTGAACCATGCTCACATCACAGGGAGTGGAAAAGAACTGACAAGATGGCTGACACTGGGTACTGCTGTGGGGAGCACAAGGCACTGCTGGGAACTGTGCACCAACCAACAGCAGGACACCACTGCCTGACATCCTGAAAGCCAACTTGCACTCCCTGCAATGGAAGCACGTTCCATGGTGGGATATCTGGCTGGGTGGGAAGGAGGACTGACAGCTCTGACCATAGTTACCAGCAGCTTTTCTCACACACCCCCTTAACACAATGTCCACACAACTCACCTGGGAGAATGCATTGCCTCACACTCTAATTATATATCCCACAAAGAACTGCCACACTGGGTTATGCTGTGTGAAGCACAGGGACACTTTTGGGACTTGTAGCCAAACAAACGCCAGGACAACACTGTCAGCCATCCTGTCAGCACAGGCACACTACCCCACAGGGAAGCAGAGTCAAAAGGAAGGAAGTATGTGCATGCTGGGAAGGGGGATGTAGGCAATAGCATGATGGGAGTGGTAGTCACAGCTCAACATCCCCCACCCACATGGCCCAGCAAGCTCACACTGAAGCATGCACACCTCACAGGGAGTGAAAAGCCACTTCAAAGATGTCTGACAATGGTGCTCTGTTGTGGGGGGCACAATTCCCTGCTGGGAACTGTGCACCAACCAACAGCAGGACACCACTGACTGACATCCTGAGAGTTAACCTGCACCCACTGCAAGGGTGGCATGCTTCATGGTGGGATAACTGGGCTGGGGGAGAAGGAGGTCCGGATGTCAACCAAATACCACCAATGCTGGCCATACACACACCTACTCTGCAAAAACACATTGCACACATGGGACCACTCACTCCCAAAGTAAAAGCCCTTGCAAGATGGCTGACACATGGGCATGAGAAATGATGTGCCTGCAATTCACACCCATGCACCGGCCAACCCAAACACGTACACACTCACAGCCATTGCAACTCTATGTTAACACACACTGTCAGGGGATGCAGTGTCCATGGGTGCCCCCTGGCCTGGCTGTGAAGGTGTGTCTTGCAGATGACAACTGTGGAGAATCAGACATACTACATAGCACAAAACGCACAGGAAGTCACAGAGACATCATTGACAGGGGACACCTGACAGTGAATGCAATGGACACACCAATATACCGGACACTGTACCATGGTGTCAGTCACACAAGTTGCGGTTGTGAGCTGCATTCCACTCCCACATCGTTCGGCAACATATGCATCCTTCACACAACACACCACTCACTGTCATAGACACTGTAGACACAAGCACCAACCTGGACTGCATTTGAGGAGACATGCTACTCACAGCAGCAGAACTGCAACACACACCACTGGCCATCACTGTCATGAGAATGGAAAAGCCAGAGAGCTGCCGTGCCCAATCCTCATCACCATGGAGGACATTGACAAGATTAATCACGTTTGCACGTACAAAACTCAGCAACAACATCATTAGCTACGTTAACAACATCACTTGTATGAAATGAGACGTGAACTAGGAACCCAGACAACAACACAGATACTCCCAAGAGATCCCAGGCATACCGGACTGTGACCATGTTGTCCAGACACACCAATGTGACGCACAAAGACTGGCAAAAAAGGCAACCACACATGGCCCAATCTTGAAAGATATCCTAAGTGGAATTGCACGTATGTCCCTGTTAAAGGACAAATGTGGACAAGGATGACACACCTGTGTCAGGCACGTGATGGCCATTGAGTAGCAATGGCCATGTACAGCCAATCAATACATGAGCTGGTCATGCACACACCTCAACATTCACATTGAAATGCTTCAGGTTGGCAGGACAATGTGCTACACCAATATCAACCTCTGACTGTGACAACTTAGGACAATGCAATGTACAGGCCCGCATCCAGATGTACAGTCACAACTGTCAGGTGTTTGAACCATTGATGCCTGTAGAAACATAACATACATTGTGTGTCTCTTCCAAACACAGGTGATGATGGGGACACAGCAGCAGATGATGAGGAGTCCCTGTCCCAGGCTCCGGAGGCCCCTGAGCTCTCTGGTGTGGAACAGCCTCTGCCCTCCTCGGATGGCGAAGACCTACCTGGCACCTCCGGTGTGAGTCATCATGCAGCACCAGCAGGACCACCATCTGCACCCCCTGCACCCACTCCTCCAACATATGCCAACACACAGACCACCCCCGCCGACACGGACAGACCAAGGACACTGAATAACAACAGCACAGGGACCCCGGCCCACCGTGAAGCAACGGACAACAACCCAAGTACCAACCCCCAAGGGGGCCTAGGGTCACCTGTGCGTGCCACTGCAGGTCCCGCACGTGTGGCCAGGGGGGGTGGGAGGGGTGGTAGGCAGAGGTCGCTGTTTGCAGAGGGGTCTGGACTGCATGATGACCCACAACTGGTACGCATTGCTGATACGTACCAGAATAGCACCGGAGAGGTCAGCCAGGTATTGGGGATCCTCAAGGACATTCAACAGCAGCAGGCTGCCCATCATGCCCGCTGGGACTCCCACATGTCCCGTGTGGAGACACACATGTCTGGCATGGAGTCCAAGTGGGACACATTGGAAGAACTGACAGCGGTGCAGAGGGACATATTGACATGCCTCCGCCAGATTAGTACCAACATGTCCACACCTCCCTGTGTGCCCACAACATCTGGTGCCGCAACAACTGCAACTGCCACAGGGAGGGAGGATGACTCTGGTGGAGAGTCCTCTGCACCGCAGCGGCCTGCACGTGAGGGTCCCCCCAGAAAGAAGAAGGGTCGTCCGAGGAAGGACAACTGAGAGGCAGATGGCCATGTACATCCCCCAGGAACCCAACACCTGTTCTGGAAATTCTCCTTTGTGTGCAAACTGTTCACCCTGTCGAATGCAACCCAACTCTCCCACATGACATGGGGAGTTTAAGTTGGACTAATGTATCAGATGACTGTGGACTTTACTCAGGACATTTCTGCTACCAACACTTCCAACTCATCTGGGAACTTTGGATTCCAATCCCATGTACAGCACCCACCATCCTGTGCACTATCCTCACACATGTATGTAAATAAACTCACTAATACACCATACTTGCCTCTTGTGATTCCAACGTTGTTTTTGTCATGGAGATGATGATCTGCTAAATGACACTGTGCATGCTAACTGCTACAGCAAGTTCAACACCGTCAAGTGAGTCATGGCGACGTGACACATATGAGGGAGACACACCACTAGGGCAACACAACACATACACACCAGGGCCATCTGACTCATCGCCTACACTGAAGTTGCCAGGAAATAAAGTGGAATGCACAGACACCACACCTATTCAGAGTCTGTGTTAACTAGCCCACAGGTGCAGTAAGCAAATGTCAGTCAGATGTGTGACCACAGACAACGCACATCCCAAAGTGAAGCACAGGTTTACTACACATTTGCAACATGTTGTTTCCACTACAGATGCAAGGTAATCCCACGTGGCAGTGGCCACACAGTCACCAAGTGTTGAAGAAATAAAGTCCAGGGGTGTGTGGCACATCACCTGTAGGGAAACGACTGCTTCCACCCTGGAAGTTGAATCATGGTGTCGGGGGATCCGAGTTGACCAAACAACTCTGAAAGTACCCTGTGAAGGACAGACATGACACACAGTCAAAAGCACTGAAGAACAGGACAGAACTGCAACACTCATGCCCAATACATGTCACAAGATACCTACACAAAACCAAGTTAGCATGTCAACACTGTTGGGGAGTACAGACTACCTGTAAGGACACATCGCTGCACGCATCCAGTCAAGTAGCACATGGCCACACTCAAACAGCAACAGAGCACCACCAACACATATCATGCAAACTCAAATCATTGACATAACATCTCTGTATACTCACATTCAGCTGAAGAAGTTGGTGATGAGCTGTGTGCGGACATCACCCTCATCATCATCATCATCACTGGCATCGTGGCCCAGGCCAGGATCCTCCACAGGTGGCGGATGTTGGTCATCGTCATCCAGTATGAGAGGCAACTCCTTCCGCACTGCCAGGTTGTGTAGCATGCAGCAGACGATGACAATCTTGCACACCTTTGCAGGGGCATGTGGGAGGGCCCCTCCTGTCTTGTCCAGGCAGCGAAAGCGGCTCTTCAGGAGACCAAATGTCCGCTCGATCATTCTCCTGGTCCGACCATGTGCCTCATTGTAGCGCATCTGGGCTGGTGTCACAGGGTTCCTGAGGGGTGTCAGCAACCACAGCATGTTGGGGTATCCGGAGTCACCTACATACAGACAATTGCACATTAGCTGAGTTGGAAAAGAGGGTGGAATACAACATTGCAGAACACACACAATGGTACAAAGTCAGTACACACCGACAAGCCAGGCACGCTGGTTCTGCATCTGTGACATCATCCTCGGGATGCGACTACTCCTCATTACGTAGGCATCGTGTGCAGAACCGGGGAAACGTGCACACACATGTGAGATGCTCACATCTGCAAGACATACCACCAGAGCATTGATAGAATGGTAATGTTTCCTGTTCCTGTATGCCTGCTCATGTGCCTGTGGTGGTACCAACGCCACATGTGTCCCATCAATGGAGCCGATGACATGTGGCATCCTCCCCAGGGTATAGAAGTCACTCTTGACGTCAGTGAGTTGTTGACGTTTAGGGAAATAGATGTACTGGTTCAAGTATCTCAACATCACCTCCAAAACATCGCGTAGCACACAGCTGAACATGGTCTGTGACATCCCACCAGCAGACGCCACAGTGTGTTGAAAGGTACCGGTGGCAAAGAAGTGTAGGGCTGGCATCACCTTCACCTTGGGGGTCAGCGCTGCAGGGTATGGCCGGCCAGGTTGCAAATGTGGGGCCAACCGCACCGCCAATTCCTCAATCAGCGGCCTGTTGAAGCGGTACCGTCGGATGCAGTCACGTTCAACCATGGTTGCAAGGTCAGGGAATGGTCTATGGACAGCTGGTGCACTGCAGTGCATAGGTGAACAAAGAAAGATTGTCAGTCACCCCACATATCTGGCATTGACCATACTCAATATCACATGATACATCATTACGAGACACAAGTACTTGATGTGTGTGCCGTTCTGTATGGACATATATGGCACCTACATGGCCATCATCTAACATCTCAGTTCAACATGTGTTGACAACAAGTTCCAGGTTGTGCTATGGGAAATCATTAGGCTGTGTCACAGTACCCATGTACTGCTGTCACGTTCCAAACACACACCACAGTGACAAGTGAGGACAGATGTGCCCCAGGCATCACAGCTCTTTGACAGGTAGATTCCCAGGGACCCTGTATTGCCACATGGACACTGGCATGACATGGCGTATCATGTACACGTCAGCAAAACAACCATGACTCTCACAGGTAGTGGCCCCTGTTGCCTCTGCAGGACAGAAATGGACGTCTGTGACACACACACGCACAACATCAAAGTCGATGCACAAAGAACGTTGATGTGGAGACTGTCTCCCATTGTGCACATGGAATCAGAGACATCTGAAACACAACATGCACACAGACTGTGGAGGGCCATCACAATTGTGGCAATGGGTCACCCTGTGACGTACATACCATCCCACATGGGACTCAGGGTGTATGTGACATAACATACACATACACAACCTGGAAATGTGACCATGCCACATGCTCTGAACTGAACAGTTGCACATCACAGTGGTCATGTGCACAACACACAAGGATTCTGTCCCCATGAACACGTGCACAGCCTGGGAGTGGCTGCCCCCAAGTGCCACCCAACAAACCACATGTTGACCCCCCATACACACACAGATAATGCAGCCTTACATGCCTTAGGATACAGTGTGGACAGGCTGTGGTGTTGTAGGTGTGCCCCTGAGTCCCTGGCAAGTAATTGTGGCTGGCATACGTTCACCAGTGACAACCATGGTGACATATGCGAGTGACTTGTACAGGGACGCAGCAATGGACCGATCCGTGCACACGCATTGGCCATTGCATATGATGTGGACGGATGCGTGTTGTGTTTCGAAATACGCGTCGTACAGCAATGGACCGATCCGTGCGCACGCATTGGCCTTTGCATATGATGTGGACGGATGCGTGTTGTCTTTCGAAATACGCGTCGTACAGCAATGGACCGATCCGTGCGCACGCATTGGCCATTGCATATGATGTGGACGGATGCGTGTTGTCTTTCGAAATACGCGTCGTACAGCAATGGTCCGATCCGTGCGCACGCATTGGCCATTGCATATGATGTGGACAGATGGTGTTATCTTTCGAAATACGCGTCGTACAGCAATAGACCGATCCGTGTGCACGCATTGGCCATTGCATCTGACGTTGACGGATGCGTGTTGTGTTACGAAATATGCGTCGTACAGCAAAGGACCAATCCGTGCGCACGCATTGGCTATGGACTGACATGTTAACGGACGCGTATTCGAAGCTTGTACGAGTCGGATGCAGTGAATTCAGTTGGCCACCCACAACAATGTTGCAAATTCATGGGTGTCATCAAGTTGAAATTTTGAAGGATGCTGTAGGCGTGTATAAGTGGTGCAATTCCATGGATTGGCCAGATTCAGAAGATGCAAACGACTTGGACCTATCACTTTGGACACATGGGACAGTATCTGCCTCTGCAGCACACATATAATGCTGGCTGTTCCCCTGAGAGCTCACTTGCCTGCACTACATGCTCCAGGACGACATCTGCCACTACCACTGCTGCTGTCTCTGCATCCTCTGGCTACTGCAATGGCACGTACTGTGGAGAGAGCCCCAGCCTTCAGCACTGAGGAGAACCAGGCCCTGCTGGACAGCCTCCTTCCACAGTACAGCAAGCTGTATGGGAAACCAGGGGAGCAGGTGAGTGTGCTGTCCACTGCCTTACTAATTGTGCATGTTGTCTGACTAGCAAGACTTACAG
Organism: Calotriton arnoldi; assembly: GCA_963921515.1. Lineage (NCBI taxonomy): Eukaryota > Metazoa > Chordata > Amphibia > Caudata > Salamandridae > Calotriton > Calotriton arnoldi. The sequence continues at coordinate 105,884 of CAWUFW010012878.1, forward strand.
TGTGTACACCAGTGGCTAGCATGCTCACTGAGTAGTTGTCACCCCCAAAGTGTGTAGTTACATGCACTGAACAGGTATAGTGCAGTAACAGTGCATTCCAACAAGGTTTGACTTCCCAGGCAATGATACCATTTAGTAACTGCTGGACAACTGTTCATAGCCATAGTTGAACTACCTGTGTACATCATATGCCCCTGTGATTGAGACATGTATATCCAACTGTGTGATACACGGATATGTTGCATGTGTAGTAATGGCCTTTTCACTTTGTCATCCTCACAGGTTGATGCCCACCAGAAGCAGGAGATCTGGCTGACCATCGCCCAGGCAGTACGATCTGTGGGGGTCTACAGGCGCAGGATCCGCAACTGCCAGAAGAGGTGGCAGGACCTTCGTGGCTGGACACGGAGGATCGCAAGCGTCCAGCTGAAGCTGTCGCCTCCTCGCAGGAGGGGCGGACACCGGACCCTGACCCCCCACATGCTCCAGATTCTGGCGGTGGTCTTCCCTGACCTGGATGGGCAGCTGAAGGCCAGACAGCAGCAAGGAGGGGGTAAGTGCTAGCCTTTTCTGGGTACTATGACTAACATGCTCTATGCACTCCTTTAGCCTGGTTCCACTTCCACAGTACAACTGTCTTGTCGTCCTGGACTCATGTCCCTCACTTGTGTCATGCCACCTCCTCATCTGATACACAGGTGTGGCCCTTACAGTCTGTGACTTAGGTCACTTGGGTACTGTGTACTTGCAGTTACCTGTAGTTCAAGTTGGGGACAGCATCAGTTACAGGAACTTTGCTGTGGGCTGCATGGGTGGTACAATTGCTCACACAATGCCTGTGATCTGACAGGTACTCTGGGTATGGCTTTAATATGTGTTCCAATTGCTGCTCTGACTCACCACATGTCTGTGGTATGTGCCACACACCCATGCTGCAGCAGAGACCAAGGTAGGAGCATCAGGAGTATGTACATCATGTGTGTGACACATGCATAGCCACCTGCCTAGTGTTCAGTGTAATACCATGTTGCAGATGGACCAGGACTGTAATGCCTACTCCGGACATCGAAGGCACTCTGTTCTCCCACTCCCGTGTGTCAGCATACATATTGGGCATTGTGAAGAGTGCACTCAGGTGTCTGCCTCTGTGTCACCGTGGTGTGGCCTTGCTTTTTGGACTCCTGGAGTGTTTAACAATTTGGGGTGGCCAGCCGTCTGAGTTGTGACTATAGGATCTGCACATTGGTTAATGCATAGGTCTCTGATCCCTTGACTGTGCACAATGGTGTATGAAACATTGAGGTGCAGGCAGCTTTGGTTCATTCTCATCAGAGGGTGAAGTGCTCATGTGTATGGATTTGTGTTTGCAGTCACTCAAATCTCTCATTTGAATGACGTGGGATCATCTTAGTCCTCATGATGTGGGTGGCCAGGGGTGCACATGTGCACCTGTCAGCTACAGGGCTTGCAATCCCAAAACTTCCATTATTGTGACACAGTGCAGACTGGTGTTGTGTGTATGCACTGCCCCTGTGACAGGAGACAGTTATGACTGACTTGCCAGACAGGCCTGTGCCATGACATTCAACTTGCAAAGGGTGATCCAGCAGTAGTGTGATATGTCCTGCATGCACACCATTGTTGCATTGTCTATCAGGACATGAGGACCTCATTGTGTCTGGTGATGGAACCAAAACCCGCATAGCGACAGAGACTCTGCCCATCACTTTTCCTGACACATGTACTGAGTCAGTGGCAGGAGATGGCATGTGTTTGGAGTGACACATTTCCATATGTTCTCTTGGATGTCCAACAACTGTGTATGTGGTGCATGTGTGCACATATGATTAGTTGCATACAACAGGCACCAGACAGATGGGTGCATGGACAGGTAGGATATGAGTGGCATGAATGACTGTCAGGCAGACAATGGGCTTCTTCAAATCAGTGTCAGCACTTATTGCAATGTCTAGCGAATGATGGCAGGGCTTGCTCTGTGATGTGCTGTACTTACTGTGGTGTGTGTGGTCAGTACAGGTGACTAATGTTGCTCTGTTTATCCTGATTGTTTGCAGATACATCCACGGCCACAGGAGGAGACAGCTCCACGGACCAAGAGGAGCGGCAGAGCCAGACTGGGTCCACTGCAGAGGAGACCAAGGGACCCAGTGGCATGGAGGGTGAGGGGAGCCACACTGAGGAGACCTCAGCAAAGACCACCTCGGCTGAGGAACACAGCACTTCCAGTGAGGACTCCCTTGTGGAGGCGGGTGTCAGCAGACCACAGACAAAATCGAGCAAGTCTGTCCCCGCCACCACCACCATCTCCACCCTCCCATCTGCTCCCATTCCACATGTCCGTGGAGGCTCCCGTGTAGGGGAGCGTGTCTCCTTCATGCCAGGCACCGCACCCCCTGCCTCTGTCTCCCCTGCTGCCCTGAGTGTGGAGTCTGTGGACTTGCTGAAACAGATCCATGTAGGGTAGACATCAATGCTGAGTGTCCTCCATGCACACACGGGTCTGTTGACACAACTGTTGTCTATCATGGAGGGCATGTCATCTGGCATGTCTGCCCTACATCGGACCAATCAGTCCATGGCCTCCTCACTGACGGCAGCAGTGTCCCTCCTGCAACAGTCCCTCACCCCTCCTACCTCTGCCCCATCCACAATCCCCAGCACCCTTCCTGTCCCAAGCACACACACACCGGCACAGGCACGCCCCAGCACAGACACAAGCAGCACACAGACACACACGCCAAAATCCAGACGCACACGCATGCACAGTCAGGGGACTGATACCTCACTCACAGGGGATGGGACCCAGACACACATACACGCATCCACGAGCACTGCGCAGTCCTCAGATACCTCTCCCTCCAAAACCCCTTCCCTTGCCTCACCTGCAACCACCCCTCCCAGAAGCTCTTCCTCTGTGAGCTTGGCCTCTTCCCCACAGATCCATCTGAGCCAACGTACAGGCGGAAGAGGCGACCACCACACACAGAGGGGAGTGCCCCTCACACCCGGACACCCTCCCCCAGGCACAGGCAGACTGAGGACCCCATTAGGAAGTCCCCCAGACCAGGAAGGGCAAGACCCCACCACCACCACCACGCAGCTCCACCACGCAGTCTCTCTCCTCCATCCCCCAGGCCACCACTCCACAGGTTCCCCCGCCACACCCTGCCCCAGGTTCCCCCACACACCGATACCGCATCCCCAAACTGCTTAGGCCCTCCCCCTACCACTTGCTCTTCCACCCCCAACCCAGACGCTCTGCCTGTTTGTGCCACTGGTGTGGAGACCGGGTCCCCCCCTCTGTCCTGCCCACCTCATCTGCCCCCCCCTTCCACTCCCTTGGAGTTATGCACTGCAGTGGAGTCCACAACCACCCCGTTTGACTTGGGCACTGCAGTGGGGACCCAGTCCACTCCATCTGACCGGCCCACTGCAGTGGTGCCATCACCCACATCATCTGACTTGTGCCCTACAGTGGTGCCGGCCCCCACTGAGTCAGACACCTCCACTGCAGTTGCCGGTGACACTCCTGCACCCACCACCCCTTCACTGCCTCCTGGCATCCCCTGATCCTGTCCCTGCGGTGCCTGGCCTGCCCCTTGTATGCCCCTCCGAGCGGGATGTCCCCTGTCCGTACCAGTGCAGGCAAGCAATGGGTGACAAGTTGTCACATGTCACCCTGTTCGGACTGTGAATGTGGACTGGCCATTGGCCTTAGTTTCTTTTGGACTTCCAATTTTTCTTTCACATTGGCTGAATAAAGCGTCTTTTTGTTTACTAGTGGTTTTGCTTTTGTTGTACATGATGTAGATGAGTATCATCATGCATTTGCTGTTGTAATAGTGTTCAGATCAGGAAAATTAAGTGTTGCTGTGATGGACTCCATGTGGTCCATGGGATATGTGTCCTAATCTAGTCTGGATCCATAGCATCCTTTGCTGCAGTCTGAGGGTGTAATGTTCAGCAATTGACACAGGGATGTACGTTTTGCATTTGTAATTTAACATCTGTGGCTTCCACTCATGCACATCTGGTGGGCTTACCACTGTTCAATGTTTCTATTTCCCTGACTGTGTGCCCATCTCCACTGGACATGCAGTTTAGCACATCAATGTTGAAGGACTCATCTGTGTATACAGTGCAACTTGCTTGACACGTGTTTTGGGTATATGCAGATGACTGAAGTGACACTCCCGTACCCAGGCTGATGTGAGCAGAGCCTTCAGTGTGTTGTAATGGTTGACTCACTGACCGAGTGTTCTGCTGACATGTTTGAGTCGTGCACAGACAAGGTTTGGCACAGCGGACTTTCCACAGGAGTGGAGTGCCCTCATGGCAGTGTGTAATCCTGTGACATTGCCTGGGCCCGTGTTGTGTGTTGTGTAAGCATGTCTGTGTGTGTTCCCTTCCCTTTTCCTACACAGGCTGTGTCCCTACGGATGTTCCTGTTTGCGATGCTTGCTGAGTTGTCCTGTGTTCATCCAGCATCTTGGACCTGGTTTCTCTGTGATGTGGGTGCATGGCAAACTAATGTTCATCAGGTTGTCATCCCTAGTTGTCTTTGTTGTCAGGGCTGGGGATGTGGGCAAACGCAGATGGGACACAGTCAGGATTCCCCTTGGCACTTGTTGGTTACACAAGTCATGTAATTTACAGTTTGTGGTAGCTTTCAGTGATTGTGACTCGTTGTGTGTGTGTGACTGCTGCCACTCCTCAGGGTCAGAGCTGCAATGTTGGAAGTTGTCTACGTGTGTTCTTTGTGGGTCACCTTGGCTTCTTCATTGGTGTGTGACTGTGGCCGGGATCCCATTGATTAGGGTGGATTTCACATCATGCCCATGTACCGCGTACTGTGCAGTGTGTCAGACATTCACGAGTCTTGTTGACTGGCCAGGTGTGATGGGTTTCTGCACCTTAGTTCCCACAGCCACCCCAGGGATTGTCATGGGTGCATGTGCAATGTCACCAGTCCATGTAAGCTTCACTGCTGCACATTGGTGGAGATCAAGGTGTGTGGTGTTGAGTGTGTGCAAATGTGAGTTGTTGCACGGCTAGACCCCTACCTCCATATTGGCCTTGGCTGACAGGCTGTGCTGATTGATTTGTGCTTGTGTAGGTGTGATGGTAGTTTGTTGCTCAGGACACATGACTGTGGTTCACAGTGTGAACGACATCTACCTTTGTCATCACAGTGGGATTATCATGCAGGCTAGTGTCACCACAATGTGGGGTCCCTGCGGGTAGTGCTGTGGTGGGTCTGTCTCTTGCTGTGTTAGTTGCTGTTCCTACAAGCTTGTGTGACATGTGTAATTTGGGCTCCCTCTCATCTAACAATGCCTGATTGCCCACATAGGGGAATCCGATCCATGAGTTACTTTTGTATGGCACTGTATACACATCTGTGTAATTGGAATTCAGGCCTCCTCATGTGTTGTGTGGTTGCCTGGGGACATCACCTGTTGTGTTTGATATGCAGTGTGAGGCTGCCTGTTTGTGTTTGTGCATCTGCACCACTGCATTGGCATATCTTTAGTGTGCCATTGCCTGTATGTTGTTTGGAGGATTTCCCCTGCTGTCCCTGGGACTCCTAGGTCATCAGTCAGCACAATAATCATGGTTTGTATGTCCCATTGCTGCCATGGTATGGTATTTATTCACCTCACATCTACAGTATCCACAGGATATCTACATTTGTGTGTCCATTAGTGCAGATATGTGGGTCTGAATTATGATGGTCACTTCTAGCATTGTGTAATTGATAAATGGAGACAATGTCAGTCCCCATGGGTGATGTTTGTCTGCACATGCCCAAAGGTATGTTTTATTTGCACTGCACTCTTTGCCTCACCCAATCTATGTTGCTATGGGACACAAGCACTACTTTGCCACTGATGTGTTTGTTGTTCTGTGACCAGGAATCATCCATGCTGTTTGGCAGTTGCAGCTTTTTCCATGACAACACTTACCTTTTGGTCACTGTGATGATGGGGGTTTGGACCCCATTGCCACAATGTTCAAAATGTGCTTCAGCTATGGACCCCACACTTACCTTTTGGTCACTGTGATGATGGGGGTTTAGGCCCCATTGCCACATTGTTCAAAATGTGCTTCAGCTATGGACCCCACACTTACCTTTTGGTCACTGTGATGATGGGGGTTTAGACCCCATTACCACAATGGTCATGGTCTGCTTGCATTGTGAAGGGCACACACATTTTTGTGTGACACATGTGATAGGGGGTCACATTGTATGTTCAATGTCATGTTCAGTGTTGTAGGCATTTGACACAGACTACACACTCTTGTCATGAAGTTGGGGGGATGTCTTTTGCTGACATTCCTTATGTTGGAGTATGCTGGTTGTGTCATGCATTACCCGTCCTATGAGTGGGGATGGTGGTAGTGGTAGGCATCCAGCCCCCCATGAGTAGGGGTGGTGGTAGTGGTAGCCATCCATCCCCCTATGAGTGGGGATGGTAGTAGTGACAGGCATCCAGGCCCCCATGAGTAGGGGTGGTGGTAGTGGTAGGCATCCAGCCCCCATGAGTAGGGGTGGTGGTAGTGCTAGGCATCCATCCCCCTATGAGTGGGGATGGTAGTAGTGACAGGCATCCAGGCCCCCATGAGCAGGGGTAGTGGTAGTGGTAGGCATCCATCCCCCTATGAGTAGGGGTGGTGGTAGTGCTAGCCATCCATCCCCCTATGAGTGGGGATGGTAGTAGTGACAGGCATCCAGGCCCCCATGAGTAGGGGTAGTGGTAGTGGTAGGCATCCATCCCCCTATGAGTGGGGATGGTAGAAGTGACAGGCATCCAGCCCCCCATGAGTAGGGGTGGTGGTAGTGCTAGGCATCCAGGCCCCCATGAGTAGGGGTGGTGATAGTGCTTGGCATCCATCCCCCTATGAGTGGGGATGGTAGTAGTGACAGGCATCCAGGCCCCCATGAGTAGGGGTAGTGGTAGTGGTAGGCATCCATCCCCCTATGAGTGGGGATGGTAGTAGTGACAGGCATCCAGGCCCCCATGAGTAGGGGTGGTGGTAGTGCTAGGCATCCAGGCCCCCATGAGTAGGGGTGGTGGTAGTGCTTGGCATCCAGCCCCCTATGAGTGGGGATGGTAGTAGTGACAGGCATCCAGGCCCCCATGAGTAGGGGTAGTGGTAGTGGTAGGCATCCATCCCCCTATGAGTGGGGATGGTAGTAGTGACAGGCATCCAGGCCCCCATGAGTAGGGGTGGTAGTAGTGGTAGGCATCCAGCCCCCCATGAGTAGGGGTGGTGGTAGTGCTAGGCATCCATCCCCCTATGAGTGGGGATGATAGTAGTGACAGGCATCCAGGCCCACATGAGTAGGGGTGGTGGTAGTGGTAGGCATCCAGCCCCCCATGAGTAGGGGTGGTGGTAGTGCTAGGCATTCTTCCCCCTATGAGTGGGGATGGTAGTAGTGACAGGCAACCAGGCCCCCATGAGTAGGGGTAGTGGTAGTGGTAGGCATCCATCCCCCTATGAGTGGGGATGGTAGTAGTGACAGGCATCCAGCCCCCCATGAGTAGGGGTGGTGGTAGTGCTAGGCATCCAGGCCCCCATGAGTAGGGGTGGTGGTAGTGCTTGGCATCCATCCCCCTATGAGTGGGGATGATAGTAGTGACAGGCATCCAGGCCCCCATGAGTAGGGGTAGTGGTAGTGGTAGGCATCCATCCCCTATGAGTGGGGATGGTAGTAGTGACAGGCATCCAGGCCCCCATGAGTAGGGGTGGTGGTAGTGGTAGGCATCCAGCCCCCCATGAGTAGGGGTGGTGGTAGTGCTAGGCATCCATCCCCCTATGAGTGGGGATGGTAGTAGTGACAGACATCCAGGCCCCCATGAGTAGGGGTAGTGGTAGGCATCCATCCCCCTATGAGTGGGGATGGTAGTAGTGACAGGAATCCAGGCCCCCATGAGTAGGGGTGGTGGTAGTGGTAGGCATCCATCCCCCTATGAGTGGGGATGATAGTAGTGACAGGCATCCAGCCCCCCATGAGTAGGGGTGGTGGTAGTGCTAGGCATCCAGCATCCCATGAGTAGGGGTGGTGGTAGTGGTAGGCATCCATCCCCCCTATGAGTGGGGATGGTAGTAGTGACAGGCATCCAGACCCCCATGAGTAGGGGTGGTGGTAGTGGTAGGCATCCATCCCCCTATGAGTGGGGATGATAGTAGTGACAGGCATCCAGCCCCCATGAGTAGGGGTGGTGGTAGTGACAGGCATCCACCCCCCATGAGTAGGGGTGGTGGTAGTGGTAGGCATCCATCCCCCTATGAGTGGGGATGGTAGTAGTGACAGGCATCCAGCCCCCATGAGTAGGGGTGGTGGTAGTGCTAGGCATCCATCCCCCTATGAGTGGGGATGGTAATAGTGACAGGCATCCAGGCCCCCATGAGTAGGCGTTGTGGTAGTGGTAGGCATCCATCCCCCTATGAGTGGGGATGGTAGTAGTGACAGGCATCCAGCCTCCCATGAGTAGGGGTGGTGGTAGTGGTAGCCATCAGGCCCCTATGGGTGTGTATGGCATGGGTGATAGCCATCCCGCCCCTATGGTTCGGCTGTTGCTAGTGTACGTCATTTCTGCATCCCTATGTGTGTGACATATGTCGGGTACGTGTCGTTTGTTTGTGTAGTGGGTGGCTGACTTACCGTCTGCGCCGTACGCGTCCTACCGGTTCCGGTAATAGATGTACAGTATTGGTAGGACCTGCGCGATGGGATTCATGGTTGGGTCGTCTCGTTCGAGTTTCTCGTGGCTTCGACTCGTACTCATAGCTGGCTTGTTCGTCTCGTAGCTGTGGATCGTCTTGTGGCGCGAATCGGAGCTTATGTGCGAGCTCTCCCGGATGCTCTGACGTGCCGGACGTAGCGACCAGTTCGGCGCGTACGAAGTGCGCATCGTACTAGTCCGGCCGGAAGGTGCTGTGTATTTACTTCCGTGCGACTCGAATCGGCCTTTACGGATCCGGCTCGGGCGGGGAACTGGAGCTGGAATGGGTACGTACGGCTCGGTCGGAATCTGAGCAGTAATGCGCATCGTACTTGCTCGTTCGGACGACTGTTCGAATCAGTCGGGAAACCCGCGTTCGGCTTGTATTTTTCCGGACGAATCGTATTCGGTGCGCTTCCGGCCGAGATCGAAATCGACCCCTTCGTTGTATTCATGGTACCATTTTTCACAAGTTTGTAGCTTTGGGTTTTTGTACACTGTTTTAGTAATGCATTGTTATGTTATGTTACATTGTGTTATGTTACTTATTTTATGATCAGTAAGTGTGATGTATATGTATTTTTGGGAATGTGATATGTGTTGCGGTAGGTTTTCCTATTTACTTAACAGGTTTTATCTACAAATGTGTTCCATTTGCATTGGGAGCTACCTTTTATTTGTAAGGAAATCAGTTTTTGTTTATAATAAAATTATATTTTTTATTTTGATTTCCTTTTGTTTTGGGATTTCCAGGACCATTTCTTATTTAAACACTTTTTTTTTAATGATTCCTAGATACTTTGGATTGCTTTGAGGAATATCTACTGGATTCATTTTACTTTTGCATCTATCTTTTGGCTTTTTGAACAATATTTTTCCTATTTTTGGTGGATTGCTAATTTTCACTATGTGGATACAGAGGAAGATCTGCAGCTACAGAACACTAAGGGGCTGATTACGATGGCGTAACAATCGCCACTGCCGTGCCGGCGGTGGCGACCGTCACGCCATCGTAACGTGAATTACCCACCGCCATATTACGATGGCGGTGGGCATCGCGGCGGACGGAAAGTCCGTCTGCCGCTTTTCCTCTGGTCGGCAATCGTTACGATTGCCGGCCAGGCGGAGCTGGGGCACAATATGGTGGCGGTGCCTAGCAGGCACCGCCATCCATATAATGATGTTTGCTTTACACAGCCTTTCCATGGCGGCGATGCCGCCATGGAAATGCTGGTGGGGATTTGCTTTGGGGGCCCGTTGTGGACCCCCGGGGGCAAGGGGGGTGGGGGGGTGCACTTGGGGGGTACCTATGGTACCCCCCTACATGTCCATGCACAAGGTGGCAGGCACCGTGCGGTGCCTGTCACGTTGTGCATGGAAATGCACAACATGGCATTTTACCATTGCAGCGCAATGTTAAAGCGCCAGATGCGACCGCCGCAGTGGTGGTCTCATCATAATTAGGGTGGCGGGACCGCCGAATGGCAGGTGGGCGGTCCCGTTACTGCTAGGGTGGCGGGCCATCCTAATGACCCCCTACGTGCCTAATTACGAGTTTGGCGGTCTCACCGCCTGACCGCCGCAGTCTCTAGAAGACCGCAGTGACAGCGGTTCTTCTAACCATCATATTACGAGTTGACTGCGGTGCTTGTGGTGTGTCTGCACCGGTCTTGCGGCGGTGATGAATGGTTTTCCATATATATCGATGCCTGTGTCACATATTCTTCAGGGTGAAGATGCTGCTGTTAAGGGGGACCTAGAGAAAGGGATCCACGTCGAACTCTGTTGGGAAGAACAGGTAAGGGGAGAGTATGCATCCCAAATCCTTTGTTTCTGCCAACTTAAAGATGGTGGTCCCACCACTGCAGTTGGCTCATCAGAAAGTCAACTCATAATACGGACGGAGGTGGAACTCCTCAGTACAGCCCTACGGCAGCTGCTTTTCCACGGCAGCCGCTGCAGTCTGTGGATGGCTGGCGGTATCGGAGGTTTGCCAGCAGTCTTTGAGAAGGCAATCCGACAATATCGTAATACGGCGGTCGGACAGCCAAGCTTACAGCGGTCTGACTGCAACCGCGGGTGCGGCGGTTCCTAGACTGCCGAACTCGTAATCAGCCCCTGATTTACTTCATTTCTTTTTGGTGGGAAATGTTATAATTTATTGTTTGAGTAAATATATTGTGACTGTTATTTGGAATTGTGTGGTTTTGTGTTGTATTTATTTAACTTGATGGATTGAGTTCTTTCTATGAGCTTTTTGGTTGGTGAGGTTTGCATTTTTTGTGTAAATAATTGATATATTATTTTGTTATTTTATTCTTGATTAACATTGGAGCTTTATTTAATGTTTAGACTGATTTCATAAAATATTGCGTTTATTACTTATATAAAAATGATTTGTCATGTTGGTTTTTATTTTGTGATAGTTATTTGGGACTTTTGTAGGTTACTATTTATTTTGCAATATGTTTTTGGCTATTATTTCTAATTACTCCTATGTTGTTTATGAATAGTTTGACTGTAAATTGTAGCATGTCATACATTCTTTTGGTGTTTGCTAAGTTTTGGGGCAATTTGGCTAACAGTTTGCTCCATTCATAGTTGTTGGTAGCTTTGTTTTTTTTGTAATGCTTCTATACATTTATAGAGTGTAGGCTGGGTTTTGCCTAGTGTGATTTGGGAGGAATTGTGCCAACCTTCCACTGCGTTGTTTGCTTTGGCTTCCTATGACAAGATGCTGTCATAGATATTACACCATGGTATTTGGAATTTGGGCTGGTGCCTGGGGCTTAGCTTTTCTTCATTTTGGTGGGAGAAAGGGCTTTTTTTAGTAAATTGTAGTGGTTAGCTACCACTGTGACTGGGATATAGGCTAATGCTATAATTTTGTTTATTCCAAAGGCAAAATGGCTATTTGCTGAATATTCTACACTCAGGGCCCGATTCTGATGTCGTTTGGAAGGCCTCCGAATCGGATTTGGATTTTCCGGATCCGATTTGTAGCCCTTGTTTACGACCGAATCGTACACAGGTCCGGACGACCAAGAACGATGCGAAGATCGCGTACGCACCGACCAAATTGTTTCCGAACGAGATCATGCCCGTACGACTCGTTCGTAGACGAATCGTGGTGCACAATGGAGCCGGATTCCGACCGTGCGAGTACGATGCATGATTCGGATAGCTGCTTCGCCTCGCTCTCAGCAAGACAAAACGGCTGTCGGAAGCGTACTTCAGGGGGCCGTAGCAGGCCCCCCTTCACCTGGGGCCCTCCGAATCTGTCACAGGGGCCTGCCCTTGGGTCCCCCCAATCCAAGCATGCACAGTGTGGCGGTCACTATGGGGTGTCCGCCACAGGGTGTACGCTTTTCCCCACCTACCCCTTTTTTGCTATGGGAGCCTGTGTACACGTCTGTACGCAGGCTCCCATAGAGTTCAATGGAAGTCCGAGCGAATCGAGTCCGTATGCTTACGGACGCATCGTACTCGCTCGCTCCGACTCCCGCAGCACGTTTCGTCTGGAAAGCACTCCGGATCTGAGCCATACGGAGGGCTTTCCGGAAGAGATCGGAATCGGGCCCTTAGTGCAGATTGTTGGAGGTGTCTCTATATGCTTTGATTGAAAGGATAGGAACAGCCTTGTCTGGCTGTGTGGGGGTACATTTGTAAAATTGTTTGAATCATGGCTTGCTCAAAGTCTATGATTATTTTTCACGAGTAGTGGTTATTTATTGCTTATGTTTAAGGTGGTTTAAGAGTTTGTAGTAAGTGCTATTTTGTTTATTTGGTAGTAGGGCATATATAAAAGGGATATTTGTATTTTGATATTCACAATGTATAGTGTATATCTGAGTGAAGGGTTTGGGACACAGTTTGAAGGTCCCATCCATCATTCAGGTTTGAAAATGGCTTAGTGTTAGAAAGTTATTTGCTGTAGAGAACATTAGGATCTGTTTGTCATTGTTTAGGTTATCATATAAATGGAAAGGTTACTCATTATGTGTCATTGCTAAACGTTCAGGTATTTCTATGTCTTGGTATTTTCTAGGGGCAACATTAGTATCACTGGTGGCTTTTTTAGTGTGAGAAATCAAACGTTTTAAAGTTGATATAGGTGGGAGTTGGCCTGTGATGTGTGCGGGGACTTTAGGCCGTATATCTTTTAGGATTTTGGTTGTGGGTACCTGGGATCTAGTGCTTGCCTCTCTTATATTCTGCAATAGCTCCCTTACTTCTATTTCTGTTACATTTGGGAGAAGGGTTGTGTTCTCTTACATGAATTACAACATCATCATTTGTAGTGGCCCTCCCACAGCATGCATTAGAATAATATTTGGTACATTTCCAATTTACATTTGCTGTTGATGCACTTTCTTTGCTGTAAGTGTAGCCCATGTGACTTAGTAACTGCGTTCCTTTTTACGATAGTATATATATTTGGCTCTCTCCGTCATTGTATCTGAACGCAGTTTAATAGTATAAATATATACACTATTTTAAAGTTTGTACATTTGTTATTTACATTTAAAATTATGCCACTACTTCTATTTTTAATACTTACATGTATGTTCTTTTTAGATGTTTCACATTGTTGGGGTGGCAGGAGGTTTTCTTTCTTAACCTGCTCATTGTGGAACTCTCTGCCTTTGCATCTAGTATATGAACTTAGTCTTACTCACGTTAGGAAGTCTCTAAAGACTTGGCTTTTCATGTTTGCTTCTAAGTAAGCCCAGTGCATCCACCTTCAAGCTGTTTTGAGATTCACTAGCACCAAGACACTTCGGTATTCACGTGCTCTAGAAATTTGTTACTTACTTACAGTTTTGCAGCTCTTCCGTTATGGGTGTTTCTTTTCTGTTGGATGCAAAAAAAAACATCAGCTGCATTTTAAATAGCTGCAAACAGAGCAAAAGCAATGCTACACGCCACCAAAAATCTTAAACCATTTCTCCAGTCTGACAAGTTCAGTTTGGTGGTTCATTCCAGTTCTTTCAAAAACTGTGTATGAAGTCTTTGTTTTTGATGGCGTGCCTTCTTCCCATCCTAATTCATCAAAGATTTCCAATGTAAAAACAATGAACACATCACCCCTATACTTAACTGAGTTCGACTAGAAGTCAGAATAAAATACAAGCTGACTTGTATTACTTAAAATGTGCTACAGTTCAACAATCCTGAGTATCTACTCTCAAGCATAAAAAAGCTGGTATTACCAAGATCCTCAAGAGCTCACAAAATCTTACCATTGAAATCAAGAAATTTAGTACATAGAACGCAGTACCATCAACCACATCAGCTGCATTGTGGAACTTACTGCTAGTTGAACTCAAAATGGCCGGCTTCCTACTTATCTTTTGAAAAAAATGAAATCTTTTTTTCTCAAGCAGCATTAATCTAGGAGGGGTCTCCTATCCCTTTCAGTATATCTTAAACCGTGATCATATCCCAATTATCTCTTCTCCTGCTCGCTCACATTTCCATACTGATTACTGTCTCTCTTTTTCCCACATTTCTTTCCAGTCTCAACTGCTGTCAACATCTCAGTCTCCGGCATCCTACAGCATCCTGTATTTTTATAGATTTCGTCATGTAGAATTAGATTACTTGATCACACTTATTTCATTAACCCAATTGAATTTACTCTCTCATTCCAATCTCTATACATTCCTAACCCTTTTATCTCCTTGATTCAGTTTATTGTATATTATCACTGTCACATTATGTGAAACTTTTATCTTGTTCTATATAATGTTAAAGTATATAAACTTCACCTCAGTGTATGTACTGATGCCCTGCAGTAGAGTGTGATCTACAAAAATGCATGAATAAATAAATGAATAAATAAATACATGTTTTGCTGAATTCTTATTTACGTACATGGTCTCTTCTTCATACAGTTACACTCTGCAGTTTTTTAACATTTAATTTCATATAAATGCCCATTGTGCATTGAAATGATTACACACTTAAATAAGCTGAGTGGCTTCACACTCCCAGATTTCAGACTTGTAAGTAATAGGTGAGAAATGGCTAAAACATAAAATGCTTCTTGCTTGTTATGAATGTATTACTAAAGAGCTCATTTGTTTAAGAACAGATCTTCTTTTACTGCACTGTTTATTAATTTTGAATTATGCATTACAGTCGAAAACAAAACAACTTGGCGCCAAGCATAGCAACAGAGCCACACCCTGCAAGAGTAGGGTGCAGAGACAGAGGGGTCGATTCCGATCCCGGCCGGAAGCGCACCTAACAGTATTCGTGCGGAAAAAAAACCAGCCGAATGCGTGTTTCTTGACCGATTCGAACATTCGTCCGGACGAACAAGTACGATGCGTATAACAACCCAGTTTCCGAGCGAGCCGTACTCACCCAATTCAGCTCCTGTTCCCCGCCCGAGCCGGATCCGTAAACGCCGAATCGAGTCGTACGGAAGCAAATACACAGCACCTTCCGGCCGGACGAGTACGATGCGCACTCCGTACGCGCCGAACCCGTCGCTACGTCCGGGACGTTTGAGCATCCGGGCGAGCCGTACATAAGCTCCGTTTCGCGCCACAAGACGATCCACGGCTACGAGACGAACAAGCCTGCTACGAGTACGAGTCAAAGACACGAGAAACCCGAACGAGACGATCCAAGCATGAATCCCATTGCGCAGGTCCTACCTATACTCTACATCTATTACCGGGACCGGCACGGACACGTACGGCGCAGACGGTAAGTCAAACACCAACAACACAAACAAACGACACGTACCCGAAATATGTCACACACACATAGGGATGCACAAATGACGTACACTAGCAACATCAGAACCATAGGGGTGGGATGGCCATCACTAATGCCATACACACCCATAGGGGGCTGGATGCCTGCCACTACCACCACCCCACTCAGGGGGCTGGATGCCTGTCACTACTACCATCCCCACCCTTAGGGGATGGATGCCTACCACTACCACCACCCCTACTCAGGGGGCCTGGATGCCTACCACTACCACCACCCCTACTCAGGGGGCCTGGATGCCTGTCACTACTACCATCCCCACTAATAGGGGGATGGATGCCTACCACTACCACCACCCCTACTCAGGGGGCTGGATGCCTACCACCACCACCACCCCTACTCAGGGGGCCTGGATGCCTGTCACTACTACCATCCCCACCCTTAGGGGGATGGATGCCTACCACTACCACCACCCCTACTCAGGGGGGCCTGGATGCCTACTACTACCACCACCCCTACTCAGGGGGAGCTGGATGCCTGCCACCAAAACCACCCCTACTCAGGGGGGCCTGGATGCCTACCACTACCGCCACCCCTACTCAGGGGGGCCTGGATGCCTGTCACTACTACCATCCCCACTCATGGGGGGATGGATGCCTACCACTACCACCACCCCTACTCAGGGGGCCTGGATGCCTGTCACTACTACCATCCCCACCCTTAGGGGGATGGATGCCTGCCACTACCACCACCCCTACTCAGGGGGCCTGGATGCCTGTCACTACTACCATCCCCACCCTTAGGGGGATGGATGCCTGCCACTACCACCACCCCTACTCAGGGGGCCTGGATGCCTACCACTACCACCACCCCTACTCAGGGGGCCTGGATGCCTGTCACTACTACCATCCCCACTAAAAGGGGGATGGATGCCTACCACTACCACCACCCCTACTCAGGGGGCCTGGATGCCTGTCACTACTACCATCCCCACTAATAGGGGGATGGATGCCTACCACTACCACCACCCCTACTCAGGGGGGCCTGGATGCCTACCACTACCACCTCCCCTACTCAGGGGGGCCTGGATGCCTGTCACTACTACCATCCCCACTAATAGGGGGATGGATGCCTACCACTACCACCACCCCTACACAGGGGGCCTGGATGCCTGTCACTACTACCATCCCCACTAATAGGGGATGGATGCCTACCACTACCACCACCCCTACTCAGGGGGGCTGGATGCCTACCACCACCACCACCCCTACTCAGGGGGCCTGGATGCCTGTCACTACTACCATCCCCACCCTTAGGGGGATGGATGCCTACCACTACCACCACCCCTACTCAGGGGGCCTGGATGCCTACCACTACCACCACCCCTACTCAGGGGGCTGGATGCCTGCCACTACCACCACCCCACTCAGGGGGCTCGATGCCTGTCACTACTACCATCCCCACCCTTAGGGGGCTGGATGCCTACCACTACCACCACCCCTACTCAGGGGGTCCTGGATGCCTACTACTACCACCACCCCAACTCAAGGGGGCTGGATGCCTGTCACTACTACCAAGCCCACTCATAGGGGGATGGATGCCTACCACTACCACAACCCCTACTCAGGGGGGGCTGGATGCCTGTCACTACTACCATCCCCACTAATAGGAGGATGGATGCCTACCACTACCACCACCCCTACTCAGGGGGGCCTGGATGCCTACCACTACCACCATCCCCACTCATAGGGTGATGAGTACCTACCACCCACACCACCCCTAAACATAGGACGGGAAATGCATGACACAACCAGCATACTCCAACATAAGGAATGTCTGAAAATACATCCCACCAACACCATGACAAGCGTGTGTAGTCGGTGTCAAATGCCCACAACACTGAACATGTCATTGAGCATACAATGTGACCCCCTATCACATGTGTCACACATAAATGTGTGTGGGCTCCACAATGCAAGCAGACCATGACCACTGTGGCAATGGGGTATAACACCCCATCATCACAGTGACCAAAAGGTAAGTGTGGGGTCCATAGCTGAAGCACATTTTGAACACTGTGGCAATGGGGTCTAAACCCCCACCATCACAGTGACCAAAAGGTAAGTGTGGGGTCCATAGCTGAAGCACAGTTTGAACATTGTGGCAATGGGGTCTAAACCCCCATCATCACAGTGACCAAAATGTAAGTGTGGGGTCCATAGCTGAAGCACATTTTGAACACTGTGGCAATGGGGTCTAAACCCCCATCATCACCGTGACCAAAAGGTAAGTGTGGGGTCCATAGCTGAAGCACAGTTTGAACATTGTGGCAATGGGGTCTAAACCCCCATCATCACAGTGACCAAAATGTAAGTGTGGGGTCCATAGCTGAAGCACATTTTGAACACTGTGGCAATGGGGTCTAAACCCCCATCATCACAGTGACCAAAAGGTAAGTGTGGGGTCCATAGCTGAAGCACAGTTTGAACAGTGTGGCAATGGGGTCTAAACCCCCATCATCACTGTGACCAAAAGGTAAGTGTTGTCATGGAAAAAGCTGCAACTGCCAAACAGCATGGATGATCCCTGGTCACAGAACAACAAATACATCAGTGGCAAAGTAGTGCTTGTGTCCCATAGCAACATACATTGGGTGAGGCAAACAGTGCAGTGCCAATAAGATATACCTTTGGCCATGTGCAGACAAACATCACCCATGGGGGCTGACATTGGCAACATTCCTCAATAACACAATGACAGAAGTGACCATCATAATGCAGCCCCACATATCTGCACCAATGGACACACAAATGTAGATATCCTTTGGAGACTGTAGATGTCAGGTGAACAAATACCATACCATGGCAGCAAAGGGACATACAAACCATGATCATTGTACTGACTGATGACCTAGGAGTCCCAGGGACAGCAGGGGAAAGCCAACAAACAACATACAGCCAATGGCACACTAAAGATATGCCAATGCAGTGGTGCAGATGCACAAACACAAACAGGCAGCCTCACACTGCAGATCAAACACAACAGGTGATGGGGGGTGTGCCAGTGTCCCCAGGCAACCACACAACACATGAGGAGGCCTGAATCACAATTACACAGATGTGTATACAGTGCCACACAAAAGTAACTCATGGATCGGATTCCCCTATGTGGGCAAACAGGCATTGTTAGATGAGAGGGAGCCCAAATTACACATGTCACACAAGCTTGTCAGAACAGCAAATAACACAGCAAGAGACAGACCCACCACAGCACTACCCCCAGGGACCCCACATCGTGTTGACCGTGGCCTGCATGATAATCCCACTGTGATGACAAAGCTAGATGTCGTTCACACTGTGAACCACAGTCATGTGTCCTGAGCAACAAACTACCATCACACCTACACAAGCACAAATCAATCAGCACGGCCTGTCAGCCAAGGCCAACATGGAGGTAGGGGTCTAGCCGTGCAACAACTCTCATTTGCACACACTCAACACCACACACCTTGATCTCCACCAATGTGCAGCAGTGAAGCTCACATGGACTGGTGACATTGCACATGCACCCATGACAATCCCAGGGGTGGTTGTGGGAACTAAGGTGCAGAAACCCATCACACCTGGCCAGTCAACAAGACTCGTGAATGTCTGACACACTGCACAGTACGCTGTACATGGGCATGACGTGAAATCCACCACAATCAATGTGATCCCGGACACAGTCACACACCAATGAAGAAGTCAAGGTCACCCACAAAGAACACACATAGATAACTTCCAACATTGCAGCTCTGACCCAGAGGAGTGGCAGCAGTCACACACACAATGTGTCACAATCACTGAAAGCTAACACAAACTGTAAATTACATGACTTGTGTAACCAACAAGTGCCAAGGGGAATCCTGACTGTGTCTCATCTGCGTTTGCCCACAAACTCAGCCCTGACAGCAAACACACCTATGGATGACACCCTGATGACCAGTAATGTGCCATGCACCAACATCCCAGAGAACCCAGTGCGAAGATTTGGGTGGTACATAGGTCAACTCAGCAAGCATCACAAACAGGAACATCACTAGGGATCCCAGCCTGTGTTGCAAAACGGAAGTGAACACACACAGACATGCTCACACAACACACACCTTGGGCTCAGGCAATGTCACGGAATTACACACTGCCATGAGGGCACTCCACTCCTGTGTAAGGAAAGCTGTGCCATATGTTGTCTCTGCAGGGCCCTATCATATCAGCAGTACACTTGGTCACTCAGTCAACAATTAGCACAAAATGAAGGCTCTCGTCACATCAGCCTGGTCGTGGGAGTGTCACCGACACCGTCTGCACAGATCCAACACACATGTATAGCAAGTTGCACTGATCACACAGATGAGTCCTTCCCCATTGATGCCCAAACTTGCATGTCCAGTGGAGATGGTCACACGGTCAGGGAAATAGACAAATTGAACAATGGCAAGCACAACAGATGTGCAGGGGTGTACGCCACAGATGTGATATTGCAAATAAAAGTAGGAAATCCCATTGCCAAATATTGAAAACATGACACCCTCATATTGCTGCAAAGGATGACATGGATACACACCAGGATAGGACACATTCCCCCTGGACCACATGGGATCCTGCACAGTAACACTTCATTTCCCTGATATCAAAAATCACCATCAGTGCAGCAAGGGCACGGTTAGCAACATCAACATCATGTACATCAGAAGCAAAACCACTAGAGAACAGAAAGTAGCTTTATTCAGCATTTGTGTGTGAAGAAGTGAAAGTCCAGAAAGATAACAAAGGCCAATGGCCAGTCCATAACAAGAGTCCAAACAGGGTGACAGCGCAAGATGTCACCCTTTGCATGCCTCTACAGCTACACATCAGGGACATTCCTCTCGGAAGGGCATACAGGGGGGCAGGCCAGGCACCGCAGAGACAGGATCAGGGCTCACCAGAAGGAGGCAGGGAAGGGGTGGTGGGTGCTGGAGAGTCACTGACAACTGCAGTGGAGGTGTTTGACATGGTGTGTGCCGGCACAACTGGGGGGCTTGAGTCAGATGGTGTGGGTGCCGGCACGACTGCAGTGGGCCATGCAGATGAAGTGGACAGGTTCCCCACTGCAGTGCCCAAGTCAGACAGGGTGGTAGTGGACTCCACTGCAGTGCCTATCTCCAGGGGAGTAGAATGGGGTTCAGGTAAGGTGGGCAGGACAGAGGGGGAGGACATGCTCTCCACACCAGTGGCACAAACAAGCGCAGCGGGGGGGTGTTGCTGGAAGAGCAAGTGGTAGGGGGAGAAGGCCGGATCATTTTGGGGATGGTGTATCTGTGGGTGGGGGAACCTGGGACAGGGTGTGGTGGGGGAACCTGTGGAGTGGGGGCCTGAGGGATGGAGGAAGGAGACTTGGTGGTTGAGCTGCAGGGTGGCGGCGGGGTCTTGCTCTTCCGGGTCCGGGGAGACTTGCGGATGGGGGCCTCAGTCTGTCTGCGCCTGGGGGAGGGTGTCCGGGGGTGAGGGGCACTCCCCTCTGTGTGGGTGGACTTCCTCTTCCCCCTGTATGCTGGATCAGCTGGATTGGAGGGGAAGAGGCCGAGGTCACAGAGGAAGATCTGCTGTGTAGGTGGGGTTGCAGGTGAGGCAAGGGGAGGGGCCTTGGAGGGAGAGGTATCGGAGGACTGCGGAGTGACTGTGGATGCCTGTGTGTGTGTATGTACCCCATCCCCTGTGGGTGTGGTATCAGTCCCCTGATGATGCCTGCATGCACGTCTTGTTTTTGTAGTGGGTGTGTCTGTGCTGCTCGTCTCTGTGTGTTTGGGTGAATGTGCAGGTGTGCATGTGCTTGGGACAGGTAGGGTGCCAGGAAGTGTGGATGGGGCAGATGTAGGAGGGGTGAGGGACTGTTGGAGGAGGGACACTGCTGCCGTCAGGGAGGAGTCCATGAACCTATTGCTCCTCTGTAGGGCAGACATGCCCGATGAGATGCCCTCCATAAACGACACCAGCTGAGTCAACAGAGTGGTGTGGGCATGGAGGACACTCAGCATTGCTGTCTGCCCTACATGGAGCTGGCGAAGGAGGTACACAGACTCCTCACTCAGGGCAGCAGGGGACACAGGGGCAGGGGCTGCGGTGCCTGGCATGAAGGAGACACGCTCCCGAACACGGGAGCCTCCACGGACCTCTGGAATGGGAGCCGATGGGAGGGCGGTGGTGGTGGTGGTGGTGGTGGCGGGGACAGCAATAGTAGCTGGGGTGTGGTGGCTGCTGACACCCGCCTCCACAAGGGAGTCATCCTCCGAGCTGCTGTGGTCCTCAGCTGAGGTGGATGGTGCTGAGGACTCCTCGGTGTGGCTCCCCTCGCCCTCCGTGCCACTGGGTCCCTCCGACCACTCATCGGCTGCTGACCCAGTCGGCTCCTCCTGGTCCGTGGAGCTGTCCCCTCCTGTGGCCGTGGATGTATCTGCAAACAATTAGGGAAACAGAGAGACATCAGTCACCTGCACTGACCGCACAAAACCACAGTATGTACAGCACATTACAGAGCAAGCCCTGGCATCCTTAGTTTTAATTGCCAAAAGTGCCCAAACAGAGTAGGAGAAGCCAATTGTCAGTCTGATGGTCAACCATGGCACTCACATCCCTCCTGGCCTTGCACCCATCGGTCTGGTGTCTGTCGGATGGCAATACACCAGTGTGGACACATGCACCACCTACACAGTAGTTGGACAGTGCAGATAACACGGTGAAGTATGTGAACATGCACACATCACAACTCTTGCCACTGAGTCAGTACAGGTGTCCGGATAAAGGGATGGCCAGAGTCTATTTTGAAATGCATGTGATGCATACCAGCACCAGACACCATGATGCACCCATGTCCTGATAGTCAATGCCACAATGGGGTGCATGTAGCACATGTCTCTCCCCTGAAGGATCACTCTTAGGAAGTTTAACGCCATGGCACAGGCATGCCTGCAAAGTCATACATCACTGTCTCCAGTCACATGGGCAGGGCAGCCAGACAACAACAGTCTGCACTGTGTCACAATCCTAGGTCATGGGGAATGCAAGTCCAGTAGCTGACAAGTGCACATGTCCATCCCCCACAAACCACATCATCTGAACTCTCATTTGTCCACGTCATACCAATTGGACATATGGGAGACATGAAACACAACCCTCGGAACATGAGCACCTCACAATCTGCTGTGAATGGGAAACAGCTGCCTGAACTGCACAGTCGCATACCCCAGTATGCACGGTCAAGTGATCAAACACCTATATGTCACACAAGTATCGTCTCCTATGGTCACATCTCCGGTGGCATGCTGAGCCCTAACCGATAAACACCCCAGTAGTCCTGACAACAAAGCCACAGCACAATGACACAGAGGCAGACACCTGAGGGAACATTTCACTGAGCACAACTTGTCAGCTGATACACGGGAGTGGGAGTTCAGAGTGTATTGTATGGCCTGGAGTAGGCATGACTGTCCTGCTCCACGTGAAAGAGGGATGAGACCTGGACAGTAGGCAGGTGGCTAAGCATGTGTGACACACTTGATATACATACTCCTGAGGCCCAAACATTGTTCACAACCGCAGCATGGGTGTGTGCCAAATACCCCAGGCACATGTGGTGAATCAGATCAGCAATTGGACCACATATCAAAGTAACACGCAGATTACATGTCAGAACCCAGGCATTGTGTAAGCAATGGACCCACCCATGAAGCCCACCACAGAGTTACGGGTACAAATGCTGTCCCCCACCTTGAGCTAAGCAATATGCAAGGACACAGTACCCAAGTGACACAATTTCCTGACTGTAAGGGGCACACCTGGGTATCAGATGAGGAGTGGGCAGTGCACAATTGAGGGACATGGGTCCTGGACCACATAACTGATGTACTGTTGAAGTTTAACCAGGCAAGAGGAAGGCACATAGCATGTCAGACAAAGCTCACAGTGCAGTCATGGACTCACCCCTCCTTGCTGCTGTCTGCCCTTCAGCTGCCCATCCAGATCAGGGAAGACCACCGCCAGGATCCTGAGCATGTGGGGGTCAGGGTCCAGTGTCCGCCCCTCCTGCGAGGAGGCGACAGCTTCAGCTGGACCCTTGCGATCCTCCGGGTCCAGCCCCGAAGGTCCTGCCACCTCTTCTGGCAGTTGCGGATCCGGCGCTTGTAGACCCCCACAGACCTTACTGCCCGGGCGATGTCCAGCCATATTTCCTGCTTCTGGTGGGCATCAACCTGTGAGGTTGACAAAGTGTAAAGGCCATTACTACACATGCAACAAATCCGTGCATCACACATTTGGATATACATGTCTCAATCACAGGGGCACATGTTGTACACGGGCAGTGCAAGGATGGCTATGAACAGTTTGCCAGCAGTTACTACATGGTATCATTGCCTGGGAAGTCAAACCTTGTTTAAATGCACTGTTACTGCACTATACCTGTTCAATGCATGTAACTACACACTATGGGGGGTGAGAACTACTCAGTGAGCCTGCTAGCCAGTGGCGTGCAGACTGTAAGTCTGGCTAGTCAGACAACATGCACATTTGTAAGGCAGTGGACAGCACACTCACCTGCTCCCCTGGTTTCCCATACAGCTTGCTGTACTGTGGAAGGAGGCTGTCCAGCAGGGCCTGGTTCTCCTCAGTGCTGAAGGCTTGGGCTCTCTCCACAGTACGTGCCATTGCAGGATCCAGAGGATGCAGAGACAGCAGCAGTGGTGGTGGCAGATGTCGTCCTGGAGCATGTAGTGCAGGCAAGTGAGCTCTCAGGGGAACAGCCAGCATTATATGTGTGCTGCTGAGGCAGATACCGTCCCATGTGTCCAAAGTGATAGGTCCAAGTCGTTTGCATCTTCTGAATCTGGCCAATCCATGGAATTGCACCACTTACACACGCCCACAGCATCCTTCAAAAGTTCAACTTCATGATACCCATGCATTTGCAACATTGTTGTGGGTGGCCAACTGAATTCACAGCATCAGACTCGTTAAACTTTCGAAAACGCGTCCGTTGCCATGCCAGGCCATAGCCAATGCGTGCGCACCGATCGGTCCATTGCTGTACAACGCGTATTCCGGGTACAACGCGTACCCGCACACAACAGATGCAATGGGCCGGCCGGGCACACCGATCGGTCCATTGCTGTACAACGCGTATTCCGGGTACAATGCGTACCCGCACACAACAGATGCAATGGGCTGGCCAGGCACACCGATCGGTCCATTGCTGTACAACGCGTACCCGCTCACAACAGATGCAATGGGCCGGCCGGGCACACCGATTGGTCCATTGCTGTACAACGCGTATTCCGGGTACAACGCGTACCCGCAAACAACAGATGCAATGGGCCGGCCGGGCACACTGATAGGTCCATTGCTGTACAGCGTGTATTCCGGGTACAACGCGTACCCGCACACAACAGATTCAATGGCCAGTGCGTGCACACCGATCGGTCCATTGCTGTACAACGCGTATTCCGGGTACAACGCGTACCCGCACACAACAGATGCAATGGGCCGGCCGGGCACACCGATCGGTCCATTGCTGTACAAAAAACTGTGGTATTTAACCGATTAACCCCCAGGAGGGGGGCCAAATACTGTGCCCTGGGGACACTCCTCACAGTCGTGGGAGTGCATCCATGTCCCACACTCAAACAGCACCAGAGCACCACCCACACATATCATGCAAACTCACATCATTCACATTACATCTCCCTGGATACTCACATTCAGCTGAAGAAGTTGGTGATGAGCTGTGTGTGGACATCACCATCATCATCATCATCATCACTGGCATCGTGGTCCAGGCCAGGATCCTCCACAGGTGGCGGACGTTGGTCATCGTCATCCAGGATGAGAGGCAACTCCTTCCGCACTGCCAGGTTGTGTAGCATGCAGCAGACGATGACAATCTTGCCCACCTTTGCTGGGGCATATGGGAGGGCCCCTCCTGTCTTGTCCAGGCAGCGAAAGCGGCTCTTCAGGAGACCAAAGGTCCGCTCAATCACTCTCCTGGTACGACCATGTGCCTCATTGTAGCGCATCTGGGCTGGTGTCACAGGGTTCCTGAGGGGTATCAGCAACCACAGCATGTTGGGGTATCCGGAGTCACCTACAAACAGACAAGTGCACATTAGCTGAGTAGGAAAAGTGGGTGGTATACTACAGAGCAGAACACACACAATGGTACAAAGTCAGTACACACCGACAAGCCAGGCACGCTGGTTCTGCATCTGTGCCATCATCCTCGGGATGTGACTACTCCTCATCACGTAGGCATCGTGTGCTGAACCAGGGAAACGAGCACACACGTGTGATGGTCATATCTGCAAGAAATACCACCAGAGCATTGATCGAATGGTAATGTTTCCGGTTCCGGTATGCCTGCTCATGTGCCTGTGGTGGTACCAAAGCCACATGTGTCCCATCAATGGAGCCAATGGCATCCTCCCCAGGGCATAGAAGTCACTCTTGACGTCAGTGAGTTGTTGACGTGTAGGGAAATAGATGTACTGGTTCAGGCATCTCAACATTGCCTCCAAAACATCGCGTAGCACACGGCTGAACATAGTCTGTGACATCCCACCGGCAGTCGCCACAGTGTGTTGAAAGGTACCGGTGGCAAAGAAGTGTAGGGCTGCCATTACCTTCACCTTGGGGGTCAGCGCCGTAGGGTACGACCGGCCAGGTTGCAAATGTGGTGCCAAGCGCACTGCCAAATCCTCAATCAGCTGCCTGGTGAAGCGGTACCGTCGGATGCTGTCACGTTCCACCATCGTTGCCAGGTCAGGGAATGGTCTATAGACAGCTGGAGCCCTGCAGTGCATAGGTTGAGGAAAGAAAGATTGTCAGTCACCCCACATATGTGCCATTCACCATACTCAATTTCACATGATACATCATTACGAGACACAAGTACTTGATGTGTGTGCCGTTCTGTTCGCACATAACTCGCACCTACATGGCCATCATCTGACTACTCAGTACAACATGTGTGGACAACAGGTTCCAGGTTGTGCTATGGGAAACCATTAGGCTGTGTCACAGTACCCATTTACTGCTGTCACGTTCCACACACACACCACAGTGACATGTCTGGACAGATGCGCCACAGGCATCACAGCTCATTGACAGGTAGATTCCCAGTGACCCTGTCTTGCCACATGGACACTGGCATTACATGGCGTATCATGTACACGTCAGAAAAACAAACTTGACTCCCACAGGTAGTGGCCCCTGTCGCCTACGCAGGACAGACATGGACGCCAGTGACGCACAACATCAAAGTCCATGTACAAACAACGTTGATGTGGAGACTGTCTCCCATCGTGCACATGGAATCAGAGACATCTGAAACACAACATGCACACAGACTGTGGAGGGACATCACTATTGTGGCAATGGGTCACCCTGTGACGTACATGCCTTCCCCCATGGGACCCAGGGGGTATGTGACATGTCACACACATACACAACCTGGAAATGTGACCATGCTACATGCTCCGAAATGAACTGTTGCACATCACAGTGGTCATGTGCACAACACACAAAGGACCCTGTCCCCATGAACACATGCACAGCCTGGGTGTGGCTGCCCACAAGTGCCACCACAGAAACCACATGTTAACCCCCATACACAGGAAAGGTAATGCAGCCTTACATGCCTTAGGAAACAGTGTGGACTGGGTGTGGTGTTGTAGGTGTGCCCCTGGGTCTCTGGCAGGTATATGTGGCTGGCATATGTTCACCAGTGACAAGCATGGTGACATATGCGACTGACCTGTACAGGTACTCGTTGTACAGCAATGGACCGATCGGTGTGCCCGGCCGGCCCATTGCATCTGTTGTGTGCGGGTACGCGTTGTACCCGGAATACGCGTTGTACAGCAATGGACCGATCGGTGTGCACGCACTGGCCATTGAATCTGTTGTGTGCGGGTACGCGTTGTACCCGGAATACGCGTTGTACAGCAATGGACCGATCGGTGTGCCCGGCCGGCCCATTGCATCTGTTGTGTGCGGGTACGCGTTGTACCCGGAATACGCGTTGTACAGCAATGGACCGATCGGTGTGCACGCACTGGCCATTGAATCTGTTGTGTGCGGGTACGCGTTGTACCCGGAATACGCGTTGCACAGCAATGGACCGGTCGGTGTGCCCGGCCGGCCCATTGCATCTGTTGTGTGCGGATACGCGTTGTACCTGGAATACGCGTTGTACAGCAATGGACCGATCGGTGTGCCCGGCCGGCCCATTGCATCTGTTGTGAGCGGGTACGCGTTGTACAGCAATGGACCGATCGGTGTGCACGGCCGGCCCATTGCATCTGTTGTGAGCGGGTACGCGTTGTTCAGCAATGGACTGATCGGTGTGCCCGGCCGGCCCATTGCATCTGTTGTGTGCGGGTACGCGTTATACCCGGAATACGCGTTGTACAGCAATGGACCGATCGGTGTGCCCGGCCGGCCAATTGCATCTGTTGTGAGCGGGTACGCGTTGTACAGCAATGGACCGATCGGTGTGCCCGGCCGGCCCATTGCATCTGTTGTGTGCGGGTACGCGTTGTACCCGGAATACGCGTTGTACAGCAATGGACCGATCGGTGTGCACGCACTGGCCATTGAATCTGTTGTGTGCGGGTACGCGTTGTACCCGGAATACGCGTTGCACAGCAATGGACCGGTCGGTGTGCCCGGCCGGCCCATTGCATCTGTTGTGTGCGGGTACGCGTTGTACCCGGAATACGCGTTGTACAGCAATGGACCGATCGGTGTGCCCGGCCGGCCCATTGCATCTGTTGTGAGCGGGTACGCGTTGTACAGCAATGGACCGATCGGTGTGCACGGCCGGCCCATTGCATCTGTTGTGAGCGGGTACGCGTTGTACAGCAATGGACTGATCGGTGTGCCCGGCCGGCCCATTGCATCTGTTGTGTGCGGGTACGCGTTATACCCGGAATACGCGTTGTACAGCAATGGACCGATCGGTGTGCCCGGCCGGCCAATTGCATCTGTTGTGAGCGGGTACGCGTTGTACAGCAATGGACCGATCGGTGTGCCCGGCCGGCCCATTGCATCTGTTGTGTGCGGGTACGCGTTGTACCCGGAATACGCGTTGTACAGCAATGGACCGATCGGTGTGCCCGGCCGGCCCATTGCATCTGTTGTGTGCGGGTACGCGTTGTACCCGGAATACGCGTTGTACAGCAATGGACCGATCGGTGTGCACGCACTGGCCATTGAATCTGTTGTGTGCGGGTACGCGTTGTACCCGGAATACGCGTTGTACAGCAATGGACCGATTAGTGTGCCCGGCCGGCCCATTGCATCTGTTGTGTGCGGGTACGCGTTGTACCCGGAATACGCGTTGTACAGCAATGGACCGATCAGTGTGCCCGGCCGGCCCATTGCATCTGTTGTGAGTGGGTACGCGTTGTACAGCAATGGACCCATCGGTGTGCCCGGCCGGCCCATTGCATCTGTTGTGTGCGGGTACGCGCTGTACCCGGAATACGCGTTGTACAGCAATGGACCGATCGGTGTGCCCGGCCGGCCCATTGCATCTGTTGTGTGCGGGTACGTGTTGTACCCGGAATACGCGTTGTACAGCAATGGACCGATCGGTGTGCCCAGCCGGCCCATTGCATCTGTTGTGTGCGGGTACGCGTTGTACCCGGAATATGCGTTGTACAGCAATGGACCCATCGGTGTGCACGCACTGGCCATTGAATCTGTTGTGTGTGGGTACGCGTTGTACCCGGAATACGCATTGTACAGCAATGGACCGATCGGTGTGCCCGGCCGGCCCATTGCATCTGTTGTGTGCGGGTACGCGTTGTACCCGGAATACGCGTTGTACAGCAATGGACCGATCGGTGTGCCCGGCCGCCCCATTGCATCATGGACCGATCGGTGTGCCCGGCCGGCCCATTGCATCTGTTGTGTGCGGGTACGCGTTGTACCCGAAATTTCACGTTTTGCAGCAGAACGTGAAATCTCGGGTTCACATTAACAACCTCCATGAATAGTCCCCAGATGAAGGCCTCATAAGCCGAAATGCATTGGGACCAATTGAATGTAATCGATTTCACGCCTATGAACGTAATGATTATTGAATTACATTCAAGGAAATAAAAATGAATCAAACGAACAGTATGATGGAATAACTACTACTCATTATTACTTCAACCAGCTACGGGGAAAAAAAACTGTGGTATTTAACCGATTAACCCCTAGGAGGGGGGCCAAATACTGTGCCCTGGGGACACTCCTCACAGTCGTGGGAGTGCATCCATGTCCAGCAATCTATCACTCTTGTACAGAGAGTGACACCCAGGAGGCACGTTAAAACCAAAATTATATCAGGAGCTCATCTTGAGGCAGTGCACGCACTACACTTTTCTTCACGCTGTTTGAGTGTGGCCATGTGCTACTTGACTGGATGCGTGCAGCAATGTGTCCTTACAGGTAGTATGTACTCCCCAACAGTTTTGACATGCTAACTTGGTTTTGTGTACTTGTCTTGTGACATGTATTGGGCATGAGTATTGCAGTTCTGTCCTGTTCTTCAGTGGTTTTAACTGTGTGTCATGTCTGTCCTTCACAGGGTGCTTACTGAGTACTTTGGTCAACTTGGATCCCCCGACACCATGATTCAGCTTTCAGGGTGGCAGCAGTAGTTTCCCTACAGGTGATGTGCCACACAGCCCTGGACTTCATATCTTCTGCACTTGTTGACTGTGTGGCCACTGCCACGTGGGTAAACCTTGCATTTGTAGTGGAAACAACATGTTGCAAATGTGTGATAAACCTGTGCTTCACTTTGGGATGTGCGTTGTCTGTGGTCACACATCTGACTGACATTTGCTTACTGCACCTGTGGGCTAGTTGACACAGACTCTGAGTAGGTGTGGTGTCTGTGCATTCCACAGTATTTCCTGGCAACATCACTGTAGGCGATTAGTCCGATGGCCCTGGTGTCTCTGTGTTGTGTAGCCCTAGTGGTGTGTCTCCCTCATATGTGTCACGTCACCATGACTCACATGACGGTGTTGTACTTGCTGTAGCAGTTAGCATACACAGTGTAATTTAGCAGATCATCTTCACCATAACAGTATCCACATTTGAATAACAACAGAGGCAAGTATGGTGTAATAGTGATTTTATTTACAGAAATGTGTGTGTGTATAGTGCACAGGATGGTGGGTGCTGTACATTGGGATTGTGATCCAAAGTTCCCAGATGAGTTGGAAGTCTTGGTAGCAGAAATGTCCTGAGTGTAGTCCACAGTCATATGATACATTAGTCCAACTTGAACTCCCCATGTCATGTGGGAGAGTTGTGTTGCATTCGACAGGGTGAAAAGTTTGCACACAAAGGGAGATTTTCCGGAACAGGTGTTGGCTTCCTGGGGGATGTACGTGGCCATCAACCTCTCAGTTTTCCTTCCTCGGACGACCCCTCTTCTTTGGGGGGGGGACCCTCACGTGCAGGCTGCGGCGTTGCAGGGGAGTCTCCGCCAGAGTCCTCCTCCCTCCCTGTGGCGGTGTCAGTTGTTGCAGCACCAGATGTTGTGGGCACACAGGGAGGTGTGGCCATGTTGGTGCTAATCTGGCGGAGGCATGTCAATATGTCCCTATGCACCGCTGTGAGTTCTTGCAATGTGTCCCACTTGGACTCCATGCGAGACATGTGTGTCTCCACACGGGACATGTGGGAGTCCAAGCGGGCATGATGGGCAGCCTGCTGCTGTTGTATGTCCTTGAGGATCCCCACTATCTGTCTGACCTCTCCGGTGCTATCCTGGTACGCATCAGCAATGCGTGCCAGTTGTGGGTCATCATGCAGTCCAGACCCCTCTGCAAGCAGTGACCTATGTCTACCACCCCTCCCACCACCCCTGGCGACATGTGCAGGACCTGCGGTGGCACGCACAGGTGACCCAAGGCCCCCTTGGGGGTTGTTAGTGGTGTTGTTGTCCGTTGCTCCACGGTGGGCCTGAGACCCTGTGCTGTTATCATCGGTGGTACTTGGTCTGTCCGTGTCGGCGGGGGTGGTCTGTGTGTTGGCAGTTGTTGGAGGGGTGGGTGCAGGGGGTGCAGATGTTGGTCCTGCTGGTGCTGCATGATGGCTCACACCGGAGGTGCCAGGTAGGTCTTCGCCATCCGAGGAGGGCAGAGGCTGTTCCACACCAGTGAGCTCAGTGTCCCCCGGAGCCTGGGACAGGGACTCCTCCTCGCCTGCTGCTGTGTCCCCATCATCATCACCTGTATTTGGATGAGACACACATTGTATGTTATGTTTCTACAGGCATCAATGGTTCACACACCTGACAGTTGTGACTGTACCTCTGGATGCGGGCATGTACATTGCATTGTCCTAAGTTGTCACAGTAAGAGGTTGATATTGGTGTAGCACATTGTCCTGCATACCTGGGGCATTTCAATGTGAATGTTGAGGTGTGTGCATGGCCAGCATTGGTTGTATTTGGTGGACATCCGGCCATCCTTCTCCACCTAGCCCAGTTATCCCACCATGAAGCATGCCACCCTTGCAGTGGGTTCAGGTTGACTCTCAGGATGTCATTCAGTGGTGTTCTGCTGTATGTTGGTGCACAGTTCCCAGCAGGGCCTTGTGCTCCCCACAGCAGTACCCAGTGTCAGCCATCTTGTCAGTCCTTATCCACTCCCTGTGATGTGAGCATGGTTCAGAGTGGTGTTGATGGGCCAATTGTGAGGGTGAGCAATATTGGTGACTACAACTTCCATCATGCTATTGCCTACACCCCCCTTCCCAGCATGCCCGTACTTCCTTCCTTTTGACTCTGCTTCCCTGTGGGGTAGTGTGCCTGTGCTGACAGGAAGGCTGACAGTGTTGTCCTTGCGTTTGTTTGGCTACAAGTCCCAAGAGTGTCCCTGTGCTTCACACAGCATTACCCAGGGTGGTGGTTCTTTGTGTGATCTTCATTTGGTGTGTGAGGCATTGCATTCTCCCAGGTGGGTTATGTGGAGTTTGTGTTGAGGGGGTGTGTGAGGAGAGCTGCTTGTAACTATGTTCAGTGCTGTCAGTCCTCCTTCCCACCCAGCCAGATATCCCACCATGCAACGTGCATGCATTGCAGGGAGTGCAAGTTGGCTTTCAGGATGTCAGGCATTGGTGTTCTGCTGTTTGTTGGTGCACAGTTCCCAGCAGGGCCTTGTGCTCCCCACAGCAGTACCCAGTGTCAGCCATCTTGTCAGTCCTTATCCACTCCCTGTGATGTGAGCATGGTTCAGAGTTGTGTAGATGGGCCAATTGTGTGGGTGAGCAATATCTGTGACTACCACTCCCATCATGCTATTGCCTACACCCCCCTTCCCAGCATGCCCATACTTCCTTCCTTTTGAGTGGACTTCACTGTGTGTGAGTGTGACAGCAATGGCAAGATGGCTGACAGTGTGGTCCTGTTGTTTGTTGGTGCACAGTTCCCAGCAGGGCCTTGTGCTCCCCACAGCAGTACCCAGTGTCAGCCATCTTGTCAGTTGTTTTCCACTCCCTGTGATGTGAGCATGGTTCAGAGTGGTGTTGATGGGCCAATTGTGAGGGTGAGCAATATCTGTGACTACAACTCCCATCATGCTATTGCCTACACCCCCCTTCCCAGCATGCCCGTACTTCCTTCCTTTTGACTCTGCTTCCCTGTGGGGTAGTGTGCCTGTGCTGACAGGAAGGCTGACAGTGTTGTCCTTGCGTTTGTTTGGCTACAAGTCCCAAGAGTGTCCCTGTGCTTCACACAGCATTACCCAGGGTGGTGGTTCTTTGTGTGATCTTCATTTGGTGTGTGAGGCATTGCATTCTCCCAGGTGGGTTATGTGGAGTTTGTGTTGAGGGGGTGTGTGAGGAGAGCTGCTTGTAACTATGGTCAGTGCTGTCAGTCCTCCTTCCCACCCAGCCAGATATCCCACCATGCAACGTGCTTGCATAGCAGGGAGTGCAAGTTGGCTTTCAGGATGTCAGGCATTGGTGTTCTGCTGTTTGTTGGTGCACAGTTCCCAGCAGGGCCTTGTGCTCCCCACAGCAGTACCCAGTGTCAGCCATCTTGTCAGTCCTTATCCACTCCCTGTGATGTGAGCATGGTTCAGAGTTGTGTAGATGGGCCAATTGTGTGGGTGAGCAATATCTGTGACTACCACTCCCATCATGCTATTGCCTACACCCCCCTTCCCAGCATGCCCATACTTCCTTCCTTTTGAGTGGACTTCACTGTGTGTGAGTGTGACAGCAATGGCAAGATGGCTGACAGTGTGGTCCTGTTGTTTGTTGGTACACAGTTCCCAGCAGGGCCTTGTGCTCCACACAGCAGTACCCAGTGTCAGCCATCTTGTCAGTTGTTTTCCACTCCCTGTGATGTGAGCATGGTTCAGAGTGGTGTTGATGGGCCAATTGTGAGGGTGAGCAATATCTGTGACTACAACTCCCATCATGCTATTGCCTACACCCCTCTTCCCAGCATGCCCGTACTTCCTTCCTTTTGACACTGCTTCCCTGTGGGGTAGTGTGCCTGTGCTGACAGGAAGGCTGACAGTGTTGTTCTTGCGTTTGTTTGGCTACAAGTCCCAAGAGTGTCCCTGTGCTTCACACAGCATTACCCAGGGTGGTGGTTCTTTGTGGGATCTTCATTTGGTGTGTGAGGCATTGCATTCTCCCGGGTGGGTTATGTGGAGTTTGTGTTGAGGGGGTGTGTGAGGAGAGCTGCTTGTAACTATGGTCAGTGCTGTCAGTCCTCCTTCCCACCCAGCCAGATATCCCACCATGCAACGTGCTTGCATTGCAGGGAGTGCAAGTTGGCTTTCAGGATGTCAGGCAGTGGTGTTCTGCTGTTTGTTGGTGCACAGTTCCCAGCAGGGCCTTGTGCTCCCCACAGCAGTACCCAGTGTCAGCCATCTTGACAGTCCTTATCCACTCCCTGTGATGTGAGCATGGTTCAGAGTTGTGTAGATGGGCCAATTGTGTCGGTGAGCAATATCTGTGACTACAACTCCCATCATGCTATTGCCTACACCCCCCTTCCCAGCATGCCCATACTTCCTTCCTTTTGAGTGGACTTCACTGTGTGTGAGTGTGACAGCAATGGCAAGATGGCTGACAGTGTGGTCCTGTTGTTTGTCGGTGCCCAGTTCCCAGCAGGGCCTTGTGCTCCCCA
Source organism: Calotriton arnoldi (assembly GCA_963921515.1). Taxonomy (NCBI): domain Eukaryota; kingdom Metazoa; phylum Chordata; class Amphibia; order Caudata; family Salamandridae; genus Calotriton; species Calotriton arnoldi. The sequence continues at coordinate 140,587 of CAWUFW010012878.1, forward strand.
CAGCAGTACCCAGTGTCAGCCATATTGTCAGTCCTTATCCGCTCCCTGTGTTGTGAGCATGGTTCAGAGTGGTGTTGATGGTCCAAATGTGAGGCTGCCCATTATCTGTTACTACGAGTCCCATCATGCTCTTGGCTACACTGACTTCACCAGCATACACAGGATTCCTTCCTTTCTGTGAGCTTCCCTGTGAGGTGGTGTTCTAGTGGTGGCTAAATATCTGACAGTGTTTGTTAGTTAGATTTGTGCCACTGCCTAGCTCTATTTGGTATTGGGTTTGTACATGTCATGACACAGTTACATATCACTATGACATGGCATGTATTGTGTTTATCTGACTGACATACACTTCTTGGGATGATTATCTTTTGGTTGCTGTTGATTTGCTAGGGGTGCATGGTTTGACTATCCCCTTGACAGTGATGTGTGTGTATTGGCACACAATATTGTATATATTAGTTGTGTACTCACCAGGCTCTGGGATGTTTGTTAGTCCATATACGCTCACTGGTGGTAGGATGGCCCGCACCTTCTCCTCCCAGGGCCTGAGGTATACTGGTTTGGCAGGAGGGCTACTGCCGGTGTGCTGGCTCAGGAGGTAATCCTTCTTCAGTAGGTCCCTGACCCTCCTGCGCACATCATACCACCTGTTCTGGATGTCTTCCTTTGTGCGCAAACATGGTGATTGTGCGTTCACCCTGTCGACGATCCTCGCCCACATCTTGGTTTTCTGTGCCATGAGGGTCTGTTGGACCAATGTGCCAAACAACTGTGGCTCTACCCTCAGGATCTCGTCTACCATGACTTCCAATTTACTATCTAGGAACTTTGGATTCTTCTTTAGGGGCATGGTGATGGGTGGTGGTGGTGATTGATGTGTGTGTGTGTGCAGGTGAGGGTGTGTGTGTAGGTTTTGCTGTGTGAGGGTGAGGGTGCTATTTGTTGAGGTGCTAATGGTGTGTGGCTTTTGTGTTGGATGAGCTGTGTGTGTGTCTGCTGTCTGCTGGTGTTCTGTGCTGGCAGGTCAGTGGAATTTGCAAAGGATCATGGTAGGGATTTGTGGCCTTTATGTAGGTGGAGTTGGGGGTGTGTTCTTGTTCCATTTCCCCCCCCCCTGTATTTATTGGCTTTGTCATTGCTTGTTTGGCCCTCTTTTTTTGTATTTTTTCATTTGTGATTATTGTGCATGTTGGAGTCGTTCTTCTGACCGAGTAGGACGTTGCAGTTATCTCGTGCGCGCCTCTCCGAGTCGCTCCCGCTGTGTTTCAGCTCAGTTTCATATGCGGCGTACGCGTCGGTCGCGGTGTATTGTGTTTGTTCGGCTGGGTTTTGTATGCGTGTCGGTCGTACGGCTTGGGCTCCGTGCGAATCGGTCTGCTTTTGCACCCATTGCATCGTACTGCGCGGGTCGGAGTTCGCGGGTACGTTTCGTTCGGGTTTCTTCCTGGTGCGTGTCGGTCGGTTCGATTCGCGTGGTTTCCCGGCCAGATAGCTTGTTTCCGTCCGGGTCGGTCGTTCGCCTTGAGTTCCGTACGAGTCGGTCGTGATTCACATGCATTTCATCGTACTTCCCAGGTCGGGCAACGCCGGTTCGTGTCGGTCGGACTATGGTCCCGTACCGAGTCGGTCGGTATTTTTTCCGGCCCGAATCGGATTCGGCCCCAGAATATCGAGTAAAAAATACTGAGTTGCACAAATATCGAGCCATTATTATCGTGGTTCAGAAATATCGACAGCAAGAATATCGTGGTCAAGAATATCGACTTAAGGTAAGTAATATCAATTTTAAAAATATCAAAGTGTTTAATATCGTTTGCAAAAATATAGTTGTTAAAAATATCATTTTTTTATTACTGTTATGTATTTTAGTATATATTTTATATATATGTGATGTTTTTTGTATAAGAATTGTTTGTATTTTTAATATATGTGTTACATTTTTAGTAGTTATTAATTTTTTTTAATTAGAATTTTGCGTTTTTAGTTCTGCAGAGGGTTGTGGGTTTATAGGGGAATAGGGTGGGAAGTAATTTAATTATATTAAATGTATTGATTATTTTTTATTTATTAATATTTGTTTAATTGAGATGTTATAGTGTTAAATGTGTAAAGTAGTTTATTATTAATTAATAATTGGTTGTTAATTAATTTTATTTAATTAATTGGTAATTAATTATGGTAATTGTGTAATTAATTTTAGGTGTGTGTTTTGGTGTTTATAGGTGTAAAGGGTGGGAAGTAATTCATTTTTAATTGATGAATTAATAATTGGATGTAAATTTTAATTAATTAATTGGTAATTAATTATGATAATTGTGTAATTCATTTTAGGTGTGTGTGGTGGTGTTTATAGGAGTCAAGGATGGAAAGTAATTTGTATTTAATTAATTAATATATAGGACCCCATTCCGATCTCGCTCGGAAGGGCTCCTGACGGCATCCGTCAGAAGCGAGTCCGAGTCGCAAGTGCGATTTCTGACCGACTCGTCCCACCGTACGAGCAAGCGAGTACGATGTGAATATCGCCTCGCGCTCCGAGCGACTCGTACCCGTAAGCGAAACCCTCCGGCCGACTACAACATGGCCGACTCGTGCAGCGCAATGGGTCCAATTTCCGAGCGACCAAGTACGAAGCGCGCGTTGAGCATCCGGATCAACTCGGAGCCTTCGATTCAAAAAAGCTTCGGGACGGGGACTTCGGGGGGCCGTAGTGGGCCACACTTCACCCGTAGCCCTATGACTCGGTCACAGGGGGGACCCAAGGGTACCCCTACACATGCATGTACGGTGCGGGGGCACCGATGCGTCCCCATGACAGGGGGCGCCCTTTTCTGTGAGATACTTTTTTCTCAATGGAAGCCTATGTGCGTAACGTACAACAGGCTCCCATTGACTTCAATGGGGCTCCGAGCGACCCGAGTCCGTCAGCGCATACTTGCATCGTACTAGGGCGTTCGGAGCCCAGGAGCACGAGTCGTTCGGTAAGCTCTAGGGGACCGAGTCGGCCGTAGGGCTTTCCGAGCGAGATCGGAATCGGGCCCGTAGTTGTTAATTAATGTTAATTATTTTATATTTATTTTGGGTAATTGATTATTTTTGTGTGTGTTGTTTTTACTTTTAAAGGGGTAAAGGGTGGGTATTAAATACATTTTAATTACTTTATTATTAGTTGTTAATAGTTTTTAATTTAAAAATAAGTTTTGATTGTGTTTTATTATTTTATAGTTTAATTTAGGTGTGTGTTGTGGATATTATTGTGTTAAAGTGTGTGTAGACAATTACTGTTTATTATTTTTGTTATTAATTATTAATTATGTTAATTATGGAAGTAAATGTAATAAAAAATGTTGAAGTGTCTTGTTATTGGTGTGGTGTTATAGGGTAGGAAATAAAATTAATAATTTATGTATTAACAATTTTTTTGTTTGTAAATATTTTCGATTTTAAAATAATTGTTTTAATAAATGTATTTATTATTTTATATATTATGTGTAGGTTTTTGTTATATGTAATTAATATTATAATATGTTTTCTTTTGATATATTTAATATATTTGATTTTTTAAATATTGTTTATTTATTGTTATGTTTTTTGCTTTTTGTTTTAACTGTTTGAGTGTGAATAGTAATTTTTGTCTCTCCGCTATCCAAAACTTTCCCTACTGTTGCACTCACCGGAGTGGGAATAGTAATTTTTACCCCTCTGCTATCCAACATTTTCCCTACTGTTGCACTCATTGGAGTTGAAATAGTAAATTTAATTCCTCCGCTATCCAACACTTACCCTACTTTTGCACTCACTGGAGTGGGAATAGTTATTTTTACCCCTTTGCTACCCAACACTTTCCCTATTGTTGCACTGATTGTATTGTGAAATTCAAGTTTAATATCGACTCCTATCCTTAAACAGGTAAGTACAAAAATATTGACTAAAAAATATCGATGTAAAAAATATGGATGTGTAAAATATCAACTTTTATATCAATATAAAATAAAATAATATATATTAAATTTAAAAAAGTTTAAAATAATATAAAAAATAACAATATATATTAATGATTTAAAATATAAAAAAACTAAATTCTATAATAAATTAAAACATTAAACCTTTAAAAAATATTTAAACTTAAATTTCACAATACAATCAGTGCAACAATAGGGAAAGTGTTGGGTAGCAAAGGGGTAAAAATAGCTATTCCCACTCCAGTGAGTGCAAAAGTAGGGTAATTCTTGGATAGCGGAGGGGTAAAAATTACTATTCCCACTCCAAAGAGTGCAACAGTAGGGAAAGTGTTGGCTAGCGGAGGGGTAAAAATTACTATACCCACTCCAGTGAGTGCAACATTAGGATAAGTGTTGGATAGCGGAGGGGTAAAAAAGAACTATTCCCACGCCAGTGAGTGCAACAGTACGGAAAATGTTGGATAGCGAAGGGGTAAAAAATACTATCCCCACTCCAGTGAGTGCAACAGTAGGGAAAGTGTTGGATAGCGGAGGGGTAAAAATTACTATTCCCACTCCAGTGAGTGCAACAGTAGGGAAAGTGTTGGATAGCGGAGGGGTTAAAAATTACTATTGCCACTCCAGTGAGTGCAACAGTAGAGGAAGTGTTGGATAGCGGAGGGGTAAAAATTACTATTCCCACTCCAGTGAGTGTAACAGTAGGGAAAGTGTTGGATAGCGGAGGGGTAAAAATTACTATTCCCACTCCAGTGAGTGCAACAGTAGGGAAAATGTTGGATAGCGGAGGGGTAAAAATTACTATTTCCACTCCAGTGAGTGCAACAGTAGGGAAAGTGTTGGATAGCGGAGAGATAAAACTTAATATTACCACTCCAGTGAGTGCAACAGTAGGGAAAGTGTTGGATAGCGGAGGGGTAAAAATGACTATTCCCACTCCAGTGAGTGCAACAGTAGGGAAAGTGTTGGATAGCGGAGAGGTAAAACTTAATATTACCACTCCAGTGAGTGCAACAGTAGGGAAAGTGTTGGATAGCGGAGGGGTAAAAATTACTATTCCAACTCCAGTGAGTGCAACAGTAGGGAAAGTGTTGGATAGCAGAGGGGTAAAAAATAATATTCCCATTGGAGTCAGTTGAAAATTAAAAACAAACAAAATATCAACTACAACACAAAAGATTTTTTTAAAAAAGAAAACATATATAAAAATATTAAAAATTTACAAAAGATAAAAACATATTATAATGTTAAAAAGATGTAACAAATACCTAAAAAGATTTTTTTTTTAAATTGAAAATAATTTACAAACAAATAAACTATTTTTAATAGAAATTATTTATAATCAAAAACAGTAATTATTACATACATTTAGGGGCCGATTCCGATCTCGGCCGGTAGGGCACCGAATCGGATTCGGCTTAACCGGATCCGAGTCGGAGCCCTCTTTCCCGACCGATTCGTACGTACGTCCGGGCGAGCGAGTATGATGCGAGCGCTCGCGAAATCGCCGACCGACTCGTACGCGGGTCCAACCCGCTCCAACCGACTCGCATGGACACTGTTCGCACCGCGCAATGGAGACGTTCCCCGGCCGGGCAAGTACGATGCGCACCTCGAGCAGTCCGACCGACTCGCGCCGTCCGGCTCGAAAGAGTAGTCGGAGCTGGACTTAGGGGGTCCGTGTTGGACCCCCCTGTACGCGTAGCCGCGCGAGTCGCACACAGGGGGGACCCATGGGTCCCCCCTACCTGTGCATGTACGACGCGAGTCGCATCGCCACGTACCCGCTGTGGGGGGCGCCCTTGTTCGCCTCGCATCCATTGAGTCAATGGGAGCCCGCGTACACGTTGTACGACCGGCTCCCATTGACTTCAATGGGAGTCCGACCGAATCGAGTCCGATAGCATGCGTACGCATCGTACTCGTTCGGTCGGGCTGCTAGAGTCCGATTCGGTCAGAAATCTCTCCGGGTCCGGCTCGGTTGGAGTGATTTCCGGCCTGAATCGGAATTGGCCCCAGTATCTTTTTTATTTCCTACCCTACCGGAAAGTCCGTCCGCCGCGATACCCACCGCCATCGGAATATGGCGGTGGGTAAATCACGTTACGATGGCGTAACGGTCGCCACCGCCGGCCCGGCGGGGCGAACGTTACGCCATCGTAATCACCCCCATAGTATCCTGGTTATTTCTGCATCACGATATTTCCAACTCGATATTTGTGTATGTCGACATTTAAAACTCGATATTCTGTCTGTGCACCACACTGCACTGATGTCTATAATAACAATGTCTCCCTTTCAGAAAGTTTACATATTTACATTTACAAATGTGTTATCCTTTCAAGATGACACTTCTGACTTATTCTAATTCTATGGTAAAGTATCATTATAATTCCACTGCTCGCATATTTTGGGGGCAAATGTTACTAGCCACTTTTTGTAGTGTACTTATTTTAGAGTGCAGATATGAAGTCCTTATCAGCATTTTGGCCGTAGATATTTTTCGAACGTTTGAGTGATAAACATTCTATTGTTGAAATTAAGACTGCCTGTCCCTCCAAATGGATAACAAGCTGGTCTAGGAGGATTCATGGGATATAATTCTGCCTCAGAAAGCCTCTTAAAATGAAGACCATAAAATAAATACACCTTTCCACATTTACCTACCATTAATTAGACAGTCAAGCAGCAAGCAAACTAATTAAACTCTTCAAATAGGCATATTTTCTAAAATAGCATAACTTAAGAGATATGAGTTTCATGGAAGTTTCTGATTTTTGTAATAGACCAGTTGCTGATTTGATATATCATGTGGGCTTTTGAGTTCCCACTGATGTATGTAATGCAGGGTACCACATGAAGCAAAGCAAAAACTAAGGGGCTCATTATGATGGCGGGCGGACATCAGTCCGCCCGCCACCATAATGGTCATGGGACTGGCCGCCAGATGTGCGGCGGTCCCACCGGCCCAATTAGGATTTGCCCGCCATACTGACGGGCGCATCCTGGCCTTTCACCATTGCGGACGGTGCTGCTGGCTCCAGCACTGTCCGCAATGGTAAAAGGGCATGCACTGCATTTCCCTGCACCACATGGCAGGCACCATGCGGTGCCTGCCACTTGGTGCAGGGAACTGCAGGGGGGTACCATGGGTACCCCCCAAGTGCACCCCCCCACTCCCCCGGGGGCCCGCAACGTGCCCCCACAGCCAATCCCCACCAGATTTTCCATGGCGGCATCGCCGCCATGGAAAGGACTTTGACCACCCGCATCATAATATGACTGGCGGTGCCTGCTAGGCACTGCCACCATATTACTGGCCCAGCTCCGCCCTGCCGGCAATCGTAACGATTGCCGACTGGCGGAAAAGCGGCGGATGGACTTTGCGTCCGCCGCGATACCCACCGCCATCATAATATGGTGGGGGGTATTTCACGTTACAATGGCGTAACGGTCGCCACCGCCGGCTCGGCGGTGACGATCGTTACGCCATCGTAATGGGCCCCTAAGCTTCTTTCAATGGCCAATCAAAATATGATCTATTAAAATAGCTAATCTGAAATACATTTTGCCCCTCATTACAAGTTTAGCAGAATTGGGTCGGGTGTTTACCACGCTCGGTATATACCATTGCACACATAGAAGTAGCAAATCGCCATTATTTAATGATTGTTTATCTGAGGAAGGGACACCTTCCTGCACATAAACAATCATTAAAAACATTTTGCTCTTACTATGTAAAAAGCAAAAATGAGGAGAAATAAAAGTATTTCCCCTCATACACCAATCTAACACCTGCTTTTGCATGGCGTTCATTTTTGGCGCTGCCTCAGATTTACAGATCCATGTAATTCTGGGGCAGCGTCAAAAAGCAATGGGTGTTGCGGTGGAACACCCATTGCACGTCCCTTTCACGCAGAAAACTGAGGCTTAAAGGCACTTTGTAAATATGGTGCACAGGGTCAAGACTGATTTGCATATGGCTATGTCTGAACTGGGGTGGCGTGGTGAAGCAAAATAACGATGGATTAAACCCAGATCTGTGACTGGGGGTGAATGTTTGCCAATGTGCAGCATTCCATCCATCATCTTGTGTGTTTTGCATTTCGCCCTAAGTGGGAAGGGTATGCCCAGACGTGGGTCCCGTGCTCACTACGCCACTGGAGTCAAGCTATCCTGGCTGATGAAGGCTGATAGCCTGAAACCGGTCCTAGGATGCTTGATTCCGGTCCAGGGAAGACATGGCTTGGCAGTTCGGTCTGGACTGTTCCCATGAGGCACAGGGTCAAGACTGATTTGCATATGGCTATGTCTGAACTGGGGTGGCGTGGTGAAGCAAAATAACGATGGATTAAACCCAGATCTGTGACTGGGGGTGAATGTTTGCCAATGTGCAGCATTCCGTCCATCATCTTGTGTGTTTTGCAAGGCATTGCACCACCAGAATGTCATAAAAAGTGACATTCCGGTGGCGCAATCCCCTTGTAAATATATCCCTTAGTTTGAATATTTCATTTGGCGTAGTACTCTGTTACTTCCTCATGCTTGCTTTCTCAACTGCAGTCTATCCCCTACCTTTTTGTGAAACGCAGCAACCCCAGTGCGAAAAACACCCGGATTCTGCACTGAGCAGTCTCACGTTGAAAATATACCAAGACGTTCACCAGCTCCAAAGACCCTGCAATTAAATACCCACATATGGTAAACTGATGCATAAAGCATGGCTGCTTACAAAAGTAAATGTTTCCTTCTGTTAAATTAGGGAGGTTATCCTAGCTAAGCTGTTGATTTCTGAGATTTCTCTGAGGAAAATGAAAACTAATGTACAAGGCATTCTTCAGGCTTAAGTTTGACTTAATATTGAAACATACACATATTGCATACATCCACAACTTAGACATGATCCCCAAAGGAACAATTGTCTATAATATTTCTGTAGAAAGGGAAATCTGCCTAAGATATTCATGCGTGACTTACCCCACCATGGGATATGATTACATATAAATGGGTGAAATTGTAACCATTAAAATGGAAGTATCGGGAAGAAAAATTGGACTGTCAACAGAAGGATCAAGTACATACAATGCAAATATTACAAATGTGGGTACTAGACCTTCTGGGCATTTAGGAAAGATTTGCAATTCACTTACTGATCTCACGTAAATACATAGATTCAACGTAAATACCTTGGCATAGATAGGGTAACATTTAGGGTGAAGATCATCAGTCAATCTAGAATCCTCAAAAAGCTTTCTGGAAGGGATGCATAAATCAGAAAAGAGGTTCAGAAGGAGATCAGAAAAATATAAAACTTAAACAAAACATTGTCATTATCAACCTTTTGCATTCATAAGTTACACAAGGTGCAGTTTGTTCGTGGGGATTGTTAGAAAAGTAAGAATAAAAAACACACTTGCATGTGAATAACAATGCTTTTGGTTGGTGCATACGCAATGCCTACATTATGCCCATAGTATAAGAGCCAATATAAGCGTTTATTAACTAGCAAACAGGTGCAAACTTTTCTGCAATTTATGATGCAGCTAAAATCCAGTTTGATTAAATGGTGATACTTCAATTGTTACCCGAGCTGAGAGGGTACCAAAAGTATCAGCTGTGTACAAATCCATAGAAGGGTGAGTGGTTCTACTCTGCATGCAATAGTTAAGCCAGTAGGGTTCGCCTCTGATACTGACATTGTCAATCAATGCTATGTTTTTTTTATCCAGGTGACCACTGTGCATACACACTCACAGCAGCCATATTGAAATTGCTTTTATTTTTATTTAAGGTAAAACATTCCAAGATGGCCACGTTGCAAGTGCACCACTCGTGGGCAATTTTGGTCATTTTTTCCCTTTTTTAAAAGGATTTCAAAATGGCCACCATGTGAGCAAACACATGCATGCATTTGAAAGATAGTAGTCTTGGAATGCTTTTTTGTGTTCTTTAAGAAAACCTTCCAATAGTTGCCACACTGCATGTACTACAAAGCAACCATCTTGGAATGTTTTTCTTAACATTGAAAGAAAAAAGCATTTACAGCATTCCTGTGGTGCATGCGCGCATGCATGTGCACGCAAACTTACAGGCGACCATCTTGGAATGGTTAAAAAGCCATTCAAGATAGCCACCTTATGATACAGCAGTGGACGGTGAATGGAGGAAGGATGCTGAGGGGGCAAGCTGGCACTGGAGGGAGCTAATTTATAGATAAAAATAAAGAAAAGGGTGAATAGGAGGATAAAGTTAATGGGGAGAATAGGGTGGGAGTATAGAGAAGAAAATAAGACAGAGAGAGGGAGAGGAAATAGCCCTGCATGCATTGCAGTGTACTGATGTCAGCAGTGGAAGCATACAACTCATCCAATAAAAACACATTACAACCAGAATTCTCCTTGAGCAGGACTAATGCAATATGGAGACAAGCTGTTAAACAAGGAGTAGGAAGCTGAGATAGACAAGAAAGCCATCAAAACTATAGTAAGGGGCTGACTGAAAACACACTCTGTGTATACTGCATTCCAGACAACAGATCTTTGACAACATTCAGCTTAAGTTGGCTGGAGTCAAAACCTAAATAATGCAGAAATGCTTACCATATGAAATGGCCATATTATTTGGTTCCACTTTATCTATGTATCCTGTTCTATTGTATCCCCTCTAGAGGTCTATATTTTATGCGTATGGTGCCAGAGTATCATTCTGAAGATATTTACAGTGTTTCGAATTAATATGAAGTTGATGCGTTACAATATCTGTCCTGCCCCTTTCTGGTTGTGTATCTTATTTTATAGGAGGGTGTAGTATCTTGGTTATTATGCCTTACATGTCATTCACTGCTCCACCAGTGGAACACTCTTGAGATGATGTAACATAGAATGTTGGTGTAGGAATTACACAGTTGGAGAAGGGCTGAGCGCCTTGCTGGCTGCTCCTGGTGGGGCTGAATACTACTGTATTACTGATCTTGTAACCAACCTGAATAAATCCTCTTGAAACATCACAATCAGCCTGGAGTGATCACTACAATTTTATGGCGACGAGTTGAAGCAAAGAATCTGCGTGTGCTACCTCTAAGGCCTTCAATTTCAAGTCTGGAAGTATCTGAGGACCTACTCTCAAGCTAAAGCAACTCTTCTGTCTACAGCTGCACTTACTGATCTACTGGCTTCACATCAGCCCCACCAGTGACCTCCCACCGGTCGCCCTCAATGCAAAAATGCCAGTTCCAGTTTCTACGCAGCTCAAGTCTCTGCCTGCTGTTCCCACAGCATCTCAACTGCATCATCTGGTCTAAAGTCATCAAAGCTGCCTGTGTCTCCTCCATTACGCCTTTGTGCTGAGCCTTCAGCGAGGGTAAGCCTGCCAACGCCTGCGTCTTGTGCTGTAAGCCTGCCATCATTAATGTCTACACACTGTCTGGTGAAGAAGTGTGTTTTCTCATGTGTGGATACATGTTATGCTGCCTATCAGTTCCTGCTACATTCAGAGTGTTTCTCCACTCACCTGTCTTTTCTAAAGGAGTGACCAGCTTCAGATCCCCCCTGCTTATCTGCTTACAAGTGCCCTGAGAGTTTCCCACCTTGGTTCTTAAGTTCCTGTTTGATCCAACCTGGATGCCTGCTCTCAGCTATCAAATTTTGCTTGGTTTGCCTGTTGCCTGCCTTACACGCTGTTGCAAGCTTCTATGCGGTATTCACCGTGTCTGCTCTGCCCGTTCTGCTTTGCAGTGGTAACCTGCCTACATTTTCATGATCGGAGGATTTTACATGTATTTGTGGTGGCAGGGACCCATGGCTGTATTTGGAGGGCTATTTGTGAGTACTTTCTGTTTTTACACTTGACCATCCTGTGTACTCTCTCCATGGCAGTTTAACCGCTTATTCACCTTCAAAACCTGCCACGAGCACATGCACAGCGCGCGCAGCCTTACCTGTGCTCAGCTATCTTCGTGACCTCTGTGACGTGATCCTTCTGCCAGCTGCAACGTTTCGGAGCACGGTGATGCCGGGAGCCATCCGGCACGGCGTCACCAGTGCGTGCCTCCATCTTGTGTTTGGCGTTCCATTAAGCCAGATACAGCTAGCAGCATTCTTTGAGCTTTGCCAACCACGTATTTTGTTTCTATTGTGCGTTACAATAAAGTTCATTGCAACGTCGTCTCTCACGCCATTCTTCGATGTTTGGGAGTTGACTTTACTGGGATTTTATTAACGCCTACAACCTTTTGAGGATCTTGTTTATGCCATCACGGGTATGGAACGCTGTTGACATTGTGATCAACTTATTTACCTTGAGCTCGAGTGAGTGCCAGTCCTTAAGTGTTTTTCCAGATTGCGACCGGCATCCCAGTGCGATCTTCAGTCTTTATGGTAATTATGCAGACTTCGTTCATACTTACGACTTCATTTGTGCTGCGGTATAGCGACTTTAGACTTTTCACTCAGTCATATTATGGGGAGCTAAGACTAATCCACGGAAACTGCATCCAAGTTTCTAACTTTATTTTTTCCTTTCCTGTTGCACATTGAGTACTTGAATGTCAGGAAGGATGTGCATCTCGGGTGAGAGATCGCTCACCGGGTTAGAGGGTTTTTCTTTCTTCTTTATTTTAAATTTATTCCTGCTGCCGTTTTTGTTTAAAACATTTGTAACGAGGTGCGTTCCATGGGTTGTCCCCTCTATTTGTGCACCGTACAAATATTTTACCCTCACTCAGTGCATAATGTTTTTACATTGTCTAGGTTTACATTTTACCCTACATAGGGTGTCTAAGGTTCTTACCTTCACACAGTGCACAATTTTTACCTCAACACGAGGTGTCTCGCTGGGGTTTTTATCCCGTCACTACAGTGCACAGGGGTTTTAGTCCCGTAAGTTACTGTGCACATTGTTGCTACCTCCACACGAGGTGTCTCGCAAGGATTTTTGTCCTGCTACTCTAGTGCACAACGTTGACCTCTTCACGAGGTATTTGTCTCTTTTTTTCAGTGCACACCTATCTAGGTTCACATGTTGCGTGGCTTATGTCCCACATTCTCAATTACACCAGGTGCTGTGAGAACTGTTGTCCCAGGTTTACAATGCCCAATCTCTTGACCTCTCCGGAGGTATATTTGTTGGGTCTCCCCTTCATCTTGTGCATAACACTGTACCTCCAATCGAGGTGCGTCCTTACACGGACATGACATTACACATGTCATTACATTTTTTTTATACCTTCACTTACTTAAGGTGTCTAGTGTGGGTTGTTTGTTTTATTCTACAGTGCACAATAGTTTGATTTTCTCTTGTTGTTACCTATGCACATTCATACTGTTACCCACATGGGTGTATAGTTTTGGTTCTTACCCAGTAACTTTAGTGCATTTGGTTCATGTTAGACTGGGCGTTTTTGTCTCATCTCTGTTTTCCTTTTCTTGCTCAACATCGTAGCCCAGTACTTTTCTATTTTATTTTAACTCAAATGTTTATTACATTATGGAGAAGAATGATTTTTATAATGTATTTCTCTTCTTCTCTGTCATCTTCTATTCTCCTTATGTGGATTGCTCTCTTGCATACTTACCTGGCCAGTTGGTGTACAGAGAGTACTCATTTATGGTTTCTCTTTCTTTTCTTTATTTCTTTTTCTCATTTATAGAAAGAAAGGAGGAATGAGGTTATGTATATTTTTGGGTGCTTTCTTTCTCTTTACCTCTGTTTTGTTTCTTTCTAGTCCTTTCTTCTCTATTTTGTTCTTCTAGCTTCTACATCTGATTCTATTTTCCGTTTTTCTATTTTCTTTGTGGAAGAAAGGAGGATATGTAGTATCTTGGTTATTATGCCTTACATGTCATTCACTTCTCCACCAGTGGAACACTCTTGAGATGATGTAACATAGAATGTTGGTGTAGGAATTACACAGTTGGAGAAGGGCTGAGCGCCTTGCTGGCTGCTCCTGGTGAGGCTGAATACTACTGTATTACTGATCTTGTAACCAACCTGAATAAATCCTATTAAAACACCACAACCAGCCTGGAGTGATCACTACAGAGGGTAACTCTCCTGACGTCTTACTTGTTTCAAATTATTTCATGAATGTTTGTGCAATGCTAAAACTCAGCAGTAATTAGAATGAGCGCTTGCATCCTTAAGTGATGTTTTGATTGCATTGTATAGTTAACATTTAATGGAGAACGGATGCTCATGCTTTTAAATGAGAGCGAATTTCCATGGTTTTGTAATTTTCCACAATGTAATACTTTGCTTGGTGCAGTCATTCACATCTGTCATCATTCTTAAAACAAACCTACATTGCACTTTTTGGCAAAGACTGGTTGCAAAAGCTAAGTTAAAACCAGAAACTATGAAAGCTAAACAGACTTGTAAGGAACAGCAGATGCCCCTCCCCCCCCATCACCCTGGGACCCTTATGGGTGAGTAGTCGCGCTTTACAAGAACACTGAATGATTGATTGAGATCACGCATAAATACAGGATATACCTACATTTATATCCACGGCAATCAAAACATTTGCAAGGGGTCTTTTAAAACTTTGCTCACAAGGAGGTAAACATTATTTTTCAGTCTACTCGTGAGAAGTATGTATCTTGAGTCCACTGCTGTTTAAAGGTATCCCTCATTGCTGTAATTTGTTTAGGAAACGGAACTTGAAGCAATCAGCAAAGTTCCATGTACTGAAAACAATGTTGCACATACGGCATATGCTATTTGGTATCAGTATAAGTCAAAGGCTTATTTATTTATTTATTTATTTATTTATGCGTTTTTATATAGCGCGGACTTTACCCGAAGGTGTCAGAGCGCTTCACAGTAACAGTAACATTACATGAGGAGAAGGTTACAAGTGAGTATAATACAAAAGCAAGCGTTATATTACGTGAGGAAAAAGTGACAATTGTGCAAATAACAAAAACAAACAAGATACAAAAAGAGGTATACGTTACAAGAGGAAAAAGTGACAGGTGTGCATGATACATAAGATACAAAATACAAATAGAGGTATAATACTGCAATAAGTGTCAGTCACTCAGAACACACTGGGAAGGCAGTTCAATAGGCATGGAGTACAGAATTTCCTATAGTGGAAGAACTTCCTTGAGGGAGTAGAGAGGGCATGAATTAAACAGGAGACTTAAAATGAAGGGTACACAAACAAAAAAAACAAAAAAAAAATCCAACACAGCACGCAAGGGTGAGGAATGTACAGGAAAAAGTACAAATTTACAATGAAGAGCGAACTTCCTAGAGGGGCCTGAGAATGAAAGTATTAGTTCTGAAAGTGTCTTTGGAAGAGAAGAGATTTGAGGTCAGCTTTGAAGATCCGGGTAGAGGAGGTGGCACGGAGCAATGGGGGAAGCGAGTTCCAGATTCTCACCGCATTGCCTGAGAAGGATTGCGCCATCGATCTTTCCCTTTTGAAGACGGGGGGCTCAAGCAGAAGCTTTTCCGCATTGCGAGAAGGGCGAGAGCCACCGGACAATTTCAATTTATTCACCAGGTAACGAGGGGAGGACGTGTGTAAGGCTTTGTGTGTGATGCAGGCAGTTTTGTAAATAGATCTTGCCTCGATCGGAAGCCATCGAAGAGAGGACAGGATAGGCGTGACGTGGTCGCTTCGTTTAGACCCTGAAATGAAGCGAGCTGCTGAATGGAGGATGGATTTGAGAGGGGAGAGGTGGGATTTGGGTAGGCCCGTCAGAAGAGAATTGCAATAATCCAGTCTTGAGAGAACCAGAGATTGTACCAAGGTTTTTAAGTCTTTCTCCGGGAAGAACCTACGGATCCCCCATAGAAGGCGCAACTGGTAACCAGCGTTCTTAGCAATAGAGTTGATGTGGGAGATTAGGTTGAGTCTTTTGTCAAGAATGACACCTAGGGATTTAGCGCTGTCGACAATGATGGGTTTGTTGTTGAGTAGGTTCAGCTGATCCATCCAAGATTGAACAGGAGGAGGTGAGAGAGAGAGGTAGAGAGGAGGAGGAATTCAGTTTTGGCGGGATTAAGAATGAGTTGGTGAGCTAACATCCAGTTGTGAATAGAGTTGAGAGTAGAGTTGAGTAGTGAGAGATCGTGTGCGGAAGACACCTTAAGGTAGATTTGAGTGTCGTCCGCATAAAGATGGTAATGTATCCCAGATTTGCTTAGAAGGTTCCCTAATGGTTCCAGGTAGAGATTAAACAAAGTGGGTGCCAGGATAGAACCTTGAGGGACGCCTTGACCTACAGCCAATGGAGATGAAAGACTGTTCGCTATCTTGATCATTTGGGATCTGTCCGAGAGGAAAGAGGCAAACCCTTTGAGCACTGTGCCATCCAATCCCATTCTCTGTTGAAGAGTGTTGAGGGTGCTATGATTAACAGTGTCAAAGGCTGCAGAGAGGTCTAGAAGAATCAGAAGACACGATTCCCCAGAGTCGAGTATATGCAGCGCATCATCAATCACTTGCAGCAGGGCTGTTTCAGTGCTGCAATTTTGGATGAAGCCAGACTGGAAGACGTCGAGGAGGTTATTGTCCATAATATGTAAGGAAAGTTGTTTCGCAACACATTTTTGGGTGATTTTCGAAAGAAAAGGGAGGTTGGTGATAGGGCGGAAGTTGTTGAGGTCGTTCGCATCGGCGGAGGGTTTTTTTAGAAGAGGGGTGACCTGTCCTGATTTGAGGGCAACAGGGAGGGCGCCTTGACTGAGGAAGAGATTGACTAGCCTGGTCCAGTAAGCGAGAGTATAGGTGTAGAAATCGATGGCGATGTCGCTAGGGATGGGGTCAGAAGAATGGTTGGAGGGTTTAGTTTCGAGGATGCATTTGAGGAGGTCATCTTCCGAGATGACGTCAAAGTTCTGCCAGGTAACTAAGGATTTCCGCTCCTCAATGGGGGTGGGGTGGGCGACCTGATCCACCAGTGCTTTGACCTTTTCATCAAAGAATATAGCGAAATCTGCTGCTTTCTTTGTGGAATCCTCAGGCTTAATGGTTAGGGAGAACAGTTTGGGTTTTTGATGAGGTCAAAAAGTTTTTGGGTCTGTTTTTGGCTGAGTCAAGAAGGGATCTGAAATGTGATGCTTTTTCCAGGAAGATGTGGTTGTGATATTTGGATCTTGCTGAACGTAGAAGAGAGAGATTGGAGGTGGAAGGAGATTTTCTCCAATGTTTCTCCAGGATTCTAAGGTTTTTCCTTTCATCGTAGAGAGCTTTATTGAACCAAGGTGCTGAGGGGGTGGGTCTTTTCCTTTTGCTTTGGAGTGGAGCGACATTGTCGATTTCAACTGCTAGTACTGAGAGGCACTGAGAAGTGAGAACGTTGACATCCACGTTAGGGTCTAGTCTAGGAAGTGCCCGCATAACAGAATCACAAAAAGTGTCCAGATCAATATTCTTAGTGTTGCGGAACCAGGTAGTAGCTCTTTTAGGTTGGCCGAGAGTTATAACGTGCGATAGGTGAAAACGGAAGGGAATGAGGAAGTGGTCAGACCAGTCTACATGGATGGGGGGAGCAGTAGTCAGCAGGTCTGCTTTGGATATGACAAGGTCCAGAATTGAGCCCTTGGAATGTGTGGTTTCCGAGCAATGTTGGAAGAGATCATTGGCTGAGAGAAAGGTGGCAAGTTTGTTGGCAGCCGAGTCTTCCAACGAGCCCCAGTGGAGATTAAAGTCGCCCAGGAAGATCTGTCTGTCACTTTGAGAAAATTGGTCACTGATGAAGTCAGTCAGTTCCTCCACAAAGGAAGAACAGTTACCGGGCGGGTGGTAAATGGCATGGAATCTAAAGGGTGAGCCGTGATGTATTTGAAGTTCTAGGGATAGGCATTTGAATGTACGGAAAAGGGTGGTAGGGAAGGCTTTCATTTGAAGGGAGTTCCTAACGATGATAGCGACACCGCCCCCAATTTTGTCTGCCCTGTCATTTCTGAGGATAGAGTAGTCAGTGGGTACCAGAAGATCAAACACAGTATGAGAGGAGTCATTAAACCAGGTCTCAGTGAGGAAGAACATGTCAAGATTCTGGTGGGTGTTAGTTTCAGAGATTTCCAATTTGTGTTTGATTGCAGATCTGCAGTTGTGGAGCAAGCAGTGCAGCTCTGACGCAGATGTTTTGGTGATGGGGGTGTCAGGGTTGTTAAGGGAGATAGGGATAAGGTTCTTGAATGAGGGTGCCCGGTAAGAGGGAGGCTGGTAAGGTCTGGCAGAGGAGATGGTCTGGATAGGGAACTGCGTAGAATTATTAGGAGAGGAAGGTGGAGGGGGAGTGACGTTGGTGGTCTTACATTTTGAATATTTTACACATGTATGCATTTGTATACAGCAAGGTGTCATAGAAGCACATTTCCAAGTCTTGATTAAAGGATCTCTTGGTAGTCACAAAGAGAGATTCTTGGTGTTTAGTTCCACAGTCAGGCACTGCTCTTTTGTCTTTTGGTGCTCTGTGTCTAACTCGTTCATATATAGTACAAATTCAAGATCAACATTTCTTATTTTATATCATACTGTTCCCCTACATATATAATTAAAAGATTGCAAAATGCAGACTATGCATCAGTCGGAAATTGTATTTTTTTTCCTTCTGTGAAGGAAGGCCACCTATAACTTTCTCAGGCAAGGACTTCTCAGGGGTCATTAGCTTCCACTCAGCAACGCCAATACAATCTATATAAAACACCACACTACATTTTACATCATATCCAGGGGTGTAATACAAGCCCCAGCAGCCCCTGGCGCAGGGCATTCAGGTGCTCCATCCCTTAAAGGGGAACCCAATCAGCCCAAGGCCAATGAATATATGTGAGATATCAGTGACTCAGCCCCCCCCCCCCACTCCCTTAGCAATCTCAGCTACTGGCACTTAAAACGGAAGGTAAATGAAAGGCTTAATGTAAGCTTTTACCAGCCTCAATTGTTGCAGGTCAGTAAACTGATAACACTTTTGATGGGACTACCCCTATGTACAACACTGTAAAAGTCAATAAGGTAAAATCATGTAATTTGCAGATTGCTATGCAGAAACATACACTACTATGTATCTCCTGCACAGACCGGTAATCCTTACAATTGAACCACTTTATTTCCACAGTATAAACCACTGCTGAAGAAGGCATGGGTGCATATCCCGAACAGAATGTTACCCAAAACTATACCCACACTCCTCCCATCATATGAGAAGCCCTCCATGTTCAATGCACTATTGCATAGTCTATCAGGCCTTCTTTAAATCCTACTTGTAATAACCTTATACCAGCCTCCCAAACACTATTTCCCATTAGCCCTTTTCGCTCGCTTCACTCTGCTTATCCGAACCTGCCTTCCTAAGATAGACATAGCTGGGCAGGCAGCAGAGCTTTCTTGTTTCTGGCAACTAATTATTGGATCTATCTGCCTCCATCCATGAGCTTCCCGACGAATCACCTACTGTTTGTTGTGAAACGCCCTTAAAGCTTGGCTGTTTCTCCTTACATCTTTGATGTTGCTGGCCCTCAGCTGATCCTCTGCAACAGGAAACCCTTCAACCTCCAGGAGAGAGAGAGAGTGAGAGAGAGAGAGAGAGAGAGAGAGAGTGTGTGTGTGTGTGTGTGTGCACGTGCGTGTGTGTGTGTGTGTGTGTGTGTAAGTGAATGACTGGTTGCAACTGAAACAGAAGTGAGTATCATAGTTTCAGATTTCCACTGCATCATTTCCTATCAATTCATTAATTCAATTAATTAAAACATGGCATGTAAGAAACGAGCCTGACCAGCCCTATTAAGGCTGCTTCAGTGTAACGCTCCACTTAGCTAGCCAAACTGAGGCATCCCACCTGCAATGGAGTTGGCCTGGTGTTCTGGGGGAGATTCTGCCTGAAAAGGGAAGTAGAAGTACGCCATGTGGAATGCCCTTTAGTGGTCTGTGTCACTGTATGGCCCAAGCATGACTGCCAAGGATTCCCCTTCTACACTTGTGGCTAGGAAAAGTCACTCTGTGGTGCTGCCGGCCTGGAGATGTTTCACCCTATGCCAGTACCATACCTGAAGAATCCCTGTGTGACTCTCTGGAACATGAAGAGATGGTGGACAGGACTGCCCTGTGGTGAGAGGCTGTGTCAGATATCCTGTCTGGTTACTATCTCCGAACCATGTTGACTGTTTGTAGGCCTCACAGAGACAGTCTTCATATGCATAGGAGGGTTGACTGTGCCAGCCCTAACATTTGGGGTTAGACCACATCACCACAATAAAATGCATTAGTCACACATTTTCAGAGTTCCTCAACACTGTGGGGATCTTGCAGCGCTTCGCTGCAGGAATATTGATTTATAAAACCAACCCTTGTGCACTTCAGTGATTGCTGTGCACTGCCGCTCTGTCTGCCACAGGCAATTTACAGCTTAGCCTGCCACCTGGGGGACTCACTCATTGCTATGGTGACTGGCAGTCTTAGACTTTGAGTCATGCATCCATTGTTTGCTGTGCTGGTGACAAACACAGCCAAATCACTTTAATTGTAAAGTCCTTGGAAATAATTATGAAGAGGACTCAGCAGTGGGAGCCTTTTTATCTGTGATTCAAAACAAATTGCCAGAAAGGACCTGAGGTTGAATCTATTCACTTGACATCAGCCCTTTTCCACACTGGCTCTGAAAAGTACCTTGACAATCCAAAGGAAAGAATGGGGAAGGTATGGATTGAGAATACATCGCAAATCGCCTATGTGAAATATGTATTGATTTGGAGAACCAATCAAGAAGGGGCAATGACTGATCCCCATGAAAACCGAAGAAACACGAAGTAGGGTGGCCTCAATAGTTGGTGAAAAGCACCCTCAGCCTTTTGAATTGCAATATGCCCATTGCATCAGACCATGAACTCCTTCATAGACCATACAATGCACAATTCTACTGGGTTCACTTTTGAGACTAACGTAATGTTTCCTTTGACGCATTTCAGTCTCCGTAAGTGGGACATTCAGTGCAGTGTCCTTGACCCTACAACAATTCTCATCTCCATGAATGGCAAATCTACTCACTAAACTGACCGAGATGACCTACAGCACTGCTTAGCCAACTTGGAATCCACCAATATAGTAGTGTCAACAGAAGCTTGAATGACTACCCAGGGCCAAAACCAATTTCTTCATGCAGCAATGCACCCTGGCTTCAAGACATTAATATTTTATGCCACTGGTCCTATTAGAAGGGATCAGGTGGTGGAATCCTGGGCCCAACACAAAGACAAATCAAGGTCACCACTGAAGAACTGAGAAGACACTATTACTTCATGCACCTCCATCTAACTATGGCAACATAATATTGCTGTGTGTCTTCTCCCCTCGAAGACTATCTTGTTGGCGCTGTCTAGTTGCTTTTTGCCCATATGCACCTGCTTTCCAATGCAGCCCTCCCTTTCATGATCCCCAGTATGTTACACACAGGCATATAGGTCTTGGGAAGCACCCGTTTCTGAAGCCCTCGTCTACCGCAACCCTGTTGTCATTCAGTAATAGGCTGGTTTCCTGGAATGATGATTATCTTGTAATCAACCCCTAGTTGCATGCTCTGATTCAATTCCTTTCTTCTCATCCTTGTTCGATCCTTGGGCATGATGATTGACCCAGCTTTTTTTGGACCACCTGAAGCACTTTGTAGTTCTTATCTGAATCCATTCCAGAATGTTCATATTTTGGGCTTCTGACATCCTTACATCTTTCACTGCCTCAGACTAACAGCAAGCTCTGTTCTTTTCCTTTCTATACACACTGGAGCCTTTCCAGGAGACATCCTGTTCACACTGGTCATAATATTTGTAACCACTTTTGCCACACTAGCTCCTCCGCTCTTCCTCATACAGGGCACGATTCAAAAGATCCAACACACTCGTGGTGGAGTCCCCACAGTTATGGTGTGGGTCCCGCACTCATGGCGGGACCACCATACTGCATTTACCCATTGTTAAGGTCCCGCCACGAGTACGGCCCTCCGCCATGACTGCAGTGTGGCTACTCGCCAAAAAAGTGCTTCAACACCCCATCAGGGGTAACAAGCGCTACATAAATGCAAACCTTTTTCCCTCTTCTATCCCTCCGCTATCCTTCTCAATCCAAATAACTGACTAATATCTACCACTCAAATTACTTTCATATTTCACTATACTAATTCACCACTAATCCATTATGGGTTCCTGAGTAGCGTGCTACTCGCCGAAAAAAGTGCTTCAACACCCCCTCAGGGGTAACAAGCACTATATAAATGCAAACCTTTTTCCCTCTTCTATCCCTCCGCTATCCTTCTGAATCCAAATAACTGACTAACCTATCCACCACTCAAATTACTTTCATATTTCACTATACTAATTCAACACTAATCCTTTATGCGTTCCGGAGTAGAGGGCTACTTGCCGAAAAAGTACTTCGACGCCTCGTCAGGGGTAGTAAGCGCTATATAAATGCAATTACAATGCAATTACAACAATAAATCGGGCCCACAGTGCTTTTTTGTTTGTGGGGTCAAAGCCTTCTCCAGTCACAGAAAAAAAACACCCACAATCACATCACTGAGTGTTCATGCCTCTCACACTTTAAGTGAAAAAGATAATAAGCTACCCATCTTCCATTGTACATTTAATTTTTACACCCAAGAATCCAAGGAACTGACGACCGGTCCGCTTATTGAGGTGGCAGGTCCTACTTCTGAAAACCCATTAATCCTGGGATTTCCTATGGTCATCCATTAAACTACGTTTCTGAATTTATCTCAAATAAGCCCTGATGAAGTTCCACACACTGTAAAGTGGGAACGAAACGCGTTGGCTGTCTGTTGCAAAAGAAATTGAAATAAAGAATAAAATGTTGAAGAACATACCAACACAAGACTGTGCTACTTAATTTTCGGTGCACCTTCAATTAAATGTATTATATGTTAATCTGTGAAACAGTGACACTGAAGGGTGACGAGTGTCGAAGTGTGCACAATTGAATATCACATGAGAGGGGCACAATTACTAGTGAGGTGCGATTTCTTTGGGTCCGTCATCCGATTCGCTTTATCTGTTAAAATACCCATCTTCCATTGCACTGCTCCAAGAAACCAATGTATCTCCTACTAAGGGCCCGATTCTGATGCGGGTTGGAAAAGCTTCCCGACCGAGGGCCTGATTCTGATGCGGTTAGGAAGGCCTCCTAACGGCATTTGCTCCTTCCAAATCGGATCGGGAACGTGTCTTCCCGACCGAGGGCCCAATTCTGATGCGGTTAGGAACAAATGTTCCCATTGAAGTCAGTGGGAGTTCAACCAAATCGTATCTGGAAGCATCCGGATGCATCCTACTCCGCCGGTCGGACTTTCCCGATCTGAGTGGGTCGGACACCATTTCCCAACCGATTCGGTCGGGAAGCTTTTCCAACCCGCATCAGAATCGGCCCCTAAGATGGAAAAAATAACATGATCGGATGAGTGGTGTGGTTGATAACAGTCACTTTACCTCGGAATGTGATGGCTGTTTCATCCAAAATCTTGAATTAGTATAGAGGGGTGATCCTCCTCCATAAATCTATTCACTGCACAGTGTTAAAAACGTGGTCAGATTGGGAGGATCAATGGGCCAGATGTACCAACGAATAGTGGTTTGCAAACGCCAAAAAGGCTTATCGCGATGTACAAAAGCCATTCACAAACCACAAATAGCGATTTAAAAGGTGTGCGGGTTGGTACTGATAGAGCAGAGGTTTTCCTCTTACTATTTGCGACAATTTACAAAGAAAACGATTCGTGACACTACTTTATATGGAGGATGACAAAACGTGTGTTAAGCTTCACATTTCTAGAAATGACAAAACTTAATTATGATTTAGATACTGCATCATAAAAGCATGCAGAATGCTGGACTGAGCTTATGATTTCATTTTATATTTACTAAACAGATGTGAATTTTTAACAACTTTACTGACATTTGATCTTATGATTAGATAATGTGATAATAACAATAACTAAGAAATTCATATGCAAAAATTAAACGTTCATGCGTTAAGAGATGAATAGTATTTTCATGAGTAATGTGAACACCAAAAATGACAAAAGAAAAGTAGGTGTTGCACGAGAGTTAGTGGTAGAAACATCTTTAAATCATATATTAAACGTGCTTATAATTTTGTGTGTGCCCTAATGATATATATATGTACAAAGAAAACTCATATAATTTATGTGTGCAACAGTGACATGTTCAAAATTTTATGAGTACCATATATTTACATGAATTAATTTTGATTCGATTGAAATGTTTATTAATGCATTCAGTTGAAGAGATTAATATTCCATGCTATGCCATGCGAGACTCATATTTTAGCATAATTTTATCGTGAATGAGCGGTATTTCATGTAAGCCTCAAATAGTGCTTCTTTTTCTAACGGGAACTTATGAACTGAGTAGTCTTAAGCCTATGGGAACTTTTCGTAAAGTTGCCACTTGTGCTCTAACTTTCAATTGCTTCCTTTGACATTTTTAGTACAGTTTGACAGAACTTGCAACAAAAACCGTTACATGCTGGAACAGATGCTTGAGAGCTAACTACTGAACATATGAAAGCATGATCTTGTTTACTCTCTGAAATGATCCTGTTGTTCAATATGGCTAAAATTGTAATAGTTTAAGGAAGCTATGTAACCTGGATCACTTAATTCTTCCGGATTGTATGTTTTTATCTACTACATCATCCTCATCCTATTGTAGACGACCAATGGGACAGAGAGGTCTGACGTTCCCGATGATGTCAAGGGGTGTAACCCCGTAACCCATGGAGTATAATTGCTCAGACTTTGGAATTGAGGTACAACTGTAAGAGAGATTTTCCGCTTGGGTTGCTTTGTTCCCTTGCTCACCCATCTTGCAGTATTGAAACTGACGGATTGGACATCTAAAGACAACGCGAACTGTGGCATAATACTGGGATCTTCTGCTGGCTTGTATGCTAGCGTAGTAGAACCTTTTCGGCTTAAAAGGGCTCATGTCATGCTGCTGTGACTTTGAGATTACAGCGACGGACTAAGACACATTTCCTGTCTTTAACAAACTGGAACTGGTCACTCAGAACTATCTGAACTTTCCCAAGGGTTTGTATGAGGCTAAACTGTTTCACTATTGATTCATATGCTTTAATCTCCCTCGTTTAAGGAGGATTTATCCCTTCATCTTTGGATCTCGCAGAGTTTGATATATTTTTATTAAACTTATTTTACTTTAATTATAAGATTGTATGCCATTTATTTAATTGTTCTTTCCTCTTGAATAAAATACTAAAACTTCGAGATTCAACTAAATTCTGCTGATTCTGACTCATTATTGCCTGTGGGTAAATTATATAATTGATCTGTAAGTTGCCTCACATTAGCATTAAATGATAAGTTTGAGGGTAGTAATTATCATATTCCTGCACCTCATTTGGTAATTGCCCATCCTCCGGATATCCAGTCACTTTCAGCACAAAACAAGATCCATCGGAGGACCAACTGAGTAAACGGTAGTCAGAGGTTAAATGAGAAAAATCAAAGATTAGTTTAAACAAATAAAGAAAAGAAAGTTTATGGTCCAGGACGCAAACTCTACAACAATACCAATAGTGACCGGAAATAGGGACTCGCGAATAAGAAATCGCAAATAGCGATTTGCAAACGGTATGTTAGAGGCAGTAGCAAATAGTGACTAGTCGCAAAAATAGCCGTTTGTACATGCAATTTACCACTGATTCAAACCTGGTGGTAACTGGGTGCAAAGTATAAAAGCAGGCCCAAAATGCATCAGGTCTGTCCACAATGGCTGCCCTGTATGTGATTGCGAGGAGGATGCACATTCTGGCTGCTCAGCAGAGGAGAAGACAGAGACAAGAAAGGATTTTCTGAGCCAGGCTAGCCCTTTTCCAACAAACAGAGGAAGAAATAAATGACCAATACAGCCTAAGTAGCAATGTAATTCTGGGTATTATAGCCCTTTTGAAGACACATTTAGAAAGCAGTACTCTGCGTAGCAATTCCATCCCCACCCATGCTCAAGTGTTGTGCTCATTACACCTATTAGCCAGTGTAAGTTACCAGGATTTGATTGCTGTTGCAGGATGGAGTGTCTCAAAGTGCACTTTTGCTTTTCTTCAGGAGATTCCTAGATGCAATGCTTCTCTACATCCACAACCACATACACCTGCCCAGGAACGAGCAGGAAATACAAAGTACAAAATTGCAATTTTACTGGACTGCCAATTTTCCCCATGTCATAGGGTGTATAGATGGGACACAAGTGTGCATATGTCCACCATCCCATATTGAATATCTTTTTTAGGAACCGGAAAAATACCCATTCCCTTAACATTAAAGTGGTATGCAATGCATACAACATTATCACTGATACTGTCACAATATCTAGGAAGAACCCATGACTCCTTCATGCTTAGGCACAGCAGAATTCGCAGATGACTGGAAAGAGAAGAGTTTGATGACATATTTATTAGGTACTGAAAATAAATATCAAAACATATTTGTAATTGCCCAATTCACACATAATATATGTTGTCTCACACTAATGTATGTTTTTCAGGGTGACAATGGGTATGCCCTACGTCCCTGGATTCTCCCACCCCACTTCTCTCCCACAACCCACAAAGAGAGGAGATATGACACTGCACATCATCGCACCAGGACTGTAATTGAGCAGACAGTTGGGCTCCTGAAATCATGGTTTCGCTACCTACATAAGAGTGGGGGTACCCTACAATATGCCCCAGAAATTGCCTGTAAGATGGTAGCAATGTGTGCTATACTACTGAACATTGCCTGCAGGAGAGGCCTAAACATTGCGATGTTGGAATCTGATTCTAAGGATGAAAAACCGGGCCTACTGTTGTTTAGTTCCTATAAACCTATATAGGATCTGCGCGTTTAGACAACATATACTGTAGGATTGGAGTCAGACTGATTCTAGACACCCCTACCGCATATGTTAGCCTGTATACCAGCTACCTACCAGTGCCACTAGAAACTCCTCTTACCAAGGAGAGAATAGTTCTTGGCAACTATCGAACATGACAACCCTGATCTCTCAGGACTGTGGAAACAGTGCAATACTTTTCGCTTAGTCACTCGTGCTCACTTTGTCTCAGAGAGATACACAGAATAAGCGATGTGGACGTTTTTCAATAAGCATTTATTGAACAATCGTTATTCTAGTGTAAAATGGGTGTGCTGAAAGAACCACTAGACAGAAACAGATATAAATGATTAGAAGCACTAGGAAAGTAAAAGGATGGTAGATTTCTACCATTATGCTAAAACCATGAATACAGGCAGGTATATGAAATACATGACAATAAAATGCGTACTCCTACGATGCAATCCTAACTAGATGTACCTAAGTGTACCTAGCATGTATGCAGGTGTTAAGCCAAGAATCCCTCTAGGATAAAGTCATCCCCATTATCTGAAGTGAGAGACTGTGGGACCCCATCTTGGTCTCGAGTTGGACACCCCGCAAAGAATGTTAGACCACTGCGAGCTGGAGTATCTGCATGCAGGAGCCTCAGCGTCTCGCGTCAGTGTGACGGCATGGAAGTCCTAGTTCTCCTCTGTCTATCTCAGCAAGGGATCACTGACAAAATATCGATTACAAGAATATCGACCTACAACAATATCGAAGTAAAAATATAGAATGCCAAAATATCGAATCCCTATCTACAAACAGGTAAGTACAAAAATATCGAATCCAAAATATAGTTGTAAAAAATATAGTTAGTCAAAATATCGAATTTTTAAATATCTTAAAAGTAATGTAAAATTAATGAAATAATATATATAATTAACTAAAACATACTTAAAAATACTTAAATAACTTTAAAATTAATAAATAATTAATGTAAGTTAAAAAAAATAAACATACATTTTTATTTTTTAATACATATATATATTAACGTAATATTTATAAAAAATATTCAATATTTTTAGCGTAGGATAGCAGGAGGGTAAAATTTACTATTACCACTCCAGTGAGTGCAACAGTAGGGAAAGCATTGGATAGCGGGAGGGTAAAAATTACTATTCCCACTCCAGTGAGTGCAACAGTAGGGAAAGCGTTGGATAGCGGGAGGGTAAAAATTACTATTCCCACTCCAGAGAGTGCAACAGTAGGGAAAACGTTGGATAGCGGGAAGGTAAAAATTACTATTCCCACTCCAGAGAGTGCAACAGTAGGGAAAGCGTTGGATAGCGGGAGGGTAAAATTACTATTCCCACTCCAGTGAGTGCAACAGTAGGGAAAGCGTTGGATAGCGGGAGGGTAAAAATTACTATTCCCACTCCAGAGAGTGCAACAGTAGGGAAAGCGTTGGATAGCGGGAGGGTAAAAATTACTATTCCCACTCCAGAGAGTGCAACAGTAGGGAAAGCGTTGGATAGCGTAGGGGTAAAAATTAATATTCCCACTCCAGAGAGTGCAACAGTAGGGAAAGCATTGGATAGCGTAGGGGTATAAATTACTATTCCAACGCCAGAGAGTGCAACAGTAGGGAAAGAGTTGGATAGCGTAGGGGTAAAAATTACTATTCCCACTCCAGTGAGTGCAACAGTAGGGAAAGCGTTGGATAGCGTAGGGGTAAAAATTACTATTCCCACTCCGAAGAGTGCAACAGTAGGGAAAATAATAATTTAATATTTTAATAAAAATAAAATAATTATCAATACCAATAAAAAATTAATTAAAATGACTTACCAATTACAAAATATTTAATAATTAATTCTAAATGCCAATAAATATTATTTCTTAAAAATTAATTACCTATTAATAAAAATTAATTACCAATTAATAAAAATTAATTACCAAATAAGAATTAATTAACAATAAATTAATAATTAATACCAATAAATAAAAATAAATAATTACTGAAATACAATTAAATTACTTCCCACCCTATTCCCTATAAACCCACAACCCGCTCTGAATAATAAATTAATACAATTAATATAATTATCAATTAAAAAATTAATAACAATTAATTACCAATTAATAAAAATTAATTACCAATTAATAAAAATTAATTACCGAATAAGAATTAATTAACAATAAATTAATAATCAATACCAATAAATAAAAATTAATAATCACTGAATTACAATTAAATTACTTCCCACCCTATTCCCCTATAAACCCACAACCCACTCTGAATAATAAATTAATACAATTAATATAATTACCAATTAAATAATTATTAAAAATTAATTACCAATTAATAAAAATTAATTACTAATTAATAAAAATTAATGACCGATTAATAATTAATTAACAATGAATTATTTATCAATACCAATAAATAAAATTTAATAATTACTTAATTAAATTTAAATTACTTCCCACCCTGTTCCCCTATAAACCCACAACCCGCTACAGAACTAAAACGCAAAATTAAATTAAATATAATTAATAATTCCTAAAAATTAATATTTAATTTACTATAATTAAATTACTTCCCACCCTATTCCCCTATAAACCCACAACCCGCTACAGAATTAAATTACGCAAAAATTAAATAACATAAAATTCATTACTTTAAAAAAATTAAAACATACATTACAAAAATAATACATACTTTTAACACATATACTAACACTTAAAACACTATAAAAAAATTCGATATTTTTAACAACTATATTATGACTGTTGATATTTTGACAATCGATATTTCTTACCTGAATTTCGATATTCTTAACCACTATATTTTGGCAATTCGATATTCTGTCCATTCTATATTTACAACTCGATATTTTGGCAATTCGATAATAAAAATTCGATATTATGTCTGTTTACCTCAGCAAGATGTGATGTTTATATACCCAACGGTGTCCCCAGGGGTTCTATCTTGCTGTACCATTGTCGGACTTAGGATGACGTCGGGAATGAACCTTGTACTTAGTTATTATGCAGGAGACGATGGTCCTGCTGAGTTTCCAAGAATCCTCATGCGTAATGTATGAGGCTTTTACTAGGGAAAATCCCGCGTTCTGTGTGCAGTGTCGTATCTAGGTAAAAGGTCAGTCCCCAAGAACCGTTATGTGTGTAATGTAGGGGCGAATATAGGTGAAAGGTTAGGATGTTACCTGAAAAGGGGTCAAGGTCAAAAGGCAGAGCTAAAAGAGAAAGGTTTTTAACTTTTTCTTAAAAGTCGCAGGATCCTGCATGCCGCGCAGAGCCAGCGACAATGCGTTCCATGCCAGAGCAGCTTTTCGGGCAAGAGAGCTCCCGCCAAGTCTTTGGTCATTGAACCGAGGGATCTGAGCTAGAAGCTGAGAGGAAGAACGCAGCTGTCTCACAGGGACGTAAAAGGCAAACCTCTTCTGAAGGTAGATGGGTCCCAGGCCATGGAGAGCACTATAGGCAATAGTCAGAATTTTGAATTTTGTTCGAGCCTCCGCCGGATGCCAATGCAGAGAGCGCAAATGAGAGCGCACACTGCACCTGCTGGAAAGACCTAGCAGGAGTCTGGCGGCCGAGTTTTGGACTACCTGCAGTTTGTTCAAGAGGTAGCCCGGGATGCCAGTGTACAGTGCATTGGCGTAATCTAGACGGGAAAGGATCAGAGCGCGGACAACCGTTTCCTTTGCCGATCTTGGAAGAAGAGGAAGAAACTTTCTCAGAGTTTTCAAAATGCCGAAGCAGGTCCCAGCCAGCTTCTTGACCTGGGTTGAAAAAGTCAAGGTCTCATTGAACCAAACCCCCAGATTCTTAGAGGAGTTTCCCTTCAAGCTGGGCAGGGGGAAACCCGGGGGCCACAGCTTCTCTCTGAAGTTGGCAGGAAATTTGCCATACAAAAGGATCTCGGATTTCTCCTCATTGCACTTAAGCTGCGCCTGAGCGAGACAGTGAAAGACAGAGGACAAACAATGTTGAGCAGAAAGAACTGAATCATCGTCCCTTCCCCATGAAAACAGAAGCTGGGTGTCATCAGCATAGGCCATCACCCTAGCCCCTAATGTCTCCGCTAAATAAACCAGCGGGGTGACGTAGATGTTAAAAAGAAGGGGGCTAAGGGATGACCCCTGCGGGACACCCGTAGCCACTGGCTGAAGTACGGAGGCACAAGGTGGAAGCCAGACCTGCTGCGAACGGCCTTCTAGGAAGGACCTGATCCAGCCCCAGACAGACCCAGATAGACCAATCGCCGAGAGACGATCAAGAAGTAAGGAGTGGGTCACCGTATCGAATGCCGCCAAGAGGTCCAGCATAACCAGCGCCGCTCTCCCGCCGGCATCCAGACACTCACGGATCGCCTCTGACACCTCCAACAATGCTGACTCCGTGCTATACGAAGCCCGGAAACCAGATTGAGCCGGGTGGAGCAAACCCGTAGCCTCGACATACTCGGTAAGTTGATTTGTAACCACCTTCTCGCATACCTTAGCCAGGCTTGGCAGGAGCAAAATAGGACAGTAGTTTCCGGGAGTCGACGGGTCCAAAGACGGCTTCTTAAGGAGGGGGAGGATTTTAGCCTGCTTCCAGGTCGTCGGAACAAAAGCATCCCGCAGAGACGTGTTAATGATCTTATTAACTTCAGGATTGATAATGTCAGCCGCTGAGGCCAAGAGTCTGGCAGCACAAGGGTCAGAAGGAGAACCCGATTTCAAACCTTTAAGAATTTTAAGGGTGCTGGACAAATCTACTGGCAATAAAGTTGACAGACCTTGTCCCATACTATACCATCAGGTATAGGAACTGCTGAAATGTTCACGTAGGACAAGTCCCTTTGTTCACGATGTGATGAGACATGAGGTTTCAGGATCAAGTTCACTTTTGATGCTGCAGAGCTTTGGCGAAGATAAGTTCCATTAATAAGTAAGAGGAAAACAGTTACTAAGCCTATCCAGAGAAGAAAGAAAAGTATACCGGTGATTATCCAAAGTTCTAGCCAAGGTGACACCAGGTATGTCTTTTTAAGGAAAATGAAAAAATCTTTGATTTGTTGTTCACAAGATATTGGGGCTGGCGTTGTTTCAGGTTCACTTGGTTCAAAGTCGATGAAATAGCCAGATGCAGTTCGATCTATTTTTTGTAGCTCAGCAGTTTTTGTTGAACTTGTAGATGGCTCTTCTCGAGGCATATTGATGTAGACATCGGTGATAGGTCGAATTGAAATTTGTCTTTCATTTTGATTTAGAATTTTTGTTTCCAGAGGAACGAGTTCCATTGCATTGTTGCATAGTCCATCATTCCGTATAGGAGACTCTTCGAACGTGATGAGCCTTTCTGTCTGAACTTCCTGTATGGTAGGAGAGGAGGGCGTTGGCTACCTAGGAGCCCACGAGGCCTGCTATTCAGTATCAGCCACATAGTGTGGTTTGATCAGATCAATGGAGACAAATCTCTTCTCTTTTTTTCTGGCAAGAGGCAGTAGAAGTACAATTCTTGTTCCTTCAACGGCCAGGACAGGTACTGGCTTTCTGTAGGATGGCCCAAATTCTTTCTTGTCCACAATCTTTTCTCTGACCAGATCCCCAACTTTAGGAATCCAGACAGGTCTTGCTGTGACTGATTTGACTATCCCAGTGGCGGTTCTCTTCACCTGCACGTTACTTTGTAGTGCTCTGGATTCAATGAGATCCTGTAAAACAGCCAAACAATTATTGATGTCAAAAGGCTTTTCATCCGCCACTGTGCCTTCACAATCAAGATCAGGTACCCACGTTCTTGTCCCAAAAAGGACCTTGTAAGGAGTGACACCCCCTAGAGAACTTCTTGGCATGTTATTAATTGCTCGCTGTACTCCATACAAATGATTGACCCAACTGCCACCCGCACCTAATATTCTTGCTGTTAAAGATTGCTTTAAGTCCCGGTTTTTCCTCTCCACGACCGAATTTCCCTCGGGATGGTACAGAGAGGAGTACGGCAATGCAGCACCCAAAACTTCCCATGGCTTCCTTGTAGGCCCGAGAGCTGAACGCGGGGCCATGGTCAGAATGTAATGTGCCAACTGCGTATGTCCCTATAAAGACTTGCAAATCTTTGATAACAGTTCGAGCGTCAGCCGAGCGCTGAGGCCATACCCATAGGAACCTCGAGCAGGAATCCACTGCAACCATAATGTATTTGTAAGCCCCATCAGATTGTAAGGCGCCGCAGTGGTCCAAATAGACACACGCGAGTGGTCTGTCTGATATCAATAATGGTGTCTGCCCAGGACGAGCTACGGTGGAACCCTTCATCTGCTGGCAGATGTCGCATTTTAAGACAAAGGGGTCGATTCCGATTCGGGCCGGAAAAAGCACCGACCGACTCGGAGCCGGAATTTATTCCGACCGACACGTACCTGTGGCGCCCGACACGCCAAGTACGATGCAAGGCGTGCAAAATCCGACCGACACTTACCGAACCCAAGCCGAACGACCGAGCCGCACGGAAAACAGCAATCCGGCCGGAAAAACACGCGAATCGAACCGACCGACACGCACCCGGAACAAATCCAACCGAAACGTACACGCAAACTCCAAACCGCTAAGTACGATGCAAGGCGCGAAAACCACGACCGAGTCGTACGGAGGACAAGCCGTACGACCGACACGCATACAAAACCGAGCCGAAGTAACACAAAACACCGCGACCGACGCGTACGCAGCATAGAAAACTGCACAAACACAGCGTGAACGAAACGGGAGAACACCGTACGAGACAAATGCAGGGTCCGACTCGGTCACAAGAACGTTTCCAACATGCACAGACAGTACAAAGGAAAAATTACACAAAAAAGGCCAAACAAGCAATTACAAAGCCAATAAATACTGTGGGGGGTGGGGACAGAGAACAAAGACACACCCACAACTCCACCCATATAAAGGACACAAATCCCAACCATGATCCTTTGCAAATGCCATTCTACTGCCAGCACCCAACAGACAGCAACCACACACCCACAGCTCATCCCTCACACAAGCCACACACCATCAGCACACCAACAAATACCTACCTCACATACACCCAGCAAAACACACACTCACACACCCTCACCTGCACACCAACACACACATCACTCACCATCACCACCCATCACCATGCCCCCCAAGAAGAATCACAAGTTCCTAGATTGTGAATTGGAAGTCATGGTAGACGAGATCCTCAGGGTAGAGCCACAGCTGTTTGGCACACTGGTCCAACAGACCCCCATCTCCCAGAAAACCAAGATGTGGGAGAGGATCATCAACAGGGTGAACGCACAATCACCATGTCTGCGCACAAAGACCGACATCCAGAACCAAAAAAGTGCCGCTCTTTCTACGAGGCTGAAGAATGCCATTAATATAATAGCCCCCATGCGCAGGGAAAGAGTAAGGGACAAAGGCAAAGGGGCTCCTTGGTTCAACGAGGTCCTTAGAAACAAGAAACAGGCCCTACGCCAATGCGAGAGAGCCTGGCGTAGAGCTTATGACCCAGGTGCTAGGCTTGAATACAAAGCTATGCTTGCAGTCTATAAGGATGCGATTTTAGCAAGGAAAGCAGAATTTTACGAAGCAAGGATCTCGAATGCTGATAATTCACAAAAAGAAATCTTTCAGATCTTAAAAGAGTTGAGACTAACCCAGGAACAGAGACCCTCCTACTGCCCTGAAGACTGTAATGAATTTCAGTCCTTCTTTTTGAGAAAAGTGAAGGACCTATTGACAGAGATCCACTCCACCCCTATCGTCCATTGCCCCTTAGCACCAGTACCTTTGCCCCCCGCATATAATGTTCCACTCACTGCCTTCCCCAAGCTTACTTTGGATGCCTTGTCTCCTCTAATGAGTCGGATTAAGTCAGGGTCCCCTGCGGACCCTTGTCCACCGAGGATCTTCAAGTTGGCATCACCAGGGATCGAAAGTGAGGTCCTAATGCTGTTAAATCAATCTCTTGAATATGGCTACGTCCCTATTGATTTCAAGGAAGCTCGAGTTATTCCTCTTTTGAAAAACCAGGAGCAGACGCAAAGAACTTAAAAATTTTAGGCCAATTTCCCAACTCCCATTTCTGGCGAAAGTGCTGGAACAGCACGTGCTGAAGTCTATATCACACCATGTTGAAGTCAACCATCTCCTACAAACTAACCAGGCTGGCTTCAGGGCCCATCACAGCACGGAAATGGTTATGCTGGCCGTGCTGGATGAAATTAGGCTCAGGGCCGATAAGAAAAACCATGTGCCCTGGTGCTGCTTGACCTATCCGCGGCATTTGACACAGTCAATCACGACCAACTTTTGTCACGGATTTCGGAGTTAGGCATCCAGGACATGGCCCTTAAATGGCTTACGTCCTTCCTCTCTGACCGTTCACAGAGAGTACAACTGGCTGACTATGTGTCTGACTCCGGCAATCTCTTGTGTGGGGTGCCACAGGGTTCAGCGTTGTCTCCTCTTTTATTCAACGCCTACCTCCAACCTCTGATAGCCGCACTGAATCTCATGGAGTGCCAGATCTACAACTATGTGGATGACACTCAAATTATCATCCAGATAGAAAACGCCCGGCTGCCCACTTTCGAATGCAAAACATTCTGAAATATACAGTTAACTGGATGACGGCCAATTCCCTCAAAATTAACCCTGATAAGACTGAGGTACTGGCCATCACCACAGACTCCAGTCCTTGGAGTGACCTTTTCTGGCCACAAGAGTTGGGCGCAAATCCTGAGCCAGCCTCGGCCGTAAAAAGCCTCGGCATTAAAATTGATGCCAAGCTGTCCATGACGCAACAGGTATCTGCCGTAGCAGGTACATGTGTTGGCTTGCTTAGACAGTTACGGAAGCTGGCCCCCTTCTCACCTTTGCAACTCTTAGAACGGCAGTTTCAGCCTTGATAGTGTCGCGTTTGGATTACGGGAACTCCCTGTATATTGGCCTCCCAGGAAAGTTGCTTGCTAGATTACAGGTCATTATGAATGACGCAGCCAGATTGATTTTCAAACTGCCTAGGAGGGCTCAT
Source organism: Calotriton arnoldi (assembly GCA_963921515.1). Lineage (NCBI taxonomy): Eukaryota > Metazoa > Chordata > Amphibia > Caudata > Salamandridae > Calotriton > Calotriton arnoldi. Next base: position 176,487 of record CAWUFW010012878.1, read on the forward strand.
GCCACCCCCTCCTACGCCAGCTTCACTGGCTTCCGATCAGGCAAAGAATTAGATTTAAGGGGCTTTGCATTGCGCACAAAGCCATTTATGGCCAAGCCCCAACCTACATTAAGGATCGCCTGGCTACCTATACCCCTGGTAGGCCACTACGATCCTCCGAGGCCGGCCTGCTGGCCTGCCCTCGTTTTAGTATGACCTCAAAAGGTGGCAGAGCCTTTTCAACTTTAATTCCTGTACTATGGAATCAGCTACCGGAGAATCTGTGGAAGGAACAAGCCCTTCTTCCCTTTAGAAAGAAGTTAAAAACGCTCCTCTTTGTGGAAGCTTGGGGCACAACCTGATCATTTACATCTCCTTCACGTGCTAGGGCAGGGCTCTCTCTCATAGCGCTTAGAGACCGGTCGGTGATAACGCGCTTTATAAATGACAATAACATTAACATTAACATTAACGTGCGCAGGAGGGTACGGGACTTGCTCAAGAAAGACTACCTCCTGAGCCAATACACCGGCAGTGGCCCTCCTGCCAAGCCAGTATACCTCAGGCCCTGGGAGGAGAAGGTGCGGGCCATCCTTCCGCCAGTGAGCGTATATGGACTAGAGAACATCCCAGAGCCTGGTGAGTACACAACAAATGTACACAATATTCTGCCACAATACACACACATCACTGTCAAGGGGAGAGTCAAACCATGCACTCATAGCAATTACACAGCAACCAGAACAGAATCATCCCAAAATGTGTATGTCAGTCAGATAAACACAACACATGCCATCTCAAAGTTACATTTAACTGTGTCATCACATGTACAAACACAACTACAACTACAGCTAGGCAGTGGCACAAATAGAACTAACAAACACATCCAGACATGTAGCCACCACTACAACACCAACACACAGTGAAGACCACTGAAAGAAAGGAATTCTTTGTATGCTGGGCAAGTCAGTGTAGCCAATAGCATCATGGGAGTCGTAGTCACACATATTGCCCCCCCACAACTGTCCCATCAACACCACCATGAACCATGCGCACATCACAGGGAGTGGAAAAGGACTCACAAGATGGCTGACACTGGCTACTGCTGTGGGGAGCACAAGGCCCTGCTGGCAACTGTGCAACAACCAACAGCAGGACACCACTGACTGACATCCTGAGAGACAACTTCCACTCCCTGCAATGGAAGCACGTTCCATGGTGGGATATCTGGCTGGCTGGGTGGGAAGGAGGACTCGCACCACTGACCATAGTCACAAGCACTTCCCCTCACACACACCCTCAACACATACTCCACATAACCCACCTGGGAGAATGCAATGCCACACATCCTAACTCAAGATCCCACAAAGAACCTCCACCCTGGGTTATGTCGTGTGAAGCACAGGGACACTCTTGGGACTTTCAGCCAAACAACTGCCAGGACAACACTCCCAGCCATCCTGTCAGCACAGGCAGCCCACCCCACAGGGAAGCAGAGTCAAAAGGAAGGAAGGATGGGCATTCTGGGAAGGGGGGTGGAGGCAATAGCATGATGTGAGTCGTAGTCACAGCTCTACATCCCCCACCACATGGCCCAGCAAGCTCACACTCACGCATGCACATCCCACAGAGAGTGGAAAGGCCCATCAAAGATGTCTGACACTGTTGCTGTGTCGTGGGGAGCACAAGGGCATGCTGGGAACTGCACACCAACCAACAGCAGGACACCACTGTCAGCCATCTTGCCATTGCTCTCACACCCACACACACTGAACTCCCCACAAAAGCAAGTAAGTATGGGAATGCTGGGAAGTGGGGTGGAGGCAATAGCATGATGGGAGTCACAGTCACAGACATAGCTCACCCCCACAACTGTCCCATCAACACCACCCTGAACCATGCTCACATCACAGGGAGTGGAGAAGGACTCACAAGATGGCTGACACTGGCTACTGCTGTGGGGAGCACAAGGCCCTGCTGGGAACTGTGCACCAACAAACAGCAGGACACCACTGACTGACATCCTGAGAGACAACTTCCACTCCCTGCAATGGAAGCACGTTCCATGGTGGGATATCTGGCTGGCTGGGTGGGAAGGAGGACTTGCAGCACTGACCATAGTCACAAGCACCTCCCCTCACACCCCCCTCAACACAAACTCCACAGAACCCACCTGGGAGAATGCAATGCCTCACATCCTAACTCAAGATCCCACAAAGAACCACCACCCTGGGTTATGTTGTGTGAAGCACAGGGACACTCTTGGGACTTTTAGCCAAACAACTGCCAGGACAACACTCCCAGCCATCCTGTCAGCACAGGCAGCCCACCCCACAGGGAAGCAGAGTCAAAAGGAAGGAAGCATGGGCATGCTGGGAAGGGGGGTGGAGGCAATAGCATGATGGGAGTAGTAGTCACAGATATTGCTCAGCCTCACAACTGGCCCAACAACACCACCCTGAACCATGCTCACATCACGGAGTGGAGAAGGACACACAAGATGGCTGACACTGGCTACTGCTGTGGGGAGCACAAGGGCATGCTGGGAACTGCACACCAACCAACAGCAGGACACCACTGTCAGCCATCTTGCCATTGCCCTCACACCCACACACACTGAACTCCCCACAAAAGCAAGTAAGTATGGGAATGCCGGGAATAGGGGTGGAGGCAATAGCATGATGGGAGTCACAGTCACAGACATAGCTCACCCCGACAACTGTCCCATCAACACCACCCTGAACCATGCTCACATCACAGGGAGTGGAGAAGGACTCACAAGATGGCTGACACTGGCTACTGCTGTGGTGAGCACAAGGCCCTGCTGGCAACTGTGCACCAACAAACAGCAGGACACCACTGACTGACATCCTGAGAGACAACTTCCACTCCCTGCAATGCAAGCACAGTCCATGGTGGGATAACTGACTGGCTGGGTGGGAAGGAGGGCCGGCTGTCAACCAAATACAACCAATGCAGACCATGTTCACACCCCAACAAATACATAGTAATGCCCAAATAATGCAGGACAATGTGCCACACCAATATCAACCCCTGACTGTGACGACTTAGGACAATGCAATGTACAGGCCCGCACCCAGAGGCACAGTCACAACTGTCAGGTGTGTCAACCATTGATGCCTGCAGAAACATAACATACATTGTGTGTGTCTCCCAAAAACAGGTGATGATGGGGACACAGCAGCAGACGCTGAGGAGTCCCAGTCCCAGGCTCAAGAGGATGCGGAGCTCACTGGTGTCGTACAGCCTCTGCCCTCCTCGGACGAAGAAGACCAACCTGGCACATCCGGTGCAAGTCTACATGCAGCACCAGCAGGACCACCAGCTGCACCCCCTGCACCCACCCCTCCAACGACTGTCACCACAAATACCATCCCCGCCGACATGGACAGAACAAGGAGCAACACCAGCACAGGGACCCTGGACCAACGTGGGGCCATGGACACCACCACCACCACCAACCCCCAAGGTGGACCAGGGTCATCTGTGCGTGCCACTGCACATGTCGGCAGGGGTGGTGGGAGGGGTGGGAGACAGAGGTCGCTGCTTGCAGAGGTTGCTGGTGTGCATGATGACCCACAACTGGTACGCATAGCTGATGCGTACCAGTCCAGCACCGGAGATCTCAGCCAGGTAGTGGGGCTCCTCAGAGACATGAAACAGCAGCAGGCTGCCCATCATGCCCGCTTGGACGCACACATGTCCCGCGTGGACTCACACATGTCCCGCGTGGAGTCCAAGTAGGACGCACTGCATGAGATGACGGCGGTGCACAGGGACATTTTACAATGCCTCCGCCAGATGAACAGCAACCAGTCCACACCTCCCTGTGTGCCAACAACATCTGGTGCTGAACAAACTGCAACTGCCGCAGGGAGGGAGGATGACTCTGGTGGAGAGTCCCCTGCACCGCAGCAGCCTGTACTTGAGGGGCCCCCCCCAAAGAAGAGGGGTCGTCCGAGGAGGGGCAAGCGAGAGGCCGATGGCCAAGCGCAACTCCCAGGAAGCCTGAACCTGTTCTGGATGTTCACCTTTGTGCACAGACTGTTCACCCTGTTGACGGCAACACAACTCCCACACATTGCATGGGGAGTACAAGTTGGACCAATGTCTCAGACAACTGTGGCCCGATACCGGGGATTTTGTCTACCAGGACTTTCAATTCACCTAGGAACTTCTGATTGCAAGATATATGTACAGCACTACCCATCCTATGCACTATTCACACAAATGTATCACAATAAACACACTAATACACCATACTTGCCTCTGTTGTGATTCCAACGTGGGTGCTGTTATGGGGATGATGAACTGCAAAATTACACTGTGTATGCGAACTGCAACAGCAAGTACAACACAGGCATGTGAGTAAAGGCAACGTGACACCTATTAGGGAGACACACCACCAGGGCTACACAACACATACACACCTAGGCCATCTGACTTATTGCCTACACTGATGTTGCCAGGGAAGACGGTGCAATGCACAGACACCACACCTATTCCCAGTTGTAGTCAAGTAGCCCACAGGTGCAGTGAGCAAATGGCAGTCAAATGTGTGACCACAGACAACGCACATCACAAAGTGAAGCACAGGTTTATTACACAGTTGCAACATGTCGTAACCACTACAGATGCAAGGTAATCCCACCTGGTAGCGGGCACACAGTCAACAACTGTAGAAGGAAGGAAGTCCATGGGTGTGGCGCACATCACCTGTAGGGACACAACAGCTACCACCCTGGAAGTACAATCACGTCGTCGGTGGACACAGTTGACCAAACGAATCTGAAAGTACCCTGTGAAGGACAGAAATGACACACAGTCAAAAGCAATGGAGAACAGGACAGAACAGCAAAACTCATGCACAATACATGTTACAAGATACCCACCCAGAACCAAGTTAGCATGTCAACACTGTTGGGGAGTACAGACCACCTGTAAGCACACATCGCTACACACATCCAGTCAAGTAGCCCATGGACACACTCCAACAGCACCAGAGCACCACCTACAAATATATCATGCCAACTCACATCATTGACATGACACCTCAGGATACTCACATTCAGCTAAAGAAGTTGGTGATTAGCTGTGTGCGGACATCACCCTCATCATCATCATCATCATCACTGGCATCGTGGTCCAGGCCAGGATCCTCCACAGGTGGCGGATGTTGGTCATTGTCATCCTGGATGAGAGGCAACTCCTTCCGCACTGCCAGGTTGTGGAGCATGCAGCAGACGATGATAATCTTGCACACTTTCGCAGGGGCATATGGGAGGGACCCTCCGGTCTTGTCCAGGCAGCGGAAGCGGCTCTTCAGGAGACCAAACGTCCGCTCAATCACTCTCCTGGTCCGACCATGTGCCTCATTGTAGCGCATCTGGGCTGGTGTCACAGGGTTCCTGAGGGGTGTCAGCAACCACGGCATGTTGGGGTATCCCGAGTCACCTACGGATAGACAAGTGCACATTAGCTGACTTGGAAAAGTGGGCGGAATACTACAGATCAGATCACACACAATGGCACAAAGTCAGTACACACCGACAAGCCAGGCACGCTGGTTCTGCATCTGTGCCATCATCCTGGGGATGCGACTACTCCTCATCACAAAGGCATCGTGTGCTGAACCAGGGAAACGGGCACACACGTGTGTGATGGTCATATCTGCAAGACACACCACCAGTGCATTGACCGAGTGGAGCTTGCGGTTCCTGTAGGCCTGCTCCTGGGCCTGTGGTGGTACCAAAGCCACATGTGTCCCATCAATGGAGCCAATGACATGCAGCATCCTCCCCAGGGCATAGAAGTCACTCTTCACTCTTCAAGAGGATAACCTTCAAGCTCCTCACCCACGCACACAAAGCACTCCACAACACCGGACCAGCGTACCTCAACTGCCGCCTCAACTTCTACACCCCCACCCGCCAGCTCCGCTCCGCCGACCACGCCCTCGCCACCGTTCCCGCATCCGAAGAACAACCACCGGCGGTAGATCCTTCTCCCACCTAGCCGCCAAGACATGGAACACCCTCCCCCTCCACCTACAGCAGGCACAGGACCTACTGACCTTCAGGAGACTGCTCAAGACCTGGCTATTCGAACAGTAGCAGCTCCCCCCTCCCCTCAGCGCCTTGAAACCCTCACGGGTAAGTAGAGCGCTTTACAAATAGATTGATTGATTGATTGATTGATTGATTCACGTCAGTGAGTCGTTGCAGTCTAGGGAAATAGATGTACCGGTTCAGGAATAGCAACATTGCCGCCAAAACATCGCGGAGCACACGGCTCAACATGGTCTGTGACATCCCACCAGCAGTCGCCACAGTATGTTGGAAGGTACCGGTGGCAAAGAAGTGTAGGGCTGCCATCACCTTCACCTTGGGGGTCAGCGCTGTAGGATACGGCCGGCCAGGCTGCAAATGTGGGGCCAACTGCACTGACAAATCCTCAATCAGCTGCCTGGTGAAGCGGTACCGTCGGATGCTGTCCCGTTCCACCATCGTTGCCAGGTCTGGGAATGGTTGATGGACAGCAGGAGCCCTGCAGTGCAGAGGAGAAGAAAGCAAGATTGTCAGTCACCCCACATATGCGGCATTGAACACACTCAATATTCCAACATACATCATTATGAGGCACAACTACATGAAGTGTGCAGTTCCATAAGGACATGTATGGTACATACATGGCCAACATCTGTCATCACGGTTCAACAAGTGGCATCAATAAGTCCCAGGTTGGCCCATTGGATATCATGAGGCCGTGTCACAGTTCCCATCTCCTGCTGCCGTGTCACAATCACCCCCCACAGTGACATGTGAGGACAGATGTGCCCCAGGCATCACAGCTCAACGACAGGTACATTCCCAGGGACCCTGTATTGCCACATGGACACTGGCATTACATGGAGTATCATGTATACACCACAGCAAAACAACTATGACCCCCACAGGTAGTGGTCCTACTTGCCACTGCAGGACAGACATGGAGGTCTGTGACACACACACGCACAACATCAAAGGCCATGCACACACAACGTGGATGTGGAGACTGTCTCCCATTGTGCACATGAAATCAGAGACATTGTAAACACTACATGCACACAGACTGTGGAGGACCATAACTATTGTGCCACTGGGACACCCTGGCTCAAACATACCGTCCCACATGGGACTCACGGGGTATGTGACATGACATACACATACACCACCGTGAAATGTGACCATGGCACATGCACAGATATGAACAGTTGCACATCACAGTGGTCATGTACACGTAACACCCAGGATCCTGTCCCCATGAACACGTGCACAGCCTGGGGGTGGCTGCCCCCAGGTGACACCCACAGGACAACATGTACACCAACATACACACAATAGGAAATGCAGCCTTACATGCCTTATTATACAGTTTGGACAGGCTGTTGTGTTGTAGGTGTGCCCCTCACTCCCTGGGAGCTATCTGTGGCTGGCATATGTCCATCTGAGACAGGCATGGTGACATATGCCAGTCACTTGTACAGGGATGCGTTGAACAGCAATGGACTGATCGGTGCCCCCGGCCAGCACATTGCATTCAATGTGTGCGGGTACGCGTTGTACCCCTGTACGCGTTGATCAGCAATGGACCGATCGGTGCCCCCGGCCGGCCCATTGCATTCAATGTGTGCGGGTACGCGTTGTACCCCTGTACGCGTTGTACCGCAATGGACCGATCGGTGCCCCCGGCCGGCCCATTGCATTCAATGTGTGCAGGTACGCGTTGTACCCCTGTACGCGTTGATCAGCAATGGACCGATCGGTGCCCCCGGCCGGCCCATTGCATTCAATGTGTGCAGGTACGCGTTGTACCCCTGTACGCGTTGTACCGCAATGGACCGATCGGTGCCCCGGCTGGCCCATTGCATTCAATGTGTGCGGGTACGGGTTGTACCCCTGTACGCGTTGATCAGCAATGGACCGATCGGTGCCCCCGGCCGGCCCATTGCATTCAATGTGTGCGGGTACGCGTTGTACCCCTGTATGCGTTGTACCGCAATGGACCGATCGGTGCCCCCGGCCGGCCCATTGCATTCAATGTGTGCGGGTACGCGTTGTACCCCTGTACGCGTTGTACCGCAATGGACCGATCGGTGCCCCCGGCCGGCCCATTGCATTCAATGTGTGCGGGTACGCGTTGTACCCCTGTACGCGTTGATCAGCAATGGACCGATCGGTGCGCACCCATTGACAATGGCCTAGCCTGCCAACGGACGCGTTTTCGAAATTTGAACGAGTCGGTTGCTGGAAATTCAGTTGGTCACCCACAACAATGTTGCAAAATCATGTATGTCATGAAGTTGAAGATTTGAAGGATGCTGTGGGCGTGAATTGGTGCTGCTATTCCATGGATTGGCCAGATTCAGAAGATGCAAACGACTTGGACCTATCACTTTGGACACAAGGGACAGTATCTGCCTCTCCAGCACATATATATTGCTGGCTGTTCCCCTGAGAGCTCACTTGCCTGCACTACATGCTCCAGGACGACATCTGCCACTGCACTGCTGCTGTCTCTGCCCCTCTGGACCCTGCAATGGCACGTACTGTGGAGAGAGCCCAGCCTTTAGCCTTGAGGAGAACCAGGCCCTGCTGGACAGCCTACTTCCACAGTACAGCAAGCTGTATGGGACACCAGGGGAGCAGGTGAGTGTTCTGTGCACTGCCTTTCTGAATGTGCATTTTGTCTGACTAGCAAGGCTGAAAGTCTGCACGCCACTGGCTAGCAGGCTCACTGAGTAGTTGTCACCCCCCATAGTGTGTAGTGACATGCACTGGACAGGTATGGTGCAGTGACAGTGCATTTGAACAAGGTTTTACTTCCCATGCAATGATACCATGTAGTGACTTCTGGCAAACTGTCCATGGGCAGCTTTGCACTGCCTGTGTACATCATGTGCCCCTGTGATTGAGACATGTATATACAACTGTGTCATGCACGGATATGTTGCATGTGTAGTAATGGCCTTTTCACTTTGTCATCCTGACAGGTTAATGCCCATCGGAAGCAGGAGATCTGGAAGGACATCGTCCGGGCTGTCCGGTCCGTGGGGGTCTACAAGCGCCGGATCCGCAACTGCCAGAAGAGGTGGCAGGACCTTCGGGGCTGGACCCGGAGGATTGCACGGGTCCAGCTGAAGCTGTCGCCTCCTCGCAGGAGGGGCGGAACACGGACCCTGACCCCCACATGCTCCAGATCCTGGCGGTGGTGTTTCCAGACCTGGATGGGCAGCTGAAGGCCAGACAGCAGCAAGGAGGGGGTGAGTCAAAGACTGCACTGTGAACTCTGTATTACATGCTATGTGCCCTCCTCTGGCCTGGTTCAACTGCCACAGTACAGCAGTCATGTTGTCCAGGAGCCATGTCCCTCTATTGTGCACTGCCCACTCCTCATCTGATACCCAGGTGTGGCCCTTACATTCAGGGAATTGTGTCACTTGGGACTGTGCCCTTGCAGTTTGCTTCACTAAAGGTGGGGGACAGCATCTGTTTCCCTAACTCTGTTGTGGGCATCATGGGTGGGTCCATTGTTCACACAACGCCTGTGTTCGGACATGTAATCTGCGTGTTGCTTTGATATGCGGTCCACTTGTGAGCTGAGCCACCACATGTGCCTGGGGTATGTGGCACACACCCATGCAGCGGGTGGGAACAATGTTTGGGCCCCAGGAGTGTGCAGATTACGTGTGTCACACATACATAGCCAGCTATCCACTGTCCAGGGCTCATCCCTCATTCATGTGGGGCAGGACAGTCATGCCTACTCCAGGCCATGCAATGCACTCTGTACTCCCACTCCCGTGTATCAGCTGACACATTGTGCGCAGAGATTTGACCCCTCAGGTGTCTGCCTCTGTGTCAGTGTGCTGTGGATTTGTTGCCAGGACTGCTGGGGTGTTTCTCGGTAGGGGCTCAGCATGCCACTGGAGATGTGACCATAGGAGACGATACTTGTGTGTCACATAGGTGTTTGATCAGCTGCCCGTGCAGACTGGGGTATGCGAATGTGAAGTTCAGGCAGCTGTTCCCCATTCACAGCAGATTGTGAGGGGCTCAGGTTCAGAGGGTAGTGTCACAGGTCTCCCATATGTCCAATCGGTATGACCTGGATAGATGAGGGTTAAGATGATGTGTTGTGTGGGGGATGTACATGTGCACTTGTGCAGCTCCAGGACTTGCATTCCCCATGACCTACTATTGTGACACAGTGCAGAGTGTTGTTGTCTGGCTGCCAAGTCATACATCACTGAGACAGTGATGTATGACTTAGCAGTCATGCCTCCGCCATGGCATGTGTCTACTTATTGGTGATCCTGCAGGGGAGTGACATGTGCTACATGCACACCATTGTGGCGATGGCTATCAGGACATGGGTGCATCATGGTGTCTGTCGCTGGTATGCATCACATGCATTTCCTATTTGACTCTGGGCGTCCCTTTCATCCGGAAACCTGTACTGACTCAGTGGCAAGAGTTGTGATGTGTGCATGTCCACATGCTACACCGTGTCCTCTGCACTGTCCAACTACTGTGTAGTTGGTGCATGTGTCCACACTGGGGTGTTGCTATCCAACAGACACCAGACAGATGGGTGCAAGGCCATGTGGGATGTGAGTGCCATGGTTAACATCAGACTGACAATTGGCTTCTCCTGTTCAGTTAGGGCACTTTTAGCAGTGTACAACTAATGATGCCAGGGCTTGCTCTGTAATGTGCTGTGCTCACAGTGGTGTGTGCGTTTGGTGCAGGTGACTGATGTCTGTCTGTTTCCCCATTGTTTGCAGATACATCCACGGCCACGGAAGGGGACAGCTCCACGGACCAGGAGGAGCCGGAGAGCCAGACTGGGTCAGCAGCCGAGGAGTGGTCGGAGGGACCCAGTGGCACGGAGGGCGAGGGGAGCCACACCGAGGAGTCCTCAGCACCATCCACCTCAGCTGAGGACCAGAGCAACTCGGAGGATGACTCCCTTATGGAGGCGGGTGTCAGCAGCCACCACACCCCAGCTAGTGTTGCTGTCCCCGCCACCACGAGCACCACCACCACCCTCCCATCGGCTCCCATTCCCCAGGTCTGTGGAGGCTCCCATGTTCGGGAGCGTGTCTCCTTTGGGCCAGGCACCGCACCCCCTGCCCCTGTGTTCCCTGCTGCCCTGAGTGAGGAGTCTGTGTACCTCCTTCGCCAGCTCCATGTAGGGCATACAGCCATGCTGAGTGTCCTCCATGCGCACACCGCTCTGTTGACTCAGCTGGTGTCGTTCATGGAGGGCATCTCATCGGGCATGTCTGACCTACAGAGGGGCAATAGGTCCATGGACTCCTCCCTGACGGCAGCAGTGTCCCTCCTCAGACAGTCCCTCACCCCTCCTGCCTCTGCTCCATCCACACTCCCCAGCACCTTACCCGTCCCAAGCACACACACACCGGCACAGGCACACACCAGCACACACACATCCAGCACACAGACACACACGCCACAAACAAAACGCACATGCACGCACAGTCAGGGGACTGAAACCAGACTCACAGGGGATGGGGCCCTGGAACACACACATGCATCCACGAGCACTGCACAGTCCTCAGTTGCTTCTCCCTCCAAAGCACCCTCCCTTGCCTCACCTGCAACCCCAAAGACCCAGCGGCTCTTCCTCAGTGACCTCGGCCTCTTCCCCTCCGATCCAGCTGATACAGCATTCAGGGGGAAGAGGAAGCCCACCCACACGGAGCAGAGTGCCCCTCACCCCCGGACACCCTCCCCCAGGCGCAGACAGACTGAGGCCCCCACCCGCAAGTCCCCCGGAGTCGTAAGAGCAAGACCCCGCCGCCGCCCTGCAGCTCAGGCACCAGGTCTCCTTCCTCCATCCCTCAGGCCCCCACTCCACAGGTGCCCCCACCACACCCTGCCCCAGGTTCCCCCACCCACAGATATACCATCCCCAAGAGGATCCGGCCTTCTCCCCCTGCCACTTGCTCTCCCGGCACCACACCCCCGCTGCGCTTGTCTGTGCCACTGATGTGGTGAGGGTGTCCTCCCCTCTGTCCAGCCCACCTTGCCTGTTCCCCATTCTCCTCCCCTGGTGGTAGGCACTGCAGTGAAGTCCACTACCACCCTGTCTGACTTGGGCACTGCAGTGGCAGACCTGTCCACTCCATCTGCAGGGTCCACTGCAGTCGTGCCGGCACCCACAACATCTGAGTCATGCCCCCAGTTGTGCCGGCACACACCATGTCAGACACCTCCACTGCAGTTGTCAGTGGCTCTCCAGCTCCCACCACCCCTTCCCTGCTTCCTCCTGGTGAGCCCTGATCCTGTCCCTGCGGTGCCTGGCCTGCCCCCAGGTTGCCCCTCCTAGTGGATTGTCCCTGGTTTTGTGCAGGCATGCGTAGGGTGACATCTGCCACTGTCACCCTGTTTGGACTTTGACAATGGACTGGCCATTGGCCTTTGTGTTTTTTCTGGACTTTGTTTTCATTACACACATATGCTGAATAAAGCAACTTTCTGTTCTCTAGTGCTTATGCTTCTGATGTACATGTTGTTGATGATGCTAACCATGCCCTTGCTGCAGTGATGGTGATATTTGGTCTCATGATAATGAAGTGTTACTGTGCAGGAAGCCATGTGGTCCAAGGGGAATGTGTCCTATCCTGTGGTGTATCCATGTCATCCATAGCAGCATCTGAGGCTGTCATGTGTTCAGTATTTGGTAATGGGATTTCCTACTTAGATTAGCTATTTCACATCTGTGGCTTCCACCCCTCCACATCTGTTGTGCCTGCCATTGTTCAATTCGTCTACTTCCCTGACCGTGTGGCCATCTCCACTGGACATGCAGGTTTGGGCATCAATGGGGAAGGACTCATCTGTGTTGTCAGTGCAACATTGCTATACAAGTGTGTTGGATCTGTGCTGATGATTTCGTTGGCACTTCCATGACCAGGCTGATGTGACGGGAGCCCTCATTTGGTGCTAATTGTTGATTGTGTGACCAAGTGCTCAGCTGACATGATGGGGCCCTACTGAGGCAACATATGGCACAGCTTTCCTCACACAGGAGTGGAGTCCCCTCATGGCAGTGTGTACTCCTGTGACATTGCCTGCGCCCAAGGTGTGTGTTGTATGTGCATGTCTGTGTGTTCACTTCCGTTTAGCTGTGCATGCTGTGATCCCTAGTGTTGTACCTGTTTGTGATGCTTGCTGAGTTGACCTATGTTCCCCCAAAGTCTTCTCCCTGGGTTCTCTGTGATGTGGGTGCATGGCACATTACTGGTCATCAGGGTGTCACCCATAGGTGTGTTTGCTGTCAGGGCTGAGTTTGTGTGCAGACGCAGATGGGTCACAGTCAGGTTTCCCCTTGGCACTTGTTGTTTGCCCCTGTCATGTGATTTCCAGTTTGTGTTATCTTTCAGTGATTGTGACACGTTGTGTGTGTGACTGCTGACACTCCTCAGGGTCCGGGCTGCAATGTTGGTTGTTGTCTATGTGTGTTCTTTGTGGGTGACCTTGGCTTCTTCATTGGTGTGTGACTGTGGCTGGGATCCCATTGGTTGGTGTGGTATTGCCGTCATGTCCATGTACAGCGTAGTGTGCAGTGTGTCAGACATTCAGGAGTCTTGTTGAGTGGCCATGTGTGATGTGTTTCTGCACCTTGGTTCCCACCCACCACCCTGGAATAGTCATGGGTGCATGTGCAATGTCACCAGTGCATGTGTGCTTCAATGCTGCACATTGTTGGAGGTCGAGGGGTGTGGTGTTGAGTGTGTGCAGATGAGAGTTGTTGCCCGGCTAGGCCCCTGCCTCCATGTTGGCCTTGGCTTACTGGCCATGCTGATTGATTTGTGCTTGTGTAGGTGTGATGGTAGTTTGTTGCTCAGGACACATGACTGTGGTTCACAGTGTGAACGACATTTAGCTTTGTCATCACAGTGGGATTGTAATGCAGCCCAGGGTCACCACAGTGTGGGGGCCCTGGGGGTAGTGCTGTGGTGTGTCTGTGTCTTGCTGTGTCAGTTGCTGTTCCTACGTGCCTGTGTGACATGTGTGATTTGTGCTCCCTCTCATCTGACAATGCCTGCTTGCCCACATAGGGGATTTGGATCCATGAGTTACCTTTGTGTGGCACTGTATGCACATCTGTATGATTGGTATTCAGGTCTCCTCATGTGTTGTGTGGTTGCCTGAGGACACTGGCACCCCCCTCACCTGTTGTGTATGATGTGCAGTGTGGGTCTGCCTGTTTGTGTTTGTGCATCTGCACCACTGCATTGGCATATCTTGGGTGTGCCATTGGCTGTATGTCGTTTGGTGGGTTTCCCCTGCTGTCCCTGGGATTCCTAGGTCATCGGTCAGCACAATGATCATGGTTTGTGTGTCCCATTGCTGCCATGGTATGGTATCTGTTCACCTCACATCTACAGTCTCCACAGGGTATCTGCATTTGTGTGCCCATTGGTGCAAATATGTGGGTCTGCATTCTGATGGTCACTTCTGTCATTGTGTCATTGATGAATGTTGACAGTGTCAGCCCCCATGGGTGTTGTTTGTCTGCACATGGCCAAAGGTATGTCTTATTTGCACTGCAGTATTTGGCTCCCCCAATTTATGTTGCAATGGGACACATGCACTACTTTGCCACTGATGTGTTTTATGTTCTGTGACCAGGAATCATCCATGCAGTTTGGCAGTTGCAGCTCTTTCTTTGTCAACACTTACCTTTTGGTCACTGTGATGATGGGGGTTTGGACCCCATTGCCACAATGTTCAAAATGTGCTTCAGCTATGGACCCCACACTTACCTTTTGGTCACTGTGGTGATGGGGCGTTAGACCCCATTGCCACAATGTTCAAAATGTGCTTCAGCTATGGACCCCACACTTACCTTTTGGTCACTGTGGTGATGGGGCGTTAGACCCCATTGCCACAATGTTCAAAATGTGCTTCAGCTATGGACCCCACACTTACATTTTGGTCACTGTGGTGATGGGGCGTTAGACCCCATTGCCACACTGTTCAAAATGTGCTTCAGCTATGGACCCCACACTTACATTTTGGTCACTGTGATGATGGGGGTTTGGACCCCATTGCCACACTGTTCAAAATGTGCTTCAGCTATGGACCCCATACTTACATTTTGGTCACTGTGATGATGGGGGTTTGGACCCCATTGCCACAATGTTCAAAATGTGCTTCAGCTATGGACCCCACACTTACATTTTGGTCACTGTGATGATGGGGGTTTGGACCCCATTGCCACACTGTTCAAAATGTGCTTCAGCTATGGACCCCACACTTACCTTTTGGTCACTGTGATGATGGGGGTTTGGACCCCATTGCCACAATGGTCATGGCCTGCTTGCATTGTGGGGGCCACACACATATATGTGTGGCACATGTGCTAGGGGGTCACATTGTATGTTCAAAGTCATGTTCAGTGTTGTAGGCATTTGACACAGTCTACACACGCTTGTCATGGTGTTGGGGGATGTCTTTTTCTTGCATTCCCTAGGTTGTGGTGTGCTGGTTGTGTCATGCATTGTCCATCCTATGAGTGGGGGTGGTGTTGATGGTAGGCATCCAGCCCCCCATGGGTAGAGGTGGTAGTAGTGACAGGCATCCAGCCCCCCTGGGTAAGGGTGGTAGTAGTGGTAGGCATCCAGCCCCCCCTGGCTAAGGGTGGTAGTAGTGGTAGGCATCCAGCCCCCCCTGGCTAAGGGTGGTAGTGGTGGTGGGCATCTGGCACCCCCCTGGCTTAGGGTGGTAGTAGTGGTAGGCATCTGGCACCCCCGTGGCTAAGGGTGGTAATAGTGGTAGGCATCCAGCCCCCCTGGGTAAGGGTGGTAGTGGTGGTGGGCATCCAGCCCCCCTGGGTAAGGGTGGTAGTAGTGGTAGGCATCCAGCCCCCCCTGGGTAAGGGTGGTAGTAGTGGTAGGCATCCAGCCCCCCCTGGGTGAGGGTGGTAGTTGTGGTAGGGGGTGGTAGTTGTGGTAGGCATCCAGCCCCCCTGGGTGAGGGTGGTAGTAGTGGTAGGCATCCAGCCCCCTGGGTAAGGGTGGTAGTGGTGGTAGGCATCTGGCACCCCCTGGCTAAGGGTGGTAGTAGTGGTAGGCATCCAGCCCCCCTGGGTGAGGGTGGTAGTAGTGGTAGGCATCCAGCCCCCCTGGGTAAGGGTGGTAGTAGTGGTAGGCATCTGGCACCCCCATGGCTAAGGGTGGTAGTGGTGGTGGGCATCTGGCACCCCCTGGCTAAGGGTGGTAGTGGTGGTTGGCATCCAGCCCCCTGGCTTAGGGTGGTAGTAGTGGTAGGCATCCAGCCCCCTGGCTTAGGGTGGTAGTAGTGGTAGGCATCTGGCACCCCCTGGCTAAGGGTGGTAATAGTGGTAGGCATCCAGCCCCCTGGGTAAGGGTGGTAGTGGTGGTGGGCATCTGGCACCCCCTGGCTAAGGGTGGTAGTGGTGGTGGGCATCCAGCCCCCTGGGTAAGGGTGGTAGTAGTGGTAGGCATCCAGCCCCCCTGGGTAAGGGTGGTAGTAGTGGTAGGCATCCAGCCCCCTGGGTGAGGGTGGTAGTTGTGGTAGGCATCCAGCCCCCCTGGGTGAGGGTGGTAGTAGTGGTAGGCATCCAGCCCCCCTGGGTAAGGGTGGTAGTGGTGGTAGGCATCTGGCACCCCCTGGCTAAGGGTGGTAGTAGTGGTAGGCATCCAGCCCCCCTGGGTGAGGGTGGTAGTAGTGGTAGGCATCCAGCCCCCCCTGGGTAAGGGTGGTAGTAGTGGTAGGCATCTGGCACCCCCATGCCTAAGGGTGGTAGTGATGGTGGGCATCTGGCACCCCCTGGCTAAGGGTGGTAGTGGTGGTTGGCATCCAGCCCCCTGGCTTAGGGTGGTAGTAGTGGTAGGCATCCAGCCCCCTGGCTTAGGGTGGTAGTAGTGGTAGGCATCTGGCACCCCCTGGCTAAGGGTGGTAGTAGTGGTAGGCATCCAGCCCCCTGGGTAAGGGTGGTAGTGGTGGTGGGCATCTGGCACCCCCATGGCTAAGGGTGGTAGTGGTGGTGGGCATCTGGCACCCCCCTGGCTAAGGGTGGTAGTGGTTGTAGGAGAGTAGGATCTGCTTCACATGGGTACCCCCACTTTTTGCTGATGCTTCACTGTTTTTCGACATTAGTCTGGCTGGGGCCCTGCTAATCAGAACCCCAGCCTAGCTGCTTCCTCTCTAAAATGGTTTCCATGTGCCTTAGGCACATCTCTGATTGGAATCTGGAGTGCCCTTATAAGTCCCTAGTATATGGTATACTATGTACCAAGGGCATAGGTACCTAGGGAGCCTGCCAGGGGCTGCAGCATGTATTATGCCACCCCTGGAAGGCCATCCAAACTGACACCACAGGTCTGCTACTGCAGCCTGGGTAAGGTGGTGCATGCACCCCTTACTGTGATATAGGTTACCCATATCACGAAATACATACACACATATAAACCTATAAGTCACTCCTAAGGCAGGCCTTATCAATCCTAAAGGCAGAGTGCATGGTTCCTATGTGAGAGGGTGCCCCTGCATGAGCAGGGCCCCTCTGCAGCGTTCGGAGACCATCTCTGATGCTGTTTGTAGTGCAGCCTGACCATATACTCTTAAGCGCATTATATCCTCGCGGTAAAATGCTAACTTTGGAATGGCTGCACCTAAACATGTTGTGTTTGGTGTCAAACATCTTGGAATACTACCCCCCGCCAATCCTGGCGGCGGGGGTAGCATTCCACCCTTCTAGAGGGAAAGACATGTTAACTCTGACGAGTCCGGTAACTTCTTTCCAGAGCCCTGGCATCACAAAATGGATGCTGCTGCCACAGACACGAGTCTGGCCTCCTGCTGCTGGACGAAATTCCGGCAGGGGAGGCCTGGACAATAGGTTTCCTGTCACAGGGAGGTGTGACCACCTCCCCAGACAGGATAATGTGTATTGGGGCTGGGCGGGAGCACTTTCGGGTGCTTTGAAGTCCTGCACTGGGGGCACATTTGGTGTCCCTAGTGCATACCCCAGTTCAAACCGGATCAGGGGCTTGCAGCCCCTGCTTTGGCGTGAACTGGACAAAGGGAAAGGGGTGTAGCCACCCCTCTGCCCTGACCCACCCATAGGTGGGGCCACAGAGTAGTCCAACCCCTATTTTTAGAATAAAGGTAGGAACCCAGTCCTTAGGACTTTAGATTATACCTGGACGAAACTCTGACACTGAATCCTGGACCTTCGACGCTCTACGATAAGATTAGAGGACTGAAGAATCTCCCTTGGGGTCAAGGAGTGACTCCCCTGCTTGGCAGGCACCAAAGAAGCATCTGTCCGGTTCGCATTACTGAAGCTCCCGTCGGACGCCAAAGTCATCGCATCACCAGAGGTGGATTCTCAGACTTCGCCGAGGCTACCTTGAGTCCCCAGCAAAGCTGAGGCCCGTGGCTATCGTGGGTGACGTGAGACCGTGACCCCTGGATACCGAGCACATTTGCAAGTGCACCATCTTCTGGGTCTCCCAAGAAGTCGTGCTTTGGGCTCCCAGTAGCCCTAGCCTCCAGCACCACCTGCACCGAAGATCACTGGCCCCCACTCCACGAGTGTCCTGCAAGCCAGCTACACGTGCGGCGTCACGAGGCTCCTTCGCGGTCGCTAGCCCGTTGGCTAGTAGCCCTTAACGAAGGCCAATCTTTTCCTTACTTGGCATCCTGGTTGCTCCAGGCCTGCCCTCACTTACCCTCGCTGGGTGAGTTCCACAGACCTTGCTGGTCTGCACCATCGACGATCTACATCTTACTCGAGACTTGCCGTTGCCAAGGCTTGTTGGGTCCAATCTGGTCGCCGACACCTCAGCACTCGACAGACATCGAGCATCAGCCCGAATCCTGCTCCTGGTCGCCGACAACGCCTCCCGGACCTCGTGGCTGAAGAGTCAAGACGACCGTCAACGCACCTGAAGCACTCGACATCGGTGGGCATCTGTCCATCGCCTTCCTGGTCACTGGCTAGTGACCCAGACTCTGTCCCCTCTGCTTTCAGGTTCACCAGAACTCCGATCCACTCTTGGATCCACCCGGACACTTTTCTCTTGGCCGCCAGCAGCACTTTGCAGCAGATCGCCATTCGAATCGACGACGAAACCCAACCCCGAAAGGCACCTATGCACCCGGCTTCCCTGGGTGAGGTAACACGAGTACTCCGGTGCTCCCGTGGGTAGAGACTCTTCAAAGTCCTAGATCTCAAAGGGTTTTGTCCTAGTCCTCTTCTAAGTGTCCCTTTCCTCTATTTTCCCGATCCCGACTTTCTCCATAGAAGTTAACGGCGTATCGCGGTTGTGTATTTACACTGCACGCGTCTCCCGTGGGTCCCCTGTGTCACTACCTTGGGTGGTTCCTTGTGGTCCAAGCACTTCTAGAGGCTCTAGGCCTAGTGTCTAGTTCAGTCGTGGTTCGCATACCACTTTATTGGTATATGGTTTGGTACGCCCCTAGGGCCCAAACGTGTATTTGTGCTATTATTGTGATTTAAGATCTTATAACTTATGTACTTAGAACTCTAGCCTCATAAAGAGACTAGAGGGGTGTGTTTAGTAATAAATACATATATTTTGAATATATACCTGGTGTGGTGCTCTTTCATTTGGTCACTCTAGAGATTATAGACTGGTAAAACAAGCTGCTTTACATTCCTTCAAGACTTAGCCTGAAGGCTGCTCTCCATAGCTACCACTAGGATAGCTTTCAATAAGGTTGTCTTTAACCTATCTACCATAAGAGTCGATTTGGACTGGTGCAAGGTGCCCACTATAATTAGTGGACAGCATATGCCAGGCCAACTTCTCACATTGGTGTGCAGCGTGTGGGATTCCAGCTTGCTATTGTTTTACCAGATAATCTCAATTGAATTGATCAACTGAAAACCACTAAAGGTACCTAAGGTACATATAATTTAAGCTTAGAATAACAGTAAGTTCTACTGAACTTAGAGTTGTGTGTTAAGGGATAGCACAACCCTTTCTACAACTCAAGAGAGTTTAGTAGGCCACACTAGAGTAGGTAGTGCATACACCACACCACACTAGTAATGTCTTTAAGGGCAGGATCCAAAGAATCCTTGCAGGAAGCCATTGAGCTTCCACCCTCCAAGTATGATACACTCCCATTCTTGGAATTGAGAGCTTTATGCAACTTGAGAAAAATAAGGACAGGCCAAAGCCTCACCACCCAACACCTCAAGGAGCTGTTGGTGGCTTATGACCTTAGTAAGCCTGTAGGGACTGAAGGGGTAGGAGCTGAGGGTGGGGCAGAAGAAGAGGAGGAGGCCAGGGGTACCAATACCCCCAGCCCCCCTCTGAAACTGGCCAGGAGGGTGACAATGACCCTGACCTGGAAAACCCAATCCCTCCTGTGGATGATGATGAGGATGATCAAGATGATGCCCTCTTTGTCCCCCCAGGAAGGATTAAGAGTGTGCCCAGGAAGTCTAGATCTCCCTCTCAGGAGTCTAACCACTCTGGCACCTCTATAGGGAGCTCTGTCTCATCTCATAGGAGAGAATCCTCTCATGAGAGAAGAAAGAGGCTAGTCCAGTATGAGGAAACTCAGCTGGAACTCAGAAAAAAGCAATTAGCTTTAGATAGAGAATCCCTAGATCTCCTTAGAGAGAGAAGAAAGTTGGGACTAGAGTCCCATGGTGGCAGCCATGTCCCTAGAGATAGGGAAAGGTCCTATGACCATAGGAACCTGAGCAAGATTGTCCCTCCCTACCAGAGTGGGGATGATATCCACAAATGGATAACTGCTTTAGAAAGGGCCTGTAAAGTACAGAAGGTCCCTCAGGCGCAGTGGGCAGCAATCTTGTGGCTCTCCTTTGCTGACAAAGGTAGAGATAAGCTCCTCACTGTTAGAGAGGAGGATGCTGACAATTACAAGGTCTTGAAGAGTGCTCTTATTGATGGGTTTGGCCTAACCACTGAACAGTACAGGTTGAAGTTCAGAGACACCCAAAAGCACAGACTCAAGACTGGGTAGACTATGTGGATTGTTCTGCCAAGGCTCTGGAAGGCTGGTTGATGGGCAGTAAGGTGTGTGACTTCTCAGGATTGTATAATCTGATAATGAGGGAGCAGATTCTTAATAACTGTCAAAATCAGCTGTTGCATCAATACCTGGTAGACTCTGATCTGACCTCTCCCCAAGAATTGGGAAAGAAGGCAGACAAATGGGTCAGGACCAGGGTGAAGCAGAAGGTACAGAACCAAGGTGGGGAAACCAAGAAGCAAGATGCTAAGAACTCTGACAAGGGTGGGGAGAAGGGTAAAGATCAAAAGTCTTCATCAGGCCCCCAAAATCTTCTTCTGGTGGGGATTCCCAGTCTACCAAGGGTAAAGGCCAAAGAAAACCATGGTGCAAGGTCTGTAAGCAAAAGACCCACTGGACCAGTGATTGCACCAAGTCCAAAGACTCCAGTCCAGCACCCACCAATGCCCCTAAGGCACCTGTTCCCCTAGTACAGTTGGTGGAAGTGCTCCAGCAAAGGGTTTAGTAGGGTTCACCCTGGGAACTGAGTTGGGCTCTGACTTAGTCAGGGAACTGACTCAGGCTGTGTTAGTCTGTGATGGAGGCATGGATGTGACCTCCACTGTGAGTCCCAGTAATCTGGGCAAGTACAGACAACAGCCTTTAATCAATGGACGTGAGGCTTTGGCATTTAGGGACACAGGGGCAAGTGTCACAATGGTGACACAAGACCTTGTGCTGCCTGGGCAAGTTATGCTTGGTGAGATGTACCAAGTGACCAATGCTAGCAATGTCAGAACAGACCATACTCTGGCAGTTGTTAACTTCTCCTGGGGAGGGGTAACTGGCCTTAAGAAGGTTGTGGTAAGTGCAAACCTACCAGTCGAATGCTTGCTTGGCAATGACTTAGAGACTTCTGCTTGGGCAGAAGTGGAGCTCAGGACCCATGCAGAAATGCTGGGGATCCCTGCAGATGTGTCTGCTGTGACCAGGTCACAAGCCAAAATGTCTAGCACTGAACAGGCCTTGGATTCTGGAAGAATGGACCAAGTGCCTTCCAAGAGGAGGAGTAGTAGGGTTAAGGCAGTGCCTTCCCCTTGGCTCAGGAGGAAGATCAGTCCCTTGAGGGGGATGATCTCAGCCCTGAAGAAGGAACTGTCCCAGAGGAACTTGAACCTGACCAGGTTGAGTTCTTGGGGACAGGGGAACCTTCTAGGGCAGATCTGAGCCAGGAGCAGCAGAGCTGCCCCTCCCTTGAACCCCTCAGACAGCAAGCTGCTGCTGAGGCTGCTGGGAAAGCTAGTGGTCCCCATACAGTGTATTGGGATGATGGACTCCTGTACTCAGAGAGTAGAGACCCCAAGCCTGGTGCTACCAGGAGGTTGGTAATACCTTTGAAGTTCAGGGGCTTCCTATTGACCCTAGCCCATGATATTCCCTTAGCAGGTCACCTGGGCCAGAACAAGACTTGGGACAGAATTGTCCCTCACTTTCACTGGCCCCACATGTCTGAAGACAGTAAGGAGTTTTGTCGCTCCTGTGTAACCTGCCAAGCCAGTGGCAAAGCAGGTGGCACTACAAAGGCCCCCTGATACCACTACCTGTGGTGGGGGTGCCCTTTGAAAGGGTAGGGATTGACATTGTTGGTCCCATGGATCCCCAAACAGCCTCTGGGCACAGGTTTATCCTGGTGGTAGTGGATCATGCCACCAGGTACCCAGAAGCTATTCCCCTCAGGACCACTACAGCACCTGTGGTGGCAAGGGCCCTCCTGGGAATCTTCTCAAGAGTGGGCTTTCCTAAGGAGGTAGTATCAGACAGGGGTGCTAACTTCATGTCTGGGTACTTGAAAGCAATGTGGAAGGAGTGTGGAGTGACTTACAAGTTCACCACACCCTATCACCCACAATGCAATGGTTTAGTTGAGAGATTCAACAAAACCTTGAAGGGCATGATTAAAGGGCTCCCAGAAAAGCTTAGGCGTAGATGGGACATACTCTTGCCCTGCCTTTTATTCGCATATAGGGAGGTGCCTCAGAAGGGGGTTGGTTACAGCCCTTTTGAACTTCTGTTTGGCCACCCTGTGAGGGGTCCACTGTGCTTGGTGAAGGAAGGATGGGAGTTACCTCTCAAGCCCCCAAAGCAAGATATAGTGGACTATGTACTTGGTCTCCGCTCCAGGATGGCTGAGTATATGAAAAAGGCAACCAAAAACCTTGAGGCTAGCCAGGAACTTCAGAAGGCCTGGCATGACCAAAGGCTGTTCTGACTGTTTACCAGCCAGGACAGAAGGTGTGGGTGTTGGAGCCAGTGGCCCCAGCAGCTCTCCAAGACAAATGGAGTGGACCCCACACTATTGTTGAGCAGAAGGGTGAGGTCACTTATTTAGTAGACCTAGGAACACCCAGGAGTCCCCACAGGGTTCTCCATGTCAACAGGTTAAAACCATATGTGGACAGGGCAGACATGGGCTTGCTCATGGCTACTGATGAAGGGCAGGAGGAAGAGAGTGACCCACTCCCTGACCTGCTCTCACAGAACCCTGACGATGGGTCAGTTGATGGTGCAGCCTTGGCAGGCAGCCTCACTACCCAGCAACAAACTGATTGCAGGCAAGTCCTCAATCAGTTTCGACATATGTTTTCACTGACACCCAGTCAGACCACCTGGTGCACTCATGAAGTGGACACTGGGGACAGTCTGCCTATTAAAAACAAGATTTATAGGCGACCTGACCATGTCAGGGACTGTATCAGGACTGAAGTCCAGAAAATGTTGGAATTGGGAGTAATTGAGCCCTCAGATAGCCCTTGGGCTAGTCCAGTAGTCCTAGTACCGAAACCTCACACCATTGGTGGAAAAAGAGAGATGAGGTTTTGTGTAGACTACAGGGGTCTCAATGCAGTCACTAGGACTGATGCCCATCCAATACCCAGGGCAGATGAGCTCATAGATACTTTGGCCTCTGCCAAATATCTCAGCACATTTGACCTAACAGCTGGCTACTGGCAGATCAGACTAGCTGATACTGCAAAGCCCAAGACAGCATTCTCAACCCCTAGTGGGCATTATCAATTTGTGGTAATGCCCTTTGGTCTGAAGAATGCACCTGCCACTTTCCAGAGGTTGGTGAACACAGTTCTCACAGGACTGGAAGCCTATAGTGCAGCTTATCTAGATGATATTGCTGTCTTTAGCTCCACCTGGGAGGATCACCTGGTCCACCTCAGGAATGTTTTACAGGCCCTGCAAAAAGCAGGCCTGACTATCAAGGCCACTAAGTGCCAGATAGGGCAGAGTCAGGTTGTGTACCTGGGCCACCTTGTGGGTGGAGGCCAGGTTCAACCTTTGCAGAGCAAGATCCAGACCATCATGGACTGGACTGCTCCCACTACCCAGACTCAGGTGAGAGCCTTCTTAGGCCTGACTGGGTACTATAGGAGATTTGTCAAGGGGTATGGATCAATAGTGACACCCTTGAATGACTTAACTTCTAAGAAAATGCCCAAAAAGGTTCAGTGGACAGTTAGCTGTCAAAAGGCATTTGATGACCTCAAGCAGGCCATGTGCACTGCTCCAATTCTGCAGAGTCCTGATTACTCCAAGAAGTTCATTGTTCAAACTGATGCATCTGAATTGGGGGTAGGGGCTGTACTGTCACAATTGAATGAAGAAGGTCAGGATCAGCCAGTAGCTTTTATTAGCAGAAGGCTGACCCCTAGAGAGAAACGTTGGTCAGCCATAGAGAGGGAGGCCTTTGCTGTGGTCTGGGCTCTGAAGAAGTTGAGGCCATACTTGTTTGGTACACACTTCCTGGTTCAGACAGACCATAAGCCCCTCTTATGGCTAAAACAAATGAAGGGTGAAAACCCCAAACTGCTTAGGTGGTCCATTTCCCTACAGGGGATGGACTTTACAGTGGAACATAGGCCTGGGAGTAACCATGCGAATGCAGATGGACTCTCTAGGTATTTCCACTTAGAACATGAAGACTTAACTGGGCAAGGTTAGTTTAATGTCCCTACGTTTGGGGGGTTGTGTAGGAGAGTAGGATCTGCTTCACATGGGTACCCCCACTTTTTGCTGATGCTTCACTGTTTTTCGACATTAGTCTGGCTGGGGCCCTGCTAATCAGAACCCCAGCCTAGCTGCTTCCTCTCTAAAATGGTTTCCATGTGCCTTAGGCACATCTCTGATTGGAATCTGGAGTGCCCTTATAAGTCACTAGTATATGGTATACTATGTACCAAGGGCATAGGTACCTCAGAGGCCTGCCAGGGGCTGCAGCATGTATTATGCCACCCCTGGAAGGCCATCCAAACTGACACCACAGGTCTGCTACTGCAGCCTGGGTAAGGTGGTGCATGCACTCCTTACTGTGATATAGGTTACCCATATCACGAAATACATACACACATATAAACCTATAAGTCACTCCTAAGGCAGGCCTTATCAATCCTAAAGGCAGAGTGCATGGTTCCTATGTGAGAGGGTGTCCCTGCATGAGCAGGGCCCCTCTGCAGCGTTCGGAGACCATCTCTGATGCTGTTTGTAGTGCAGCCTGACCATATACTCTTAAGCGCATTATATCCTCGCGGTAAAATGCTAACTTTGGAATGGCTGCACCTAAACATGTCGTGTTTGGTGTCAAACATCTTGGAATACTACCCCCCGCCAATCCTGGTGGCGGGGGTAGCATTCCACCCTTCTAGAGGGAAAGACATGTTAACTCTGACGAGTCCGGTAACTTCTTTCCAGAGCCCTGGCATCACAAAATGGATGCTGCTGCCACAGACACGAGTCTGGCCTCCTGCTGCTGGACGAAACTCCAGCAGGGGAGGCCTGGACAATAGGTTTCCTGTCCCAGGGAGGTGTGACCACCTCCCCAGACAGGATAATGTGTATTGGGGCTGGGCGGGAGCACTTTCGGGTGCTTTGAAGTCCTGCACTGGGGGCACATTTGGTGTCCCTGTGCATACCCCAGTTCAAACCGGATCAGGGGCTTGCAGCCCCTGCTTTGGCGCGAACTGGACAAAGGGAAAGGGGTGTAGCCACCCCTCTGCCCTGACCCACCCATAGGTGGGGCCACAGAGTAGTCCAACCCCTATTTTTAGAATAAAGGTAGGAACCCAGTCCTTAGGACTTTAGATTATACCTGGACGAAACTCTGACACTGAATCCTGGACCTTCGACGCTCTACGATAAGATTAGAGGACTGAAGAATCTCCCTTGGGGTCAAGGAGTGACTCCCCTGCTTGGCAGGCACCAAAGAAGCATCTGTCCGGTTCGCATTACTGAAGCTCCCGTCGGACGCCAAAGTCATCGCATCACCAGAGGTGGATTCTCAGACTTCCCCGAGGCTACCTTGAGTCCCCAGCAAAGCTGAGGCCCGTGGCTATCGTGGGTGACGTGAGACCGTGACCCCTGGACACCGAGCACATTTGCAAGTGCACCATCTTCTGGGTCTCTCAAGAAGTCGTGCTTTGGGCTCCGAGTAGCCCTAGCCTCTAGCACCACCTGCACCGAAGATCACTGGCCCCCACTCCACGAGTGTCCTGCAAGCCAGCTCCACGTGCGGCGTCACGAGGCTCCTTCGCGGTCGCTAGCTTGTTGGCTAGTAGCCCTTAACGAAGGCCAATCTTTTCCTTACTTGGCATCCTGGTTGCTCCAGGCCTGCCCTCACTTATCCTCGCTGGGTGAGTTCCACAGACCTTGCTGGTCTGCACCATCGACGATCTACATCTTACTCGAGACTTGCCGTTGCCAAGGCTTGTTGGGTCCAATTCGGTTGCCGACACCTCAGCACTCGACAGACATCGAGCATCAGCCCGAATCCTGCTCCTGGTCGCCGACAACGCCTCCCGGACCTCGTGGCTGAAGAGTCAAGACAATCATCAACGCACCTGAAGCACTCGACATCGGTGGGCATCTGTCCATCGCCTTCCTGGTCACTGGCTAGTGACCCAGACTCTGTCCCCTCTGCTTTCAGGTTCACCAGAACTCCGATCCACTCTTGGATCCACCCGGACACTTTTCTCTTGGCCGCCAGCAGCACTTTGCAGCAGATCGCCATTCGAATCGACGACGAAACCCGACCCCGAAAGGCACCTATGCACCCGGCTTCCCTGGGTGAGGTAACACGAGTACTCCGGTGCTCCCGTGGGTAGAGACTCTTCAAAGTCCTAGATCTCAAAGGGTTTTGTCCTAGTCCTCTTCTAAGTGTCCCTTTCCTCTATTTTCCCGATCCCGACTTTCTCCATAGAAGTTAACGGCGTATCGCGGTTGTGTATTTACACTGCACGCGTCTCCCGTGGGTCCCCTGTGTCACTACCTTGGGTGGTTCCTTGTGGTCCAAGCACTTCTAGAGGCTCTAGGCCTAGTGTCTAGTTCAGTCGTGGTTCGCATACCACTTTATTGGTATATGGTTTGGTACGCCCCTAGGGCCCAAACGTGTATTTGTGCTATTATTGTGATTTAAGATCTTATAACTTATGTACTTCGAACTCTAGCCTCATAAAGAGACTAGAGGGGTGTGTTTAGTAATAAATACATATATTTTGAATATATACCTGGTGTGGTGCTCTTTCATTTGGTCACTCAAGAGATTATAGACTGGTAAAACAAGCTGCTTTACATTCCTTCAAGACTTAGCCTGAAGGCTGCTCTCCATAGCTACCACTAGGATAGCTTTCAATAAGGTTGTCTTTAACCTATCTACCATAAGAGTCGATTTGGACTGGTGCAAGGTGCCCACTATAATTAGTGGACAGCATATGCCAGGCCAACTTCTCACAGTGGTGGTTGGCATCCAGCCCCCCTGGCTTAGGGTGGTAGTAGTGGTAGGCATCCAGCCTCCCTGGCTTAGGGTGGTAGTAGTGGTAGGCATCTGGCACCCCCTGGCTAAGGGTGGTAGTAGTGGTAGGCATCCAGCCCCCTGGGTAAGGGTGGTAGTGGTGGTGGGCATCTGGCACCCCCTGGCTAAGGGTGGTAGTGGTGGTGGGCATCCAGCCCCCTGGGTAAGGGTGGTAGTAGTGGTAGGCCTCCAGCCCCCCCTGGGTAAGGGTGGTAGTAGTGGTAGGCATCCAGCCCCCCCTGGGTGAGGGTGGTAGTTGTGGTAGGCATCCAGCCCCCCCTGGGTGAGGGTGGTAGTAGTGGTAGGCATCCAGCCCCCCCTGGGTAAGAGTGGTAGTGGTGGTAGGCATCTGGCACCCCCCTGGCTAAGGGTGGTAGTAGTGGTAGTCATCCAGCCCCCCTGGGTAAGGGTGGTAGTGGTGGTGGGCATCTGGCACCCCCCTGGCTAAGGGTGGTAGTGGTTGTTGGCATCCAGCCCCCCCTGGGTGAGGGTGGTAGTAGTGGTAGGCATCCAGCCCTCCTGGGTAAGGGTGGTAGTAGTGGTAGGCATCTGGCACCCCCATGGCTAAGGGTGGTAGTGGTGGTGGGCATCTGGCACCCCCTGGCTAAGGGTGGTAGTGGTGGTTGGCATCCAGCCCCCTGGCTTAGGGTGGTAGTAGTGGTAGGCATCCAGCCCCCTGGCTTAGGGTGGTAGTAGTGGTAGGCATCTGGCACCCCCTGGCTAAGGGTGGTAGTAGTGGTAGGCATCCAGCACCCCTGGGTAAGGGTGGTAGTGGTGGTGGGCATCTGGCACCCCCCTGGCTAAGGGTGGTAGTGGTTGTTGGCATCCGGCCCCCCCTGGGAGGGGTGACGGTGCACATTCAGGCCCCTGTGTGCATATGTGGCATTGGTGATGGGCATCCCGCCCCTATGGTGCTGCTGTTGCTGGTGTAAGTAAATTCTGCATCCCTCGTTGTGTGTGTGATGTGTCGTGTACGTGTTGTATGTGTTTTGTGGTTGGTGTCTGACTTACCTTCTGCGCCGTACGCGTCCGTGCCTGTTCCAGTAGTAAATGTAGAATATTGGTATGATCGGGACGAAGGGATTCATGGTTGGTTCGTGTCGTTCGTCCTTCTCGTTGCTTCGCGTCGTCCTCGTCGCTTCGCGTCATCCTCGTCGCTGGCGTGTTCGCCTCGTAGCCGTGGATCGTGTTGTGGCGCGAATCGGAGCTTTTGTGCGCCTCTCCCGGATGCTTTGACGTGCTGTGCGTAGCGACGGGTTCGGCGCGTACGGAAAGCGCATCGTACTTGTTCGGCCGGACGGAGCTGCATTTTCCCTTCCGTGCGACTCGATTCGGCGTTTCCGGATTCGCCTCGGTCGGAGAACAGGACCTGGATTGGGTGAGTACGACTCAGCCGGATTCTGTGCTGTTGTGCGCATCGTACTTACTCGTTCGGTGTGCTGTACGGATCGGTCGGGAAACAGGCATTTGCATGGCTTTTTTCCCGACCGAATGGTATTGGGTGCGCCTCCGACCGAGATCGGAATCGGCCCCATAGTCTTTGGTCTGTTTTGTTAACCCTGGCCACCAGTAGCGTTGTTTTAGTAAAGAAATCGTTGCAGTAACTCCTGCGTGTGCAGAACCCAGACCCTTGTGTGCAGCTAGTATTAACCCTAATCTGCGATCCATGTTTGGTATTACTCTATACCCCACTTCTGGAATTTGAGCAAAAGAAACGTTATTTGCATCTAACTTGTAGGAGTACTTGAGTGGAAAGCCTTTCGGCAATGCCTTATTGTCTTTGCGTGAAGCAATGACAGCTACCATTATCTGTCCGTCTATTCTCGTTTTAGAACGAGTGATTGCAGCTACGGAAGCAGTGCCTACTGCCCCCTTCGCTGCTTCATCAGCCAATGAATTCCCTTCAACGTGAACGACATCACGTTGATGACTCAGCGTGTGTATCACGTGAGCTCTTGGTAGTGCGCTTTTCAACTCAGCTGCCTCTTCCCATAGCATTTTATACTTAATTGTGCCACCTTTTGAGTTCTTGAACCCATTTTGTCCCCAATAGTGAAGATATTCATTGTATGACTGGACATAGTAAAAAGAATCACACACAATTAGTGTGGGGAATTCTCGATCCGTATTTATCAGTGCCAGTAATAGAGCTTTCAATTCTGCCAACTGTGCCGTGCAGTCTCCTAAAGACTGTGTTTTTGTACAGCTTGGATGCAACTTGCCATCCTGCATGCGACCTTTTACAATCGCACATTCAGCGCTGTATTGTTGTTTACTTCCAATGGCCGGCTGAGCAGATCCATCAGTGTAAATTATGTATTCATACTGATCTAGAGGCATTATTTCATTTGATAGAGGATATTCTTGTTCATATTGCAGGAATGCTTGTATTTTCAGACTTGGGTTGTATCTGTATTCTACATCTGTTACAGTGAGAGAATTAGTCCATTGTATCCATCTCGGATGTAAGGCTTTAGCATTTGGAATGCTTGCCTTTGTAGCAGCCTCTAAGGCCGGTACCAGAGTCACGACAATTATTCGTTTCCCCTGAGCCAGTGCTCTTTCTCTCACTACAGCAGTCTGTACTGCTGTAAGAATTTTTCCTGTGGATGCAAAACGTATCTCAGCGCTTGTGTACAAATGTGATTTGTATGCTATGGGTACTGTTTCGCCTTCATTGTGTGTTAGGTAAATGTACCCAGATTGACCCGCAACTATATGGATCACCAGGTTGCGGACATTTACGTGTGTCTGTAAGTGTTTAGATGCTATCATGTCAGCTTGTAGGGAACGAAGAATATCTGTGTGTTCCTGTATCCATTGCCTAACCGAAAAATCAGGTCTTATGAGGTCGTAGAAAGGTTTAACCCTCTCTGCATAAACCAAAATGTATGTTCTACCAAAATTCAGGAATCCCAGTATGGATTGTAAATTTTTCAATGATTTTGGAGGTTGGAGCAGCGCATACGTTTCTAAAAAGTTAGCTGCCAAGCTCTTGCCTTCACTTGAAAGCTCATATCCCCAAAATAGGACATTGACATGGGCTATTTTGGATTTTTTAAAGTTGAATTTGTAGCCCTCAGAGGCGAATCCCAAAATGATGGTGCTCACCCTGGTCAAGTGTACCTCTAGGTCATCATCCGTTAGATAAATATCATCTACATAGGACAATGCCTCCACATCCAGATTCTGAAGTAACTCAGTTATCCTAGCTGAGAAGAACCCGGGCTGTTTTTATACCCTTGGGGGAGTCGACAAAATTGACGCTGGGACCCCAGTGCTGAGAATGCTGTCAAATATCTGCTCTCAGGAGCTATATTTTGGCAAAAAAATCCATTTGAGATATCTAGTGTTGTTTTGTATTTTTTCTGCACAATGTTATTCATCAATGCGGCACTGTGTGCATTCTGTACTGCAAATGTTTTACTGCATGTGTTCATATGTCTGTAGTCTAAAACTAGACGATATGTATTGTCAGGTTTCATTACGGGAAACAAAGGATTATTCATTGACGAGGTGCAAGTTTCAATTACACCCTGGTATTCAAGTTGATCTAAGATCTCCCTGACCTGTTTTTTAGCTTCCTGTTTTATTGGATACTGTCTCTGTGGAGTTGGAGTAGATTTTAATGGTATCACATGGTGAGTTGACTCTCCAACCCACCCAACATGGTTGCGATATAGTGCAGGGGCAAGGGCTACCGCCCACTCCCGTGCATATGTGTGTTTTAAATGTATGGGAACAAGATCGGAAAAGGCTGTAAAAATTACAGTTTCTCCCTTGAGCAATCCATAACAATAGCAGGCGGCCAATCTCTTGCAGCTA
The DNA here is from genome assembly GCA_963921515.1 of Calotriton arnoldi. Taxonomy (NCBI): domain Eukaryota; kingdom Metazoa; phylum Chordata; class Amphibia; order Caudata; family Salamandridae; genus Calotriton; species Calotriton arnoldi. The sequence goes on from CAWUFW010012878.1 coordinate 208,218, forward strand.
AAAGAATGTCATAGCCAAAAGTTAAGTTCTTCCAAAAAAGACCTTTAATTTTTCTGGGCTTGTCCCCCTCCATTTGGAGTGTTATTTCATAACCTATGTGGGACGCTCACCCTAGTATCAGGTGTTTCCACTGTGATATGTTCATTCAGCTCCACTGTCACCAGAAATTCCATCAGGTCTAGCATCGACAGAGCCCATTCCCCGTTCAGTAGTTGAGTTCTCAGAATTCTGGGCATGTCTAATCTTAAGACCTGCTACTTTCTTCTTTTTAAATTGAGGTTTTGATTTTTGTTTTTCTTCTTTCTTTGAAGTGTATTCAGGAGCGCGTTGCGTATCTCTGGACTTTGTGCGCTCGTCTTGTCTGTATTCGGATCGTCCTTCCCTCTCAGAGTTTTTCGATGAACCCTGAAAGGAACGAGAGGAACGTGTATCAGTGTCTTGATACCTGTCAGGTTTTCTAATGTTAGCTCTATTCCTAAGGTCATACCTTCTTTCGGAGGGCTCCTGTTGAGGAGACCTACCTCTGGATTGAGATCTATTCTCTCTAATCTTTTTGTTTTTATTGTTATTATCCCATTTCTTCTTAGAAGAATCAGGTGTTTGCTTTGTGTTATCCTTCTCAGGACCACCCATCAGTAGAGGTTTTACTGCTCTACCTCCCAAACTATCTCTACCTAATTCTGCATACGCTGTTTCAATAATTTTGCGTAATTCACGTTCCTGTTGTAACAGAGTGAAATCCCTCAGGCGTTGGCGTATTGCCACTGCTGCTGCCTCCCCTTTTATATTTGCTAATATTATAGCTGATACCTGAGCAAAATTACCTAGTAATTTCATCCCTAAGTTCAGAGCAGGTTCTGCTCCATACTCGTTCTGTATTTGTCTTAATACATCTGGTATAACTGCTAATGACGGGATACCATGAGTCCTGGTATATATGGCAGCGAAGACTGTACCCCAAGTGGTACAATCCTCTATCTGGGGAGTTATCCCCATGGGCAAGCAGATTGTTAACATTCTGTGTTTTTCCTGTGGGCTGGTGTGTGGAAATACTGCCTCTAACTGTGTTATTTTTTGAGCCACCCAGAATGGCATTTGTTCACGCTTAGTGGGCATCTTAGCCATGAATGTGTGTAACGTTTGTGGTGTTATTTTAGTTGTAGATGTTTGATTTGGTCCTGTTGGTATAGCCGTGGCTGGCTGAAGTGTGAGTGTTCTCATCACAAACTGTGTCATGTTTCTGTAAAGTCTTATTAGTTGTTTATGAAGTGTACGCAAGTTTCCTACTGGCATTGTGTCAATGTCAGGATGTGGTGTATAGGTCGTTAGTACTGGCCATGTTGCTCCATCTGTTCCGAGCCGACCGAGTCTTACTTTATCTCTTGTATGGGGAAGGGCGCCTTTAAACTAGTTTATATGCTCCTGGTAGGTGAGCGGAACTTCAATGTCCTATACGGACAATATTTGTTCGGTATGTCATCTTCCATGTAGTAATGAAAGGTGTTTGTTCGTGCATTTGCTTGTGGGAATCTAACCCATGAATAGAATACCTCTGTTCTATATGATTCGTGTGCCTCAATCACGAAAGTTGCTGGCCCACCCCTAGCTGATAAACCATATGCTGCTAGTTTTAGCAGCAGTTTTAGGGTGATTGCATCAGCATCTACTTCATCCCGTACTGTGACATGTAGTGCACGCACAACATCTTACTGCTCAGTCATTGTTTTTAGTAAGAAGATTTTTCCAAGGGAACTGAGATAAGGTTTTATGCACAATAGGAACAATGTGTCCTTCAGGCTTGATTAACCAACAGCCAATACATAGGATTCACCTACTCAGCTGCGGTGGAGTTTGTTCCCTCCCACTCCAGACGTCTCTGGGGAAGTGTGAGTAGGGGTCTCTGAGAACAGCACGACTGAACTATTCAGATTTGACCGTTAAATAAGTACCCAACCCACATTGGGCACCATGTCGTGTAGTTCCTATAAACCTATATAGGATCTGCGTGTTTAGACAACATATACCGTAGGACTGGAGTCAGACTGATTCTAGACACCCCTACCGCATATGTTAGCTTGTATACCAGCTATCTCACAGTGCCACTAGAAACTCCTCTTACCAAGGAGAGAATAGTTCTTGGAAACTATCGAACATGACAACCCTGATCTCTCAGGACCGTGGAAACAGTGCAATACTTTTCGCTCAGTCACTCATGCTCACTTTGTCTCAGAGAGATAACCAGAATAAGCGATGTGGACGTTTTCAATAAGCATTTATTGAACAATCGTTATTCTAGTGTAAAATAGGTGTGCTGAAACAACCACTAGACAGAAACAGATATAAATGATTAGAAGCACTAGGCAAGTAAAAGGATGGTAGATTCCTACCATTATGCTAAAACCATGAATACAGGCAGGCATATGAAATACATGACAATAAAATGCGTACTCCTACGATGGAATCCTAACTAGATGTACCTAAGTGTACCTAGCATGTATGTAGGAGTTAAGCCAAAAATCCCTCTAGGATAAAGTCAACCCCATTACCTGAAGTGAGAGACTGTGGGACCCCGTCTTGGTCTCGAGTTGGACATCCCGCAAGGGATGTTAGACCACTGCGAGCTGGAGTATCTGCATGCAGGAGCCTCAGCGTCTTGCGTCTGTGTGTCGGCATGGAAGTCCTAGTTCTCCTCTGTCTATCTCAGCAAGATGTGATGTTTATATACCCAAAGATGTCCCCAAGGGTTCCTCCTTGCCGTACCATTGTCGGACTTAGGATGACGTCGGGAATGAACCTTGTACTTAGTTATTATGCAGGAGACGATGGTCCTGCTGAGTTTCCAAGAATCCTCATGCGTAATGTATGAGGCTTTTACTAGGGAAAATCCCGCGTTCCGGGTGCAGTGTCGTATCTAGGTAAAAGGTCAGTCCCCAAGAACCATTATGTGTGTAATGTAGGGGAGAATATAGGTGAAAAGTTAGGATGTTACCTGAGCCTATATTGGGGTACCTATATGGAATATAACACTACCAGTTAACCCTTTCTAGGCTCATGATGGAGCGGTTCCGTCATGAGCTACAGTGGGCGTGTGCTCATGACGGAACCACTCCATCATGACACCCACCCATGGGGGAAGCGCTGGCGCTCCCCCCATGGGCAGCCCATCTAGCCCCCACAAACAGGGATGGCAGCGGAAGAGTTTCCGCTGCCACCCCGACCCCCCCATGGGAATCCCATGACGTCAGTGTGCACAGCGTGCGCTGATGTCATCAGGAAGTCTCAGACATGCTGGAAGCCATTTGCTTCCAGGCGTCTGACAAACAAGGTAGGTTTCCTTGTTCCTGGGGGGTTTCATCCATGCATCGAGGCATCGGGGGAGAGGAAAGAGTTTCTCCTCTCCCCTGATGTCTCTTTGCAGGGCATTTCTGCTTCACGATCGCGCACAGCGTCACGATCGTGCAGCAGAAATGCCCCCACTAGGCACCAGGGATTCATTTTGTTTAAATGGAAGCGACCCCTTGGGCAAGAATCGCTTCCAAAGGGGCGAAAATGTTTTGGATGTTTTTCTGCCCCCACCTAGGGGCAGATCGGCCCATTTTTGGGACTTTCAGAAAACACCCACTAGCCACCTGGGATTAATTATTTAAAATGGAAGCGACCCCTTGGGCAAGGGTCGCTTCCAAAGTGGCTCATAATTTGTACATGTTTTTCGGCCCGTTTTGGGGCAGAAAACCCCACTAGGCACCAGGGATGGTATTCTTTGTAAATGGAAGCGACCCCTTGGGCAAGGGTCGCTTCCAAAGGGGCTCAAAATGTTTGGCATGTATTTTCTGCCCCCCCCCCCGGGGGCAGATCGGCCCATTTTTTTGGCCTTTCTGCCCACGGGGGGGGGGCAGAAAAGCCCACTAGCCACCAGGGATGGTATTTTTTTTTTAAATGGAAGCTACCTCTTGGGCAAGTGTCAATTCCAAAGTGAGTCATATTTTGTGCATGTTTTTTCTGCCTCCCCCCCCCCCGGGGCAGATCGGCCCATTTGTTTGGCCTTCCTGCCCCCGGGGTAGATGGGGGGCAGAAAACCCCACTTAGCACCAGGGATTGTGTTTTTTAGTGTGTGGAAACGACCCCTTGGGCAAGGGTCACTTCCAAAGGGGGTCATAATTTGTGGATGTTTTTTCAGCCCTCCCCGCTCCCCCCTCCCGCCGGGGACAGATCAGCCCTTTTTTTGGCCTTTCTGCCCCTGGTGGTGGATGGGGGGCAGAAAACCCCACTAGACACCAGGGATTTTCTTTTATATGTAATGGAAGCACCCCTTGGCCAAGGGTTGCTTCCATGTGTATGTATTTTCTGCCCCCCCTGAGGACAGATCTGCCCCTTTTTTTGGCCTTTCAGCCCTAGGTGGGAGGGGTAGGCAGAAAACCCTACTAGGCACCAGGGATCTATTTTTTTTTGCAAGGGGGTCAAATTCCTGTCTGCTGCTTTCTGCCCCACCTGGGGGACAGATTGGCCTGGCAGAAAACCCCACCAGATCCCCATTTTTCTCAGCCCTATTTGAAGGGCCATCTGGCAGATTGACCATTTGGGTAGTGACATAATTTGTTATAATTTTAATTGTTTTATTTCTTGTGAATTGCTATTGTAATGTTTTATTTCTCCTTTTTATTCTAGTTCAAGGCTTTTGCTCTTTAGACTGTTCCAGGTTGCGGTTTCGTTACTGGTGGTTCTGCAGTTTGTGTAGTTGCATGTGTTTGGTAAGAGAATTTTTTTGTACTATTTACTCTAAATGAATTTAATTTCCCTGCATGAATGTGTTTTTTGCAAATTGTGTAATAATAGCAGTATGTTTGGCTTCTGCTTTTTGAGTGTCAAAATCTTTTTGCATTAGTGCTCGATGTGTACTTTGTTGTCTTATGACTAATTGGTTTTGATTTTTCTTTCTAGTGGGATATCGTTGCTTTTTGCTGTGTCTCTGCAGAGTAGGTGCTGGTGAGTGTAGCTATCTTTGGCAAGTGAGTCATATTGTTTTTGAGTATATAGATCTTTGTGCTAAAGCCACACTTTGTTTATTACTTATTTTGCACAGTGTTTGTTGTTGTTGACTTGTTTGTGAAGTCTCCTTTCTTTGTGAGGACTATGGCTAGCCGCAGGATTACTGCTCAGCAGGTTGTTTTTATGCTTTTTGAGCCTTCCTCTGACCATGGTTCAGAGACTGACTCTGCATCTGAGGCAGAGGAGGCAGTGGAAGATTCTGGCAGTGAATTTTCTGTCCACGAGGAATCATCTGATGATGAAGCCACTCTTAGTCCAGATGAAGTGCCTGTCTTAGAGGAGGACATTGATGTGCCGATAGTGCAGCAAGAGGCATCTGGGTTGCAGCCTGGGGCTGCAAGGCCTCCCATTGGAAGTGCTGGCCTCTGGGTTGCCCTAGGCATGGTGCAGCCGATATTGCCAGACCTTTACTGGTGTTCCAGGGTGTAGAGTGGATACTGAAAACTTTTTGCCTATACATTTTTTTCAGTTGTTTATGGACGATGTATTTTTGGCAGAGATTGTTGAGCAGACTAATTTGTATGCTGAACAGGTTTTGAGGGACAACACTCCCAGCCTTAGGCCCCACTCTAGAGCTACTCGGTGGACTCCCACAAATCTGGATGAGTTGAAGAAGTTCTTGGGTTTAACTTTTTTGTTGGGCTTGCTAAGGAAGCCATCAATGTCTTCATACTGGTTTACTAGTCCCTTGATGGCAACGGCTATATTTCCGGCAGTCATGAGTCGTGATAGGTATTTACTTCTGCTTCGGATGCTGCATTTTGTCGATAATGGTTTAGCGTTGCCACGAGATCACCCTGATTGTGACCGTCTTTTTAAGATTCGGCCTGTCATTGATCACTTTGTAGATCGATTTTCTGAGATCTATGCTCCAGGGAAAGAAATAGCAGTGGATGAGTCTTTGGTCTTGTGCAAGGGCCGCTTGGTTTTTAGGCAATAGATTCCTAGTAAGAGGGCACGCTATGGAATTAAGATGTATATGCTGTGTGACAGTAGGGCTGGATATGTCTCTAATTTCAGAGTATACACCCGTAGGGATTCCAGGATTGACCCCCCTGGTTGTCCGTCCACTTTTGGAGTGACTGAGAAAATTGTGTGGGAACTTGGTAGAGGACCTTTTAACAAAGGTCACCTTTTTATGTAGATAACTTCTACACTGGTGTGCAGTTGTTCAGGGAATTAGCCAAAGTGGACACTGTTGCTTGTGGCACAATCAGCTCTAACTGTAAAAGGTTTCCCAAAAGAACTTGTTTGTCAAAAGCTTGTGCGTGGACAGTGCAGTGCATTGCGTAGCGAGGAACTTCTAGCTGTGAAGTTTTCAGACAGGAGAGCTGTCTACATGCTGACTACCATCCATGATGAAAGCACTTCACCTGTGACTGTTTGGGGTCAGGTTGCTGAAGCGCGCAAACCTGTGTACATTTTAGACTATAATAGGCACATGGGTGGTGTTGATAGAGTAGATCAGCGGTTGGAACCTTACACTGCTCTTCGTAAGGCTTACATTTGGTATAAGAAGTTGACTATCCATCTTTTCCACTTGGCAACCTTTAATGCTTTTGTTGTATTTAAAGATTGTTGTTCTGAGTCAAAGTTGACTTTTGCTAAGTTCCAGGAGTCTGTAATAGGCAGCCTTGTTGTAGTGGAACAGGCAAGTGTTCCTAGAGTTGGAGTGGTGGATGATGTGGCTAGATTAAACGATCGCCACTTTCCTGATCACATTCCTCCCACACCCTCAAAAGACTTTCCCAGTAGGAGATGTAGAGTCTGTTGGTGAAGAGGTACGCGGAAGGAGACACATATGTACTGCCCCGAGTGTCCTTCTAACCCTGCGCTGTGTGTGCCTGCTTGTTTTAGAATGTACCACATGCATAAGAATTTTTGGGAGCATCCATGAGTGGTAAAGTGAACTGCCTGGTCTGTATTGTTTTATATTTTTTGTTCAGTTTGAAGGTTGGCATTTGTGCAATGTATTTCGTTTCAGATTTTGTGTTAGTAGATTTGTATCTATTTACAATTTGTTTGTGTTTTCTTTTTTGTATTAAAAAAACCCTAAATGTGTTTGCAGTGTGTGTAGGCTGGTGCTTGGCTGGTGGTGTGAATGGACTGGAGCTTGGCTGGCGGTGTGTGTGGACTGGCGCTACGGCTGGCGATGTGCGTGGACTGGTGCTTGGCTGGTAGTGTGAATGGACTGGCGCTTGGCTGGCAGTGTGCATGAACTGGCGCTTGGCTGGCAGTATGTGTGAACTGGCGCTTGGCTGATGGTGTGCGTGGACTGGTGCTTGGCTGGCTGTGTGCTTGAACTGGCGCTTGGCTGGCGGTGTGAATGGACTGGCGCTTGGCTGGCAGTGTGCGTGAACTGGCGCTTGGCTGGTGGTGTGCGTGGACTGGCACTTGGCTGGCAGTGTGCATGAATTGGTGCTTGGCTGGCGGTGTGCGTGGACTGGCGCTTGTCTGGCGGTGTGTGAGTAGTGACTTGCTGCTGGTCACTACACACATTGGTAGCCAAACGCCAGTCCACGTAATCCGTCAGCTGGTGTGGTTGCTGTGTCAGGCATGTGGGCGTGTGAAAGTGATGGGCCCTTGAATGGTGCTGTCTGCTGATGTAAGTGTTGTAATGTGATGGGCCCGTGGCTGGCGGTGTGAATGGTTTTGTATGTGTCACACGTATGAAAGGTGTATGAACGGCCTGTAAAGAGGTTGGTGCCTTGTCGTGGCTTTACAGCTCACGAGCTGTGAGTCAATGGTTCAGTTTCTCGTCCTTTCAATTATTAACTGTGCATTTCATTTTTGTGAAATCTCTTGTTAATACAATTGTATATACTGAACCATCACTCACCCTGGTCCCAAATCCAACCGGTATGTATGTGTGCTTGAGTAATAGATGGTTGTGCAGTAATATTTGTCTTTTCTGTATTTCTCAAGCAGGGTGTCCCTTGTCCCTTTTTGTGAATGTTGTAATGTGTTGGTTCCGTGCCTGGTGGTGTGAATGGTCTTGTGTGTATCACGTAAGAAAGGTGTGTGAATGACCTGTGAAGTGGTTGGGGCCTTGACGCGGCTTTACAGCTCACGAGCTGGGAGTTACTGGTTCAGTTTTTTGTCCTTTCAATTATTGACAGTGCATTTCATTTTTGTGAAATCTCTTGTTAATAAAAATTTATATACTGAACCATCACTCGCCCTTGTGCCAAATCCAACCAGTATATGTGTGTGTTTGAGTAATAGATGGTTGTGCAGTAATATTTGTCTTTTTTGTCTCTCTGCCAAGGTGTACATTCCATCTAAGAAAAACCTACCAACTCTAGATATTCTTGTAAACTAAACACCCATGGGAGTACATGGTGATGTCTCTCTTGTGGATCCCAACAAGTTATCTTACCCACAATGTCCTGCAAACCCCTTGCAAAACCAGGTTGTTTTGTGATAGGTCATTTTGATGTCTCCTCAATATGTTTTCGGCCCTTGCCTGTCGCGGGTACTTGACCCACCCACGCACGTGAGGTACCATTTTTATCGGGAGACCTGGGGGAACGCTGGGTGGTAGGAAATTTGCGGATCCATGCAGATTCCAGAACTTTCCCACACAGAAATATGAGAAAAACGTGATTGTTTCAGCTAAATTTGAGGTTTGCAGGGGATTCTGGATAGGAAAAGGTTAGGGGGTCCAGGCAAGCCATACCTCGCTGGACTCCCCCGGGTGTCTTGTTTTCAGAAATGTGTGGGTTTGGTAGGTTTCCCAAGATGGCCGCCGAGCCCGGGGCCAAAAACCCAGGTGACACCCCCTTGCAAAACCATTTTGTTTTGTGATAGGTAATTTTGATGTCTCCTCAATACGTTTTGGGCCCTTGCCTGTCGCGGGTACTTGACCCACCGACTCGAGTGAGGTACCATTTTTATCGGGAGACCTGGGGGAATGCTGGGTGGTAGGAAATTGTGGATCCACTCAGATTCCAGAACATTCCACCACAGAAATGTGAGGAAAATGTGGTTTGTTTTACAAAGTTTGAGGTTTGCAAGGGATTCTGGATAACAGAACCTGGTGAGAGCCAGACAAGTCACCCCATCCTGTATTCACCTGGGTGTCTAGTTTTCAAAGATTTATAAGTTTGCTAGGTTTCCCTAGGTGCCGGCAGAGCTAGGGTTCAAAATCTACAGCTAGGCACTTTGCAAAAAAAGGGTCAGTTTTCACTGTGAAAATGTGGTGTGTCCACGTTGCGTTTTGGGCCGTTTCCTGTCGCGGGCACTAGGCCTACCCACACAAGTGAGGTACCATTTTTCTCAGAAGACTTTGGGAAATGCGGGTGGGTGGAATTTTGTGGATCCACGCAGATTCCAGAACTTTCCACTACAGTAATGTGAGGAAAATGTTTTTTTTTAAAATAAAGTTTGAGGTTTGCAAGGGATTCTGGGTAACAGAACCTAGTGAGAGCCAGACAAGTCACCCCATCCTGGATTTCCCTGGGTGTCTAGCTTTCAAAAATGTATAGGTTTGCTAGGTTTCCCTAGGTACCGGCAGAGCTATGGTTCAAAATCTACAGCTAGGCACTTTGCAAAAAAAGGGTCAGTTTTCACTGTGAAAATGTGGTGTGTCCATTTTGCGTTTTGGGCCGTTTCCTGTCGCGGTCACTAGGCCTACCCACACAAGTGAGGTACCATTTTTCTCAGAAGACTTTGGGGAATGCGGGTGGGTGGAATTTTGTGGATCCACGCAGATTCCAGAACTTTCCACTACAGTAATGTGAGGAAAATGTTTTTTTTTACATAAAGTTTGAGGTTTGCAAGGGATTCTGGATAACAGAACCTGGTGAGAGCCAGACAAGTCACCCCATCCTGTATTCACCTGGGTGTCTAGTTTTCAAAGATTTATAAGTTTGCTAGGTTTCCCTAGGTGCCGGCAGAGCTAGGGTTCAAAATCTACAGCTAGGCACTTTGCAAAAAAAGGGTCAGTTTTCACTGTGAAAATGTGGTGTGTCCACGTTGCGTTTTGGGCCGTTTCCTGTCGCGGGCACCAGGCCTACCCACACAAGTGAGGTACCATTTTTCTCAGAAGACTTTGGGGAATGCGGGTGGGTGGAATTTTGTGGATCCACGCAGATTCCAGAACTTTCCACTACAGTAATGTGAGGAAAATGTGTTTTTTTAAAATAAAGTTTGAGGTTTGCAAGGGATTCTGGGTAACAGAACCTGGTGAGAGCCAGACAAGTCACCCCATCCTGGATTTCCCTGGGTGTCTAGCTTTCAAAAATGTATAGGTTTGCTAGGTTTCCCTAGGTACCGGCAGAGCTATGGTTCAAAATCTACAGCTAGGCACTTTGCAAAAAAAGGGTCAGTTTTCACTGTGAAAATGTGGTGTGTCCATGTTGCGTTTTGGGCCGTTTCCTGTCGCGGTCACTAGGCCTACCCACACAAGTGAGGTACCATTTTTCCCGGAAGACTTTGAAGAATGCTGGGTGGGTGGAATTTTGTGGATCCACGCAGATTCCAAAACTTTCCACCACAGAAATGTGAACAAAATGTGTTTATTTTTTTACAAAGTTTGAGGTTTGCAAGGGATTCTGGGTAACAGAACCTGGTGAGAGCAAGGCAAGTCACTCCATCCTGGATTCCCCTTGGTGTCTAGTTTAAAAAATGTATAGGTTTGCTAGGTTTATCTAGGTGCCAGCAGAGCTAGGGTTCAAAATCTACAGCTAGGCACTTTGCAAAAAAAGGGTCCGTTTTCAGTGTGAAAATGTGGTGTGTCCACGTTGCGTTTTGGGCCGTGTCCTGTCGCGGGCACTACACCTACCCACACAAGTGAGGTACCATTTTTATCAGGAGACTTAGGGGAACACAGAATTGTAGAGCAACAGTTATTACCTATTGACTTTCAATGCATTTTTGCCTTCCAAATGTAAGACAATGTGTAAAAAATAAGTCACTTTGAAAAATGTCCTATAATTCACATGCTGGTATGGGTACCCACAATTTCGGAGATGTGAAAATAGCTACTGTTTCTAAACTCTATATTTTGTTCCCATTTCAGAAATACATAGGTGTATTTCATACCGATTTTTCCCTGTTTATATTCTCCCTAATGAATTGCTATATACCCGGTACACAATAAAAAACCATTGCAAGATGCTGCTCAGTTATTGGCTCTGGGTTCCTCGGGTTCTTGGTGAACCTACAAGTCCTATATATCCCCACAACCAGAAGGGTCCAGCAGATGTAACAATATATTGCTTTCAAACATCTGCCATACTTAGTAGAAGTTACAGATCAAAACGTTGGCACAAATGGCTGTTTTTTTTAACTCATTTTCAATTTTTCCTATTTTCAACTGTTAGTTTCTATATGAAAACCTTGAAGGATCTACACAAGTGACCCCTTGCTGAATTCAAAATTTTGCCTACTTTTCTGAAATATATAGCTTTCTAGGCTCCAAAATAAGGAAGTGACTCATTTACGTGTCACTATTTTTGACCAGCAACCATTCGTACATGCAGAATTGCGGTTTCCAAATTGCGATTTGCTAAAAAACGCTTGGAATTCGCAATTTGGAAGCTTTGTACATCAGGCCCAATATGTTTTTGTGAAATTGAAGAGAACAGGGGAAATCCTAATTGTTGGCTTGATTTATGTTCCCCTCCTCTCTAAGTCGTCTTTTCTGCTCCCCTGGCCAGGACACTGATGCAGTTCAGCTCCAACCAAACCTTGATTGGAGGAGGCTGGAACTTCACCCTGGACCCAGTGCTTGAAAAATTTGTGATGCCCAACAGGTTAATTTGCACTGATAGGGCAATCTTTTATAGACATTGTGGTGGCCCGTGGGCTGGGGAAATTGTTGCTACTCATCCACTCATTAAACAGAGAATACAAAATGTATTCATATATGCGCAGATCCTGCTTCTGGATTGACTGCTTCTCAACATCCAGTTCGCTGTTCCTAGAGGCTGTCTACAGTTCAGTACTTGAAAGTGGCATCTTACTCCACATTGATGTCGTGAAAGAACTAGAGCTGGGCCATATATGCCCACCATAGTTCATATATATCTCCAGTTTCAAACTCCCACACAAGAAAATGTCCCTTAGATCACACATACATAAATACTTAGATGAGAAGGATGCTGTGTGTCTTTCACTTGCAATGTGTGGGCTGTGGGGAAGGCTTAAGTCAGAGGCCTGTTGTAGGAAATCTGCCTTTTCTGCATGGTCTCCTTGGAATTTTCACCTTTTGCTGAACGCTATTTTTTGCTAGCTGAAGAAATCTGTGTACTTTATGTCTGCTAACCAGTAGTAAAGTGCCTGTGCTCATTTTAGCATGGTTGAATTGGTATATTCCTAATTGGTATGTTTAACTCACTAATATATGATCCCATAATATGGTCCAAGGTGTTCCCAGGGACTGTAATTTAAATGCCACTAGTAGACTGTAGCAGCTAATGTGCCATCAAGTACATTGGTAGCGTAAACATGGCTTCAGGCCTACCATGGTCGCCTCTCCTTAGCAGTGTAAAAACTGCAATTCAGTCTGTCGAAATAAAACCTTTAGTCTGGCCAAAACCTTCCTTTAAATATTACTAAGTCACCACTATGTAGGTCTTGTATCCCATATGACAGGGTGCATGGTATATAAAAGAAGGACATTTTAAAAGTTAACATTAAACATGCCCTTACAGTTACTGGCACCTAACATTTATTTTCACTGTAGCAAGGCTGGCTGTTCCATAGAGAAACACTGGGATGCACTATTACATTTAATAATGCTATATTTGGCATGGAAACTACTAGAAACACCATTCTTGGACTATTTGTAATGGTTCACTGATAGAATATTGATGACATAAGTATCGATGTTCAAAATATCGAATAAAATATAGACTACAAAAATATCGACTCCCATACCTAAACAGGTAAGTACAAAAATATTGATGTAAAAAATATAGATGTAAAAAATATCGATTTAAATATGTATATAAAATAAAATAATATATTAAATATATTAAATATTAACATTCATTTTAACAAAATAAATTAAATTTATTATACATTTTAACAAAATATAACAAATAAACTTAATTTAAAAAAAGATAAACACACAAACATAATAATTTATACATATATATATATATATATATTTACTTTAAAATAATTAATAAACTATAATCTTTAATTTATTTTAAAACTTTAAAATTATATAAAAATAAAATATATATATATCAATAATTTAAAATATAAAAAAATTCTATAATGAATTAAAACATTAAACTATTAAAAATGATTTAAACTTATATTTCCTAATGCAATCAGTGCAACAGTAGGGAAAGTGTTGGATAGCAAAATAATTAAATTTACTATTCCAACTCCAGTAAGTGCAACAGTAGGGAAAGTGGGATAGCGGAGGGGTAAAAATTACTTTTCCCACTCCAGTGAGAGCAACAGTAGGGAAAGTGTTGGATAGCGGAGGGGAAAAAAATACTATTCCCACTCCAAAGAATGCAACAGTAGGGAAAGTGTTGGATAGCGGAGGAGTAAACATTACTATTCCAACTCCAAAGAGTGCAACAGTACGGAAAGTGTTGGATAGCGGAGGGGTAAAAATTACTATTCCCACTCCAAAGAGTGCAACAGTAGGGAAAGTGTTGGATAGCGGAGGGGTAAAAATTACTATTCCCACTCCAGTGAGTGCAACAGTAGGGAACGTGTTGGATAGCGGAGGGGTAAAAATTACTACTCCCACTCCAGTGAGTGCAACAGTAGGGAAAGTGCTGGATAGCGGAGAGGTAAAAATTACTATTCCCACTCCAGTGAGTGCAACATTAGGGAAAGTGTTGGATAGCAAAGAGACAAAAATTACTATTCACACTCAAACAGTTAAAACAAAAATAAAAAACATTAAAAATTATAAAAAATCATAAAAATAAATACACAATATTTAGAAATGAAAAATTAAATATATTAAATATATAAAAAGAAAAAATATTATAATATTAATTGCATATAAAAACCTACAAATAATATATAATATAAAATAATGAATAAATATTAAAAAAACTTCTTTTAAACTAGTAAATATTTACAAACAAATAAATTAATTAATACATAAATGTATTTATTATATTTCCTACCCTATCACACCACGCCAATAACAAAAAACTTCAACATTTTTAATTAATTTTTTCTCCAAAATTAACATAGTTAATAATCAATTTAAAAAATATTATTAATAAAAAGAACGAATAAACATTAATTGACTACACACACTTTAACCCCTTCGCTGCTAGGCCTTTCCCCCCCCCTGTGCTAAGCCATTTTTTGGCTATTTGGGGTAGTGCGCGCTTAGGCCCCTGTAACTTTTTGACCACATAAGGTATCCACGCCAAATTTGCGTCCTTTTCTTCCAACATCATGGGGATTCTAAAGGTACCCAGGGTTTGTGGATTCCCCTGGAGAGGTCCCAGAAATTAGTCAAAATACAGCTAAATTTTGTTTTTTTGGGGAAAAATGGGAAAAATGGGCTGCAAATGAAAGCGTCTGGGTTTTTTCCTGCAAATGGTATCCAAAAAGCGTTTGTGGGGCTGAAATCACCATTTTCCCAGCTTTTAGGGAATGACAGAATTTTGTCAGAAAACCAACATTTTTTACACAGTTTTGGCATTTTTCTGGGAAATAGCCTATTTTTGCTATTTTTTGTGCTTTCAACCTCCTTCCACTTAATGGTAGAAATGGGTATGAAAGCAATAATGAATCCTGGAAAGCTATACATTTTTGAAAAGTAGACAAAATTCTGAAATTCAGCAAGGGGTCATTTGTGTAGATCCATCAAGGTTTCTTTATAGAAACGTACAGTTAAATATAGGATTATATAGATTTATAAGTTTGCTAGGTTTCCCTAGGTGCCGGCAGAGCTAGGGTTCAAAATCTACAGCTAGGCACTTTGCAAAAAAGGGTCAGTTTTCACTGTGAAAATGTGGTGTGTCCACGTTGCGTTTTGGGCCGTTTCCTGTCGCGGGCACTAGGCCTACCCACACAAGTGAGGTACCATTTTTCTCAGAAGACTTTGGGGAATGCGGGTGGGTGGAATTTTGTGGATCCACGCAGATTCCAGAACTTTCCACTAAAGTAATGTGAGGAAAATGTGTTTTTTTAAAATAAAGTTTGAGGTTTGCAAGGGATTCTGGGTAACAGAACCTGGTGAGAGCCAGACAAGTCACCCCATCCTGGATTTCCCTGGGTGTCTAGCTTTGAAAATTAGTTGAAAAAAACAGCCTCTTGTGTCAACGTTTTCACATGTAACTTCTTCTAATTATGACAGCTCTTTGAAAGCAATATACCGTTACATCCGCTGGACCTTACTGGTTGTGGGGATATATAGGACTTGTAGGTTCACCAAGAACCAGACGAACCCAGAGTAAAAAACTGAGCAGCAATTTGCAATGGCTTTTTATTATGTACCGGGTATATAGCAATTATTGTGGGAAAATGTATACATGGAAAAATTGGTATGAACGACACCTATGTATTTCTGAAATGGGAACAAGTTATAGAGTTTAGAAACAGTAGATATTTGCAAATTTTTGAAATTGGGAATACTCATACTAGCATGAGAATTATAGGTCATTTTTCAAAATGACTTTTTTTTACACAATGTCTTTCATTTGGAAGGCAGAAATGCATCGAAAGTCAATAGGTAATAACAGTTGCTTTACAAATCTGAATTACCCTAAGTCTCCCGATAAAAATGGTACCTCACTTGTGTGGGTAGGCATAGTGCCCACGACAGGAAATGGCGCAAAACCCAACGTGAACACACCACATTTTCTCAATGAAAAATTACCCTTTTTTGCAAAGTGCCTAGCTGTAGTTTTTGAACCCTAGCTCTCCCGGCACCTAGGGAAACCTAGCAAACCTATACATTTTTGAAAAGTAGACACCCAGGGGAATCCAGGATGGGGTGACTTGACTGCCTCCCACCAGGTTCTGTTACCCAGAATCCCTTGCAAACCTAAACAATTGTCAAAAAAACCACATTTTCCCCACATTTCTGTGCTGGAAAGTTCTGGAATCTGCGTGGATCCACAAATTTCCACCCACCCCACGTTCCCCAAAGTGTTCCGAGAAAAATGGTACCTCACTTGTGTGGGTCGGCCTAGTGCCCGCGGCAGGAAACGGCACAAAACGCAATGTGGACACACCTCAATTTCGCAGTGAAAAATGACCCTTTTTTGGCAAAGTGCCTAGCTGTAGTTTTTGAACCCTAGCTCTGCCGGCACCTAGGGAAACCTAGCAAACCTATAAATTTTTGAAAACTAGACACCGAGGGGAATTCAGGATGGGGTGACTTGACTGCCTCCCACCAGGTTCTGTTACCCAGAATCCCTTGCAAACCTAAATAATTGTCAAAAAAACACATTTTCCCCACATTTCTGTGCTGGAAAGTTCTGGAATCTGCGTGGAGCCACAAATTTCCACCCACCCCGCGTTCCCCAAAGTCTTCTGAGAAAAATGGTACCTCACTTGTGTGGGTTGGCCTAGTGCCCGCAACAGGAAACGGCACAAAACGCAATGTGGACACACCTCAATTTCGCAGTGAAAAATGACCCTTTTTTGGCAAAGTGCCTAGCTGTAGTTTTTGAACCATAGCTCTGCCGGCACCTAGGGAAACCTAGTAAACCTATACATTTATGAAAACTAGACATCCAGGGGAATCCAGGATGGGATGACTTGACTGCCTCCCACCAGGTTCTGTTACCCAGAATCCCTTGCAAACCTAAAAAATTGTCCAAAAAAACACATTTTCCCCACATTTCTGTGCTGGAAAGTTCTGGAATCTGTGTGGAGCCACAAATTTCCACCCACCCCGTGTTCCCCAAAGTCTTCCGAGAAAAATGGTACCTCACTTGTGTGGGTTGGCCTAGTGCCCGCGACAGGAAACGGCGCAAAACGCAACGTGGACACACCTCAATTTCGCAGTGAAAAATGACCCTTTTTTGGCAAAGTGCCTAGCTGTAGTTTTTTAACCATAGCTCTGCCGGCACCTAGGGAAACCTAGCAAACCTATACATTTTTGAAAACTAGACATCCAGGGGAATCCAGGATGGGATGACTTGACTGCCTCCCACCAGGTTCTGTTACCCAGAATCCCTTGCAAACCTAAAAAATTGTCCAAAAAAACACTTTTTCCCCACATTTCTGTGCTGGAAAGTTCTGGAATCTGCTTGGAGCCACAAATTTCTACCCAGTGTTCCCCAAAGTCTTCCGAGAAAAATGGTACCTCACTTGCGTGGGTTGGCCTAGTGTCCGCGACAGGAAACGGCGCAAAACGCAACGTGGACACACCTCAATTTCGCAGTGAAAAATGACCCTTTTTTGGCAAAGTGCCTAGCTGTAGTTTTTGAACCATAGCTCTGCCGGCACCTAGGGAAACCTAGCAACCCTATACATTTTTGAAAACTAGACACCCAGGGGAATCCAGGATGGGGTGACTTGACTGCCTCCCACAAGGTTCTTTTACCCAGAATCCCTTGCAAACCTAAACAATTGTAAAAAAAAACACATTTTCCCCACATTTCTGTGCTGGAAAGTTCTGGAATGTGCGTGGATCCACAAATTTCCACCCACGCCGCGTTCCCCCAGGTCTCCCGATAAAAATGGTACCTCACTTGCGTGGGTTGGCCTAGTGCCCGTGACAGGAAACGGCGCAAAACGCAATGTGGACATACCTCAATTTCGCAGTGAAAAATGACCCTTTTTTGGCAAAGTGCCTAGCTGTAGTTTTTGAACCCTAGCTCTGCCGGCACCTAGGGAAACCTAGCAAACCTATACATTTTTGAACATTAGACACCCAGGGGAATCCAGGATGGGGTGACTTGACTGCCTCCCACCAGGTTCTGTTACCCAGAATCCCTTGCAAACCTAAAAAATTGTCAAAAAAAACACATTTCCCCACATTTCTGTGCTGGAAAGTTCTGGAATGTGTGTGGATCCACAAATTTCCACCCACCCCGCGTTCCCCCAGGTCTCCCGATAAAAATGGTACCTCACTTGCGTGGGTTGGCCTAGTGCCCGCGACATGAAATGGCGCAAAACGCAATGTGGACATACCTCAATTTCGCAGTGAAAAATGACCCTTTTTTGGCAAAGTGCCTAGCTGTAGTTTTTGAACCCTAGCTCTGCCGGCACCTAGGGAAACCTAGCAAACCTATACATTTTTGAAAACTAGACACCCAGGGGAATCCAGGATGGGGTGACTTGACTGCCTCCCACCAGGTTCTGTTACCCAGAATCCCTTGCAAACCTAAAAAATTGTCAAAAAAAACACATTTCCCCCACATTTCTGTGCTGGAAAGTTCTGGAATCTGCGTGGAGCCACAAATTTCTACCCACCGCGCGTTCCCCCAGGTCTCCCGATAAAAATGGTACCTCACTTGCGTGGGTTGGCCTAGTGACTGCGACAGAAAACGGCGCAAAACGCAATGTGGACATACCTCAATTTCGCAGTGAAAAATGACCCTTTTTTGGCAAAGTGACTAGCTGTAGTTTTTTAACCCTAGCTCTGCCGGCACCCAGGGAAACCTAGCAAACCTATACATTTTTGAAAACTAGATACCCAGGGGAATCCAGGATGGGGTGACTTGACTGCCTCCCACCAGGTTCTGTTACCCAGAATCCCTTGCAAACCTAAAAAATTGTCCAAAAAAACACATTTTCCCCACATTTCTGTGGTGGAAAGTTCTGGAATCTGCGTGGATCCACAAATTTCCACCCACCCCGCGTTCCCCCAGGTCTCCCGATAAAAATGGTACCTCACTTGCGTGGGTGGGTCAAAGACCGGCGACAGGCAAGGGCCCAAAAGCTATTGAGGTGACATTAAAATTACATATCACAAACCAGCCTGGTTTTGCATGGGGGGTCCTATGAGTTTTTGGTCCGGGGCTCGGCGGCCATCTGGGGAAACCTACCTAACCCACACATTTCTGGAAACTAGACACCCGGGGTAGTCCAGCGAGGTATGGCTTGCATGGGTCCCCCATCATTCTCCTACCCATAGTCCCCTGCAAACCTCAAATTTCGCAGAAAAATCCACTTTTTTCTCACATTTCTGTGTGGGAAATTTCTGGAATCTGCGTGGCTCCACAAATTTCCTCCCACCCAGCGTTCCCCCAGGTCTCCCAATAAAAATGGTACCTCACTTGCGTGGGTGGGTGAAGGACCCGCGACAGGCAAGGCCCCAAAAGCTATTGAGGCGACATCAAAATTACATATCACAAACCAACCTGGTTTTGCATGAGGGGTCCCATGAGTTTTTGGCCCGGGGCTCGGCATCCATGTAAGGAAACCTACCTAACCCATACATTTCTGGAAACTAGACACCCGGGGGAGTCCAGCGAGGTATGGCTTGCATGGGTCCCCCATCATTCTCCTACACAGAATCCCCTGCAAACCTCAATTTTCGCCGAAAAATTAACTTTTTTGTCAAATTTCTGTGTGGGAAAGTTCTGGAATCTGCGTGGATCCACAAATTTTCTCCCACCCAGCATTCCCCCAGGTCTCCCGATAAAAATGGTACCTCACTTGCGTGGGTGGGTGAAGGACCCGCGACAGGCAAGGCCCCAAAAGCTATTGAGGCGACATCAAAATTACATATCACAAACCAACCTGGTTTTGCATGGGGGGTCCCATGAGTTTTTGG
Source organism: Calotriton arnoldi (assembly GCA_963921515.1). Lineage (NCBI taxonomy): Eukaryota > Metazoa > Chordata > Amphibia > Caudata > Salamandridae > Calotriton > Calotriton arnoldi. The sequence goes on from CAWUFW010012878.1 coordinate 227,935, forward strand.
CCCGGGGCTCGGCATCCATGTAGGGAAACCTACCTAACCCATACATTTATGGAAACTAGACACCCGGGGGAGTCCAGCGAGGTTTGGCTTGCGTGGGTCCCCCATCATTCTCCTACACAGAATCCCCTGCAAACCTCAATTTTCGCCGAAAAATTCACTTTTTTGTCAAATTTCTGTGTGGGAAAGTTCTGGAATCTGCGTGGATCCACAAATTTCCTCCCACCCAGCATTCCCCCAGGTCTCCCGATAAAAATGGTACCTCACTTGCGTGGGTGGGTGAAGGACCCGCGACAGGCAAGGCCCCAAAAGCTATTGAGGCGACATCAAAATTACATATCACAAACCAACCTGGTTTTGCATGGGGGGTCCCATGATTTTTTGCCCCGGGACTCGGCATCCATGTAGGGAAACCTACCTAACCCATACATTTCTGGAAACTAGACACCCGGGGGAGTCCAGCGAGGTATGGCTTGCGTGGGTCCCCCATCATTCTCCTACCCAGAATCCCCTGCAAACCTCAAATTTCGCCGAAAAATTCACTTTTTTGTCAAATTTCTGTGTGGGAAAGTTCTGGAATCTGCGTGGATCCACAAATTTCCTCCCACCCAGCGTTCCCCCAGGTCTCCCGATAAAAATGGTACCTCACTTGTGTGGGTAGGCATAGTGGCTGCAACAGGAAATGGCCCAAATCGTACTGTGGAGACTTCAAAATTACCTATAGCAAAACTACCTGGTTTTGGGGGGGGCACCTGAGATTTTGGCCCTGGGCTCGGCGGCCATCTTGGGAAAGTACCAAACCCAAACATTTCTGAAAACTAGACACCCGGGGGAGTCCAATGAGGTATGGCTTGCGTGGATCCCCCAACGTTTTCCTACCCAGAATGCCATGCAAACCTCAAATTTAGTTGAAAATAACACATTTCCCACATATTTGTGTGTGGAATCACCGTGCCGGCACAAATGTCCTACCACCCAGCATTCTCCTTGTTCTCCTGAGTAAAATGATACCTCACTTGTGTGGGTGGGCCAAAGGCCTGTGGCTAGGAAGAGCCCAAAACATAGAGATTTAGAGTATAGTACCGAGAATTCTAAGCGCTACCGGGCATATTAACAACGAGGCGATAAACAATTATCGCCGCTTTAGAGTCCGTTTTCGGACGAAAAGCGGCGATAATCTTATCGCCTAATCAGCAAGGTCACGCTATCGCGTGAATCCTTGCACTATCGCCCTTTCCCCCAACGCCCATCTTTGCATCTCTAATGAGATGCAAAGTGGGCGTTAATGGGCGTACCCCGGATGGGCTACGTTGCAAATATCGCCGATGTGCACATCGCGATATTTACAAGGCAGCCCACAGGATTATAGCAGACGTTAAATTTTGGCGAAAACACCCGTTTTCGCCAAAATCTAACGTCTGCTATAATCCTGACTTACCTATGTTAGACATAGGAGATGGATTCTGCTGCTACGACCACAGGGTCGTATCAGCAAGGTTATCGCAGTTTTGAAGGGAACATCGCTGGAAAACCAGCGATGTTCCCTGCAAAAGGGCGATAACCTCGCTATCTCTGGAATCTTTATCGCCCAGGAGTAACGCGTTGTTAATAACGCGCTACCAGGGCGATAAATACCAGAGATAGGCGGCGATAATATAATTATCGCTAAGCACGGCCAGCGATAATTATCGCTGGCCGTTGTTAATATGCCCCTACATTTTTTTAAAAATACGTTTTTAGCCAATTCTGCTTTGGACACCCACACAAGTGAGGTATCATTTTACTCAGGAAAACAAGGAGAATGCTGGGTGGTAGGACATTTGTGCCGGCACGGTGATTCCACGCACAAATATGTGGAAAATGTGTTTTTTTTCAACTAAATTTGAGGTTTGCATGGCATTCTGGGTAGGAAAACGTTGGGGGATCCACGCAAGCCATACCTCATTGGACTCCCCCAGGTGTCTAGTTTTCAGAAATGTTTGGGTTTGGTACTTTCCCAAGATGGCCGCCGAGCCCGGGGCCAAAATCTCAGGTGCCCCCCAAAACCAGGTAGTTTTGCTATAGGTAATTTTGAAGTCTCCACAGTACGATTTGGGCCATTTCCTGTTGCAGCCACTATGCCTACCCACACAAGTGAGGTACCATTTTTATTGGGAGACCTAGGGAACGCTGGGTGGGAGGAAATTTGTGGATCCACGCAGATTCCAGAACTTTCCCACACAGAAATTTGACAAAAAAGTGAATTTTTCGGCAAAATTTGAGGTTTGCAGGGGATTCTGGGTAGGAGAATGATGGGGGACCCACGCAAGCCATACCTCGCTGGACTCCCCGGGTGTCTAGTTTCCAGAAATGTATGGGTTAGGTAGGTTTCCCTACATGGATGCCGAGCCCCGGGCCAAAAACTCATAGGACCCCCCATGCAAAACCAGGTTGGTTTGTGATAGGTAATTTTGATGTCGCCTCAATAGCTTTTGGGGCCTTGACTGTCGCGGGTCCTTCACCCACCCACGCAAGTGAGGTACCATTTTTATCGGGAGACCTGGGGGAATGCTGGGTGGGAGGAAATTTGTCCATCCACGCAGATTCCAGAAATTTCCCACACAGAAATGTGAGAAAAAAGTAGATTTTTCAGCAAAATTTGAGGTTTGCAGGGGATTATGGGTAGGAAAATGATGGGGGACCCACGCAAGCCATACCTCGCTGGACTCCACCGGGTGTCTAGTTTCCAGAAATGTATGGGTTAGGTAGGTTTCCCTACATGGATGCCGAGCCCCGGGCCAAAAACTCATGGGACCCCCCATGCAAAACCAGGTTGGTTTGTGATATGTAATTTTGATGTTGCCTCAATAGCTTTTGGGGCCTTGCCTGTCGCGGGTCCTTCACCCACCCACGCAAGTGAGGTACCATTTTTATCGGGAGACCTGGGGAAATGCTGGGTGGGAGGAAATTTGTGGATCCACGCAGATTCCAGAAATTTCCCACACAGAAATGTGAGAAAAAAGTGGATTTTTCAGCGAAATTTGAGGTTTGCAGGGGATTATGGGTAGGAGAATGATGGGGGACCCACGCAAGCCATACCTCGCTGGACTCCCCGGGTGTCTAGTTTCCAGAAATGTATGTGTTAGGTACGTTTCCCTACATGGATGCCGAGCCAAAAGTCATGGGACTCCCATGCAAAACCAGGTTGGTTTGTGATAGGTAATTTTGATGTCACATCAATAGGTTTTGGGCCATTCCCTGCCGCAGGTACTTGGCCCACCCATACAAGTGAGGTACCATTTCTATTGGGATACTTGGAGAAATGCTGGGGGTTGGAAATTTGTTGTTACTTTCTGCAGTGTGAAAATTTGGGCACAAAAATGCAAGGAAAATGTCAGTCACATTTTGAGGTTTGCAGGACATTGTGGGTAAGATAACTTGTTGGGATCCACAAGAGAGACATCACCATGCACTCCCATGGGTGTTTAGTTTACAACAAAAACTACAGTTGTTAGGTTATTCTTAAATGAAATGTACAGCTTGGCAGAGAGACAAAACAGACAAAGATTACTGCACCGCCATCTATTCCTCAAACATACACACATACTGGTTGGATTTGGCACGAGGGCGAGTGATGGTTCAGTATATAAAATTGTATTAACAAGAGATTTCACAAAAATGAAATGCACTGTCAATAATTGAATGGACAAAAAAACTGAACCAGTGACTTGCAGCTCGTGAGCTGTAAAGCCACTTCAAGGCACCAACCGCTTTACAGGCCATTCACACACCTTTCATACATGATACACACAAGACCATTCACACCAGGCACAAAACCAACACATTACAACATTCACAAAAAAGGACAAGGTACACCCTGCTTGACAAAAACAGAAAAGACACATTTTTATGCACAACCACCTATTCCTCAAGCACACATACATACTGGTTGGATTTGGCACGAGGGTGAGTGATGGTTCAGTATATACAGTTGTATTAACCAGAGATTTCACAAAAATGAAATGCACTGTTACTTGAAAGGACAAGAAACTGACCCATTGACTCACAGCTCGTGAGCTGTAAAGCCACGACAAGGCACCAACCTCTTTACAGGCCATTCATACACCTTTCATACGTGTGACACATACAAAACCATTCACGCCAGCCGCAGGCCCAGCACATTACAACACTCACACCAGCAGACAGCGCCATTCAAGGGCCCATCACTTTCACACGCCCACATTCCTGACACAGCAACCACACCAGCTCACGGATTGCGTTGAGTGGCGTTTGGCTAGCAGTGTGTGTAGTGACCAGCAGCTAGTCACTACTCGCACACCGCCAGTCCACGCACACCGCCAGCCAAGCGCCAGTCCACGCACACCGCCCAGCCACGCGCCAGTACAAACACACCGCCAGCCAAGCACCAGTCCACGCACACCACCAGCCAAGCGCCAATCCAAACACACCGCCAGCCAAACGCCAGACCACGCACACCGCCACACAAGCGCCACTCCACGCACACCGCCATCACATTTAGGATTTTTTAAATAAAAATAAGAAAACACAAACAAATTGCAAATAGATACAAATCTACTAACACAACATCTGAAACTCAATACACTACACAAATGCCAACCTTGAAACTGAACCAAAAATATTAAACAATAGAGGCCAGGCAGTTCACTTTACCACTCATGGATGCTCCCAAAAATTCTTTTGCGTGTGGTAAATTCTAAAACAAGCAGGCACACACAGCCCAGGGTTAGAAGGACACTCGGGGCAGTACATGCGATTCTCCTTCCGCATACCTCTTCGCCAACAGACTCTACATCTCCTACTGGGAAAGTCTTTTGAGGGTGTGGGAGGAATGTGATCAGGAAAGTGGCGATCTTTCAATCTAGCAACATCCTCCACCAATCCAACTCTAGGAACACTTGCCTGTTCCACTAAAACAAGGCTGCCTATTACAGACTCTTGAAACTTAGCAAAAGTCATCTTTGACTCAGGACAAGAATCCTGGAACACAACAAAAGCATTAAAGGTTGCCAAGTGGAAAAGATGGATAGCCAACTTCTTGTACCAAATGTAAGCCTTACGAAGACCAGCGTAAGGTTCCAACCTCTGATCTACTCTGTCAACACCACCCATGTGCTTATTATAGTCTAAAATGCACACAGGTTTGCGCGCTTCAGCAACCTGACCCCAAACAGTCACAGGTGCAGTGCTTTCATCATGGATGGTAGACAGCATGTAGACATCTCTCCTGTCTGAAAACTTCACAGCTAGAAGCTCCTCGCAACGCAACGCACTGCACTGTCCCCGCACAAGCTTTTTACAAACAAGTTCTTTTGGGAAACCTTTACAGTTAGAGCGGATTGTGCCACAAGCAACAGTGTCCACTTTGGCCAATTCCCTGAACAACCGCACACCAGTGTAGAAGTTATCTACATATAAATGGTGGCCTTTGTTAAAAAATCCTCTTCCAAGTTCCCACACAATTTTCTCAGTCACTCCAAAAGTGGACGGACAACTAGGGGGTTAATCCTGGATTCCTTACCGGTGTACACTCTGAAATTAGAGACATATCCAGTCCTACTGTCACACAGCATATACAGCTTAATTCCATAGCGTGCCCTCTTACTAGGAATGTATTGCCTAAAAACCAAGCGGCCCTTGAACAACACCAAAGACTCATCCACTGCAATTTCTTTCCCTGGAGCATAGATCTCAGAAAATCGATCAACAAAGTGATCAATGACAAGCCGAATCTTAAAAGACGGTCACATTCAGGGTGATCTCGTGGCAACGCTAAACCATTATCGACAAAATGCATCATCAGAAGCAAATACCTATCACGACTCATGACTGCCGGAAAAATAGCAGTTGCCATCAAGGGACTAGTAGACCAATATGAAAACATTGATGGCTTCCTTAGCAAGCCCATCAAAAAGTTAAACCCAAGAACTTCTTCATCTCTTCCAGATTTGTGGGAGTCCACCGGGTAGCTCTAGAGTGGGGCTTAAGACTGGCACTGTTGTCCCTCAAAAACTGTTCGGCATACAAATTAGTCTGCTCAACAATCTCTGCCAAAAACACATCGTCCATAAACAACTGAAAAAAATGTATCGGCAAAAAGTTTTCAGTATTCACTCTACACCCTGGAACACCAGTAAAGTCTGGCAATGCCGGCTGCACCATGCCTGGGGCAACCCAGAGGTCAGCACTTTCAACGGGAAGCCTTGCAGCCCCATGCTGCAGCCCAGGTGCCTCTTGCCGCCCTATACCAACGGGAAGCCTTGCTGCCCCAGATGCCTCTTGCCGCACTATATCAACGGGAAGCCTTGCAGCCGCAGGCTGCAGCCCAGATGCCTCTTGCCGCACTACACCAACGGAAAGCCTTGCAGCCCCAGGCTGCAGCCCAGATGCCTCTTGCCGCACTATCGGCACATCAATCTCCTCCTCTAACACAGGCACTTCATCCGCACTAAGAGTATCTTCAGTATCCGATGATTCCATGTGGAGAGAAAACTCACTGCCTGAATCGTCCCCTGCCTCCTCTGCCTCAGATGCAGAGTCAGTCTCTGAACCATGGTCAGAGGAAGACTCAAAAAGCATACCAACAACCTGCTGAGCAGTAATCCTGCGGCTAGCCATTATCCTTACTAAGAAAGGAGACTGCACAAACAAGTCAACAACAACTAACACTGTGCAAAGCAAGTAAGTAAAAAAATGTGTGCCTTTATCACAAAGATCTATATACTCAAAAACTATACAATTCACTTACAAGAGACAACTACACTCACCAGCACCTACTCTGCAGAGACACAGCAAAAACGATATCCCACTAGAAAGAAAAAAACCAAAACCAATTACTCACAAGACAACAAAATACACATCGAGCACAAATGCAAAATGTTTTTGACACTCAAAAAACAGAAGCCAAACATACTGCTATTATTACACCATTTGCAAAAAACAAATTCATGCAGAGAAATGAAACTCATTTACATTGTACAAAAAAACTCTCTTACCAAACACGTGCAACTACACAAACAGCAGAGCCACCAGTAACGAAACCGCAACCTGGAACAGTCTAAAGAGCAAAAGCCTTCAACTAGAACAAAAAAGGAGAAATAAAGCATTACAATTGCAATTCACAAAAAATAAAACAATTAACATTATAACACGCTACGTTACTACCCAAATGGTGAATCGGCCAGATGGGCCTTCAAATAGGGCTGAGAACAATAGGGGGTGATCTTGCCCAAGGGATCGGGTGAGGTTGACTGCCAGGCCAATCTGCCCCCCCAGGTGGGGCAGAAAACAGCAAAAGTAATAAATCCCTGGTGCCTAGTGGGGTTTTCTGCCCCCCCCCCGGGGGCAGAAAGGGCAAAAAACTAGGCTGATCTGCCCCCAGCGGGGGCAGAATTCACATATAAAAAAATCTGGCCCCTGGAAGCGACCCTTGCCCAAGGGGTCGCTTCCATTTTTATTTAAACTACTTCCCTGGTGTCTAGTGGGGGTTTGGCAAAAAAACAGGCCGATCTGCCCCCAAGGGGGGCAGAATTCCCATTACAAAATAAAATGGCCCCCTGGAAGTGACCCTTGCCCAAGGGGTCACTCCCATCACAATTTAAAGAAACTCCCTGGTGTCTAGTGGGGGGTTTCTGCCCCCCCCTGGGGGCAGAAAGGCCAAAAAAAGGGGCGATCTGCCCCAGGGGGGGGGGCAGAATGTCCAAACAAAGAAAAATGCCCCCCTGGAAGCGACCCTTGCCCAAGGGGTCGCTTCCATTTCATTGAAAAAATGAATCCCTGGTTCTAGTGGGCTTTTCTGCCCCCCCTGGATCCAAAAATGGCCGAAAAAACGGTCGATCTGTCCCCAGGGTGGGCAGAAAAGTCTTGATTAAAAATTGGCCCCCTAGGAAGCGACCCTTGCCCAAGGGGTCGCTTCCTTTATTTAAAAAAAACATTCCTGGTGTCTAGAGGGGCATTCCTGCTCCACGATCGCGACGCTGTGTGCGATCGTGAAGCAGGAATGCCCTGCATTGAGACATCAGGGGAGAGGAAATACTCTTTCCTCTCCCCTGATGCCTCAAGGCATCCTGTTACGGCCCCCCCGCCCCACCGCACCAACAATCACTCACCCTCCCTCTGGACGCGCTGGAAAGAAATGATTCCCAGCGCGTCCAGCGCTTCCTGATGACGTCGGTGCGCGCTGTGCGCGCTGACGTCATGGGGAAGCGTGGGGGGGCCGGGGGTGGCAGCGGAAACTCTTCCGCTGCCATCCCCCTCTGTGGGGGCAAGATCGATGCCCCAGGGGGGGAGCGCCAGCGCTTCCCCCAGGGGCTGTGCTCATGACGGAGCGGTTCCGTCATAAGCACAGCCCAACCGATGCTCATGACGGAACCGCTCCGTCATGAGCATCGAAGGGGTTAACACTATGATGTCCACAACACACACCTAAATTAAACTCTAAAATTATAAAACACAATTAAAACTTATTTATAAATTTAAAACTATTCCTATTAACAACTAATAATAAAGTAATTAAAATGTATTTAGTACTCACCCTTTACCCCCTTTAAAAGTAAAAACAACAGACAAAAAATAAACAATTACTCAAAATACATATCAAAATCAAATCAATATCAGCTTTATTCGGTGTAACAAATCTCACCATAAAAGCATACTATAAAAACATTCCTAAATGTACATTGTCGTTCTGGATCATTTAAAAAGATTTAAAATACATTTATAAATTATTTTTGGGAATATTTTTGAAATCCATATGACCATCATTAATCATTCTTGGTGATCTGAAAGGACTAAGGATTTACAAACTGATCAAGAGTAAATACATTCGATCGTGGGAAATAAAGTGCTAGTGCAAGAAGTACATAGTAAAACCTAGAATGCAAAGTGAACATCTTGGCAAGCAGTACATACTTAAAAAGAACGGTATTAAAAATAATCATCTAAATTTTCATATATCAGTGCATCTAGATGTGAATAATCTTTTTGTTTCCTAACTGCAAGTTGTATAAAACGAATAACAGTACTTATAATTTTCACATTTTCTAGACTACATACAAGGTTGAATGCATATTTATAATTAAAAAGCATGTTTGATAAAAAAAGAGGTTTTAAAACTGATTTCCGGATATCCTTATAAAAAACTACAAAAGAGAATAAAGTGCATCGTGGATTGCATAGATTTTCCATCACATGGGCAATTCGGAAGTTTCTGACACCATTTTTCCACTCTAGGGAAAGCAACTAGGTGGTGTAACGTACCCATCCTTAGCCTTGTAAGGTAAAATCTCTGTTGTACGTTTTTCACCAATATTAAGTACGGCTGTAGGCCTCTCACAAGCGGTCGTTCACAATATGACATGACAGTGTATTTTTGACTGACAGACCGTTCTCTTTCATTTTCCATTATTTTTAAATATTTGTGCTTAAGTTCCTGTTTACTAAGCTCCTGTATAGAAGGGGGTCTCTTCTATCCATGTCAGGTTTGCAAAGTTTTAAAATATTGTGAATATGCTCCAGCCATGGAATCTTCCTACTCTGATCGAGTGCTAGGCAGTCCATAATTAATTCTTTTGTGAATTTTGTTTCGTCCTTAGACCAAATGCCGTACCAAAAGGTAAGACCTGCAACATTTATTGTATCACTAATATACAGAGCTGATAGTTCTTTATGAATTGTGTAGTTTGCGGTCCCATTGGGGACTGCCAATAATCTCTTTAAGAATTTATTTTCTTGGGTCTGTAGGGAGGTGATGTTAGACCTACCCCAAATAGCAGCTCCATAACAGGCCCCTGAAATACATTTGCTCCGATAGAGTGCTAAGATTTCACGGATGGGCTTATTACCCATCTTCGCCGAAAATCTAAAAATGCTCTCTATTGATCTTAAAAATTTCATATTACATAATTCAATATGGGAGTTCCATGTACCATTCTTATTAAAAAGCAACCCCAAATAAGAGAAAGATGAGACTCTGTTAATTAAAACTCCACCTATATGATGTTGTTTGTTTTTAGGCTTTTTGCCCCCACATGTCATTACAAAAGTTTTCTTTAAATTTAATTTCAAATCTTTCTTTGTCATGTATAGGGCAAAGTTTTCTATAAGATTTTGTAGGCCGTTCGCTGTCCTTAATATAAGGACAGCGTCGTCTGCATAAAGCAGTACGGGGGTTGAACGAGTCCCAACTTTCGGAGCATCAACACTAAGATTTTGTAAAAAGGGGTCTACATTGTTAACATATAGAGAGAAAAGAAGGGCGCTAATACACAACCCTGTCTGATGCCGCTCCTTACACTGAAGTCAGGTGTACATTCCCCCCTCTTTCCGAACCGTACCCTAGATGTTAAATGGGTATAGATCTGTGATAAGTATGTAATTATATCAATGGGGGCCCCTAACCTTTTCAGTGTTTGCCATAGTTTGCTGTGATTGACTAAATCAAAGGCACTAGTAAGGTCAGCAAAACAGAGGTGTAGCGCCCCTTCCTTTGCTAAAGTATACTTCCCTATTATCAACTCTAAGTTTAAACACTGCTCTACCGTCCCAATTCCTCTTCTAAAACCATACTGTACATCGGTCAGTATTTTTTCCTCGTTGGCCCAAATTTCAAGTCTTTCCAGCATTATACGGCCCATCAATTTTGACGTGGAGTCAAGAAGAGATATTGGGCGGTAGCAATTTGGCTTTCCTCTATCACCCTTTTTAAAAATCGGTACGATGATACTTTCAACCCAGGTAGCTGGTAAAAAGCCCCCAATAGTGGCATTAAAAACATTCGTTAAAATGGGTATCCAGAAATCCATATCCTGCTTAAAAACATCTATTGGTACCCCGTCCGGGCCGGCAGCCTTACCATTCGCACATTTTTGTAAAGCTAATTTAATCTCTTCTGGCGATATTGGTAAAGAATTGACGGGTTCTACCATTATAAAATTTCCTTTTATATTCTCAGTTATTTTTGCACCATCTGGGTTAAAAATGCCTTCAAAATGGGCAACCCAGTCTTCTGGGGGTACCACAGTATCAATATTTACTGTTGTATTATCTTTGAAAAAGGGGTGATTAACTGTTTTCCAAAAAAGGGCTGAGTCTTTCAATTCTGCAGCCTGGATTAGTTTCTCCCACGCCCCTTCGCGGATCTCCCTTTTTCTTTCTTTCAGGGTATTTTTGTATAATTTCCTCAGAGTACAAATCCTTGCACTATCTCTAGGTATTTGCTTTAAAGCCAATTTCAAATCCCCGTTCAGCTTAGAACATTCATGATTAAACCATCTAGGATTAGAATCACGCGCCTTATACTGTCTTTTACTACTTAGATCGCCAGCAATTTCAAATATAATTTTATTAAAAGCAGTTATAATCACCTGGCTCGGGGCAGAACTATCCAGACAAATTTCTATATCATCTTGTATTTTTTCCTTAAGTTTTCACATGAATATGACCGGGTTTAAACCTGACCATTTTATTAACACTCCGTTGTTCCCCTGCATTTCAATATCATTTTCCAATCTCTTACCCTGTTCTTTTTGGGTCAATTTTAGTCTTAATGACACTGTTAAGGGATGATGGTCGCTAAATAAACTGGTGTTAATCAATACATTTTCCACCAGTTCGCTAAGGTTTGCTGAAACAATAAAGTGGTCTATATTTGAGGATGACCTTGCTCCTACAAATGTTGGTAGGTTAGTTTCCCCTCCCACAGGGGTGGGATCCAAGATCACCAAATCATATTTATGCACCACATTATTAATGGATTCCCCATATAGATCATGGGAGAAGTGGGGTATCCTGTCTCCTCGGTGGTCACAATATCCGCAGGGCTCCCCGCTTCATAGGTACATTTAACACAGTTAAAATCCCCTGCCCATATTAATGCATAGTCACCACCTACCCCCTCAAGGAAATAATCCAAATCTTTTTCAAGTAGCCCAATTACTTTACTCTTTGATTTATCAAATATATTATTATAAAAATTTATTACAATGACAACCTGCTTTCCTTCTGATTGTAGCAACAAAAACTGATAATATTCTGATGATAAATGTATTTTCATTAATTTCATGGGCGATGTGGTAGCAATTAAAGTAGCTAAACCTCCTTTAGCTCGTCCCACCCTAGATGGAATGGCGTTTGTACAAACAGTTTGATAACCATTTATAAAAAAAGGTTCCGTAGACCATGTTTCTTGAAGTAGAGCTAGCGCACACCCATCTAACGTTTTCAGCCAAGCCTCATCATTAATTTTATTTTTGATCCCTGCGACATTCCATGTCATAAGGTTTAGGGATTCACTTTTGTATTTGGCCGGAATAGCTTTACTTGTGTTACAAGTGGGAATATAATCAATATTGCAATTCATATGTTTATCCAGATTACCTTTTTGCGATGGTACTATTAAATCGTCAGATTCTACAGTCATCACAAAATTAGATATATCAATATCACCCTCGCAACTATCCAGGGTACCATCCACAAAATTTGCCTCCCTTTGTGTAATCATATTAACATCTGCGGCTTCCACACTCTTTTTAATGATATAATCCGTTTTCATTTCAGATAGCCTAGCCGAGCCCCTTCTGAGTCAATCTACTTCACTGCATCTTCTTAATGCTGCATATCTATTGTGCAGTGGTATGGATTGTGGCAAGCGTTGACGTTGACTCATGTTTACATAGGCGTTGCTATGACTAGGCCTATAAAAATATCCCAGTGGGACAGCCATTATATGATTAGCATTTTCAGGAATGTACCCAATATCATCATTTGATAAAGCATTCAGCAAATCACCCACCAATTCACAATCCCGAAAGTTTACAACAATGCAATCCCCCGAGATGTTTTTCTGGATTTGCCCACCCAATTCACTCTCCTTATCATAATGATGGCTTCTTGCAATATGTTCACCCCAACATCCGCATTGACAGAAAACCAATGGACTACTTGATTTTTCAGGGACTCATATGTTTCCTTCTGATTTACCACTGTTTTTGGAACATTATTTAAGATAATAACATATGGAGTCGCCTGTGGGGGAAGTTTAATGTCCCCTGGATGTTATTATTGTCTTCTTTGGTTCTATTTATCCTAGTTGATTGTATATTTTGCTGCTCCCTTATGGCGGGTGGGATATCGGCTTTATATGGCAATAAGCAAGGTAAAGTTTGTAGTGGCGATACGTCCTCTACAGCAAAAGTGTCCTGACTTTGATTAGTAGGGTGGTTAATAGTTTGGCCCCTGTTTTCTCTAGCGTCTTCCATCGGCCTAAGAATAGACTTAGTAGGTTTGATAATACTGGTATCTTTGTTCATAGATTTTGAAGGTAAAATTTCGATAACCATTTCCGTTAGAAAGGCCATGTCTTTCTGTAACAATTTAATCTCTGACATTAGGCGTCTTTCTATACTGTCCAATTTGCCATGAAGTCTTTTAAATAGTGTCTCAAAGTCTTGTGACTTTGGGTTGGTGGGGTTATTCTCCCCCATTAAGGTCCCTGGGTTTTTGTCACCTTTTTTTTGCTTGGGCTTCGATTTAATTTTGGCATTTGATAGTAACTGCTCCGCCACATTATTTGTAGTTCGCAGGGCTTCCTTCTTTTTTTTTGCCGGGGGCGATGTTGGAAGCGTGTCATCCGTTGGAACCGAGATCTCCAGAGATGTATTTAACACGCATGGATTAGGCGCTTTAGGTACAGTTTCTTTTGCAGAGATATTATCTACTATCAGCTCAATTTCCTCCCCTGTGTTCCCCAGGTTAGACACATTTATGGCGGCGGCATCGAGTGCAGATTCTTTTAGGGCAGCATCAAGAGCTGTTTGTGTAGCTGCCAATTGCTCCTCGACATGGACAATTTCACTATTAATAAGCCCCACAGCATTTTTCAAGTATTTGGTAATTGGCGCACTCTTTGGGAGCACTTTCCCCTTTAATGGCAATTTCCTTTTTCCCATCCTTATTCAGTATAATGGTTTACAATAACAGGGGAACAAACTTGATTTCTCTTACCAGATTTCGCGAATTGATGTTTGTCTTGGTATCTTGGCGCAAAGGGGGTGGCCCTGCCTCGTTCGGCCGCAGACGGCCGCAGACGGGCCCAGGCGCTGCCCGCGCGCGTCCCGCACTGCGGGAGTGCCGGTAAGCTTTTATCGCGGGGACCAGGAGTAAGCACAATTATACATCAACAACTTGTGCGGCCGTCCCTGCTCCAAACACCTCAAACTCCCGAGTCTCTGACTCTTTCTGTCGATGCTCTGACTCTTTTTGTCAATGCTGCTGATCCCTGCTCACCTGCTTGCCTCAGGTGCGTTTCAACTTACGGCAGCGCCGCAGCCCAGGGAAAGCCAGAGTATGCCGCTGGGGTTTCCCCCAACAATCCACTCAACCGCAGCAGTGATCCACCCCCTCTCCGCTGCCACAAGTGCGCGCCCTCCTCCCAGGAAGCCGTGGAGCTCCAATTCCGCCCCAGTTGCCGCCCGTCAGTCCGCTGGTCACTGCATCGCCAGTATCCTCACTCTGACACCATTCTGACACCATTCACGCTTCAGACGCCTGCCACCTGTTGCTATGATGCCGGTCCGGAGAAAGAAGCTGTCAGCTGCGGCGAAATTCGGCGGCTGCACTCTTCACCCGCCTCCGCCTCCACCATTAACTTCCATCAGCAGCACCTCTTGCTGCCCAGCTGCCAGTTCAGGCAGGAAAGGAAAGCGTTCTCGCGGCAAAATCCAAAATGCCGCGTTTCAGCCGCGGGGAGCTACCAACATAAGCTTCTTGCTTTTCCGAGCTTTTGCAAGGGCCGCTGGCCGGACCTCCGCACTTACACCACCGTGGTTCGGAGACGCCGAAACTCCATATCAAATAATTAACATTAATTAACAACTATATATTAATAATTAAATACAAATTACTTCCCAACCTTTACTCCTATAAACACCACAACACACACCTAAAATTAATTACACAATTACCATATTTAATTATCAATTAATTAATTAAAATTAATTAACATCCAATCATTAATTCATCAATTAAAGATAAATTACTTCCCACCCGTAACACCTATAAACACCACAACACACACCTAAAATTAACCAGGGGGTCTCTTTCTTACTCTCTGGGATATGCTTAGATTCTACTAGCAATAAATCCCTTAGGGAGGCAAACAAAGAGTTATGATTTGCACTCAGTCTCATCATAGAGTCTATGTGGTAAAGGGACACATCCTCAGGAACTACAGCAATCAGACCAGTGGACACAACCTCAAACACTTTCCACAGGTCTACTTCTGATTGTATCAGAGTACTACCCTTGAGTCTGCGCCGATTGTTAGTTGGGACCAACCTTCTGTCCAGGGGCTCATATAAAGTGTTCTGGAGGGTGTTGCCCAGGGCTCCCAATGTTAACCCCAGAGCATTATGATCACTGTCTTGCCTGGGAATTACACCCAAGTCTACCAAGATTGGCTATAGTCTGATATCCAGCAGGATATAATCAATAAGACGGGAATACTGCTGACCAAGGTACATGTGGCTTCCCTCCCTGTCAGATTCAGTTCTCCCATTACATGACCGGAGGCCACAACTGAGTGTAAACACATTTAGCTGCAACACAACAGCAGACCACCTCTTAACAGGAGGGAGTGTGAGACCAGGGACACCCCAGGCTTGGTCTTCATTACCAATGGAGTCCTCATGAAGGACGGACAGTGGCTCACATTTGCAGTTAAAATCACCTGCCAGTATTTTAAAAGAATATACAGGCAGGTCTGCCATATGAGTACCGATAGAATCGATTACTTGTAGCTTGGCACCTTTACCCCCAAGCCTTCAATATACATTGTATAGGTAGTATACCCCACCAGATTGAAAATAAAGAGAAACACACTGTATATTTGAGCTGCCCATATCAATCTCCTTGGTCGTACATCATAGGGTGCCCCTGATCCAAATTGATATCCCCCTGAGTGTCTACCCTTCCTTGAGGTGGTGGCAGCCAAGGAGAAATTGACAAAACCTGCACGATGTTGAGGGCATTTGACCAAGTCTATTGAAGCCCCAGTTGGGGCACAAAAGCTTAGACATTAAGCCAGCTACGTTCCAAGAAACAATCTTGGTATGGGAGGACAGGTACAAGGTCACATCACCTGAGTCGTGTGACTCTAAGACTAAGTGAGATACATGGGGCAGCCCAACATAACTGGGGGAAGGGAGCATACTCCAGGAGTAGTAGTATAAAGAAACAGGGAGATAATGGAGGATGGCCCCGCCTTGATGAGGGGTAGTTTGGGCCTAACATGACCCTACACCTCTACTGGCCCAGTGGCCGGAGGATCGCTGTTACTGGTAGACAATATTGGGCGTCAGTCTATACCATCCACGTTTGACAGGGTAAGAAATCTATTAGAGGTCGAGACTAAAAAACCATCACCATCATCAGCCCTAGTGAGGAAGGACCCGAGACCCACCCTTTACCTGGGTTGCAAATGTTTGTAGAAGTATCCCAGGGGAACAAGGTTAATATTAACTCTCATCATACAGGCCCTATCCCTTGTCTTGACCAGCTACTGGGCTAGGCCAGGGCTCCTACAATAAATAACCACACAGTCCCCTCTGATGTTTTTGGCCAACGGGCCAACTCATCCAACCCCCCTTTCTAGTAGGATGTCATCATATTTGGAGATTTTAAAGTCACTGTGACGGATCAGTCAATGACACACCTTATTTTGAGGTGCACATAAGATACTTCACTAATGCTCTGGGGCAGGGCACTCCCGTTAAAATAGCTACATAAGGGCAGCAGTCATGGGGAGGTTCATTTGGACCTTTTGCTGGGAGAGGGAATGTTGTACCTGGGTGTTGTTTCCCTGTCAGCGCACCCTATTCACACCCCTGAACCTGTGGTCTGCCCCCTTGGACTTCCTGCCGTTCCTATTCCAGTTGTGGAGGACACAAATCGCCTGGAGCTTGTAATGGCAGACAGGGTCCTTCGCTATCTGATGGTCTTGAGGAAATTACTGGAGGGTTGTTACTACAATCAAAATTAGTTACCTGCGCTTGTACAGGGTCCTGCTGACCTGGGAAAACATTTATAGATGAAATCAACTGGCTAATGGTACATTCCAAGGAACAAATCTTGTCCCTCAAGGGGGAAACACAAGAATGTACTGATAACATGAATCTGTCCAAAATGCCATCCCAGTCAGTAGGTAAGGGTACACTTTCTTCGGCAATGGGCTTAGTTGGGTCCAGCCCAGTCTGCAATGGGAGAGAATCTACAGGCTCCTTATGTGCAATACTTTGCGTATGTTTGCTTTGTGGTTTAGCACAACTTCCTTGCTTTAATTGCACTTTCTTTTAGCACAGGGTTCACTGTCACTGTGATGCGTAGACTAGAATTATAAAGGGATGCACTAAAGGGCTGGGCAACGACCTGACCTGCAGCCGCAGTGCGGCAGACGCAGAGTGCTGGGGGTGACTGTGGTGGTAAGGCCTACAGATGGTCCTGCCAGGGATACTAAAGGGCAACCAGGGGCAACTCCAAAGCCCAGAGAAAGTCGGCTTTCAGCCAATTCTGTCTCTTTGGAGACAACATTAACTGCACATGCCAAGAAAGAGTCAAATGTTTTCCCAGTATTCTTCCCAGATGTTTAAAGGCCACAAGTGAATAGGAATTGGAAAAAAGGGGAGGCTAGGCTCACAGAAAACAGCAACCATGAGGGATGGGCAGCCCAGGGCAGCAGGTCCAGAGAGCTGCAGATGAAAGAGGGTAGGTCTGGCCCAGCCTTTTCTGGGCAATGACAGGAGTAGCGCATGTGAGGCCTCTGGCCCCGCCTTCAGCAGTGGTGACTGGGGGACATAGTCCCATCCCCAGTCATGAAGCAAAACTGTGTCCTGGAATGCAGGCCAGGGAAACCGCTGTCATTGCCTTCCACGCTGCGGGATACGTGTGGCACTTATGAAGCACGTGTGAGCCCTCTGGCCCTGCCTGAAGCAGTGGTGACTGAGGGACGTAGTCCCACCACAGTCATGAAGCAAAACTGTGGCAGGGAATGCGGGCCAGGGAAACCGCCATCGTTTACACTGTCTTTCTGAATTTTTGGGGAATTCTTTTTTGTGTTTTGCTTTGACTTTGTTGCTGCTTTGGTACTGCAGAAATAATTTACACATTGCCTCTAAGTTAAGCCCTAGCTACCAGGAGCTTGAGCTCAGGTGAATGTAGTGCCTTTTTGTAGTTCACCCTGACAAGAACTGTGTTTATTATTTAAGATGGGTAGTAACCCAATTTCTTACACCTGTTAACGAGGGATTTAGCCTTTCTCAGAAGGAAGAACAAGGGCAGACAAAAGCAGGTGGAATATTTAATTAAGAACTCAAATGATATGTACTATTGCCAGCTTTCTGTAGTCTAACCAAGGGATGAAAGAAGGGAAGTTTACACACACCTCCCTGTTGGTTCTGACATTCTTGGCATGGTTTTCCTCAACTTTTTGCCTTTAATCCTCCTGGTTTTGCTGACTGCTGACTCGACCACATCCAATAGATCCTACTGCTCTTCACATAGCAACTCAAGCAATGAGGGCCATTATAACAACAGGGGCTACTCCCTGTCCCCCCGATGTATGGTTTCCAGGGACCTCCACCCCCAGCCGGTAACCCATTTTGGTATCCGGGATTCACAGGACCCCAACCATATCTACCATTCTTCCAAAACCCTATCCCTCAACCTTTTCTGGCAGAGGCAGTTGCAGAGGCAGAGGAAGAAGAAGAGGAACCAACCAAGTTCAATGGCAGACCACGGACGACCAGAGAAAAACACGGAGCCAAATATCCAACCGGACCTGATAATCAATCTCTCCAACAGGACACTGGATGCTGACGAGATGGCAGCCCTACAACTGGGACTGGGCTTTGTTCCCACCCCACGGGAAGCCCCCTTCCGCCTTACAAGTGAGTTACATCAATTCTTTCGTAAAGTACGACTCCATTCCTTTTTTCAAAATGAAAGTCCACCTCCCACCGAGGACTCCGGCCTGAGACCAAAGTCAACCTTCACTCCAACTGCAGCGATGACTCCAAGTGAAATACTCACCTTTGAGAAGCAGTCCTGAAGGACGTGGGAGCCTTGAAGAAGAATAATAGATATGACAATCTCCCCAACAGATTGAAGACTGTACTCAATAAACTTGCTGCAGATGAATCAATCATCATCTAACCTTCTGACAAAGGCGGAGCAACGGTTATCATGAACGAAGAAGAATATGACCGCGAATGTCAACGCCAACTAGCCAATACGACCCACTATGCGAGAATGGACACGGATCCTACCAGCAACTTCCAAAGGAGGATACATAACCTAACTCACTCGGCTACACACCAAGGCTGGATATCTAAGAAAAAAGCTGCATTCCTTAAAAAGGAAACACCGGTGACCCCGTACTTTCATGTACTTCCCAAAATCCACAAAGAGACACGTCCACCACCTGGAAGACCCATTGTGTCAGGAATAGACTCTATCCTTGAACCACTCAGCCAATTCTGTGACTTCTTCCTTCGACCTATGGTCCAGACTACACCATCATCCCTGAAGGATACCAAGGATGTTCTGAACCTCATTGAAAACATCGAGAACCCAGGAGAAATCAGTTTCCTCATGACGCTGGATGTGGAGGCTCTCTACACAAACATCCCCCAGGATGCCACCTTGGAGGTAGTAGAGAGCCTTCTGAGATCCACCAATCTCCCTACCGGTAGTCCAACAGAATTCATCATGGAATGTGCTACCCTTGCACTCAAGAACAACTTCTTCCAATACAAGACACAGCTATACCACCAGATACAGGGGGACATGAATGGGCAACACGTTCACTCCAAGCCTGGCATGCCTGTATATTGCAGATTTTGAAGCAAGACACATCCTCTGCCCCACCAACCCCTTTACGTCTAACATCCTGCTGTGGAAACATTACATAGATGAAGTTTTGGTCCTTTAGAAGGGGACTCAAAAAGCTGCACTTTCTTCAAAGAATGGATCAATACTCTTAACCCCTACCTCAAGTTCACAAGTCATGTCTCCAACTCAGTAATCCCTTTTGTGGACCTCGAGATCAGTCTGAAACAAGGCCGGCTGTCTACTAAAACCTACAAAAAAGTACAGATTGCAACAGCCTTCTCTCCTTCACGAGCCACCATCCCAAGGCTCTCCGGGAAAATCTCCCTTGCGGACAGTTCCTCCGTCTCAGACGGAACTGTGGGAACCTTTCAGACTACAAAGAACAGGCCAAGGAACTTAAGAACAACCTTTTGGAGAGACAATATCCACCCAGGACAGTGAGACTTGCAGAAAAGAGGGCCCGCGTTACCTCATTTACCCCACTCTCAAACAAAGTGAAATCCATCATTCTGAAACACTGGAGAATTCTTAACACAGGGAACATGACACTGGAATGCCCATGCTTTGCATTTAAGAGAACATCCAACTTGAGGGACCAACTGATACACACAAGACCACGGACAATAGAACAGAATACCCAATGTACCATCTTGAATCTCCCACCGGTCACAGGCTATTATCCGTGTGGGAATTGCACAGCTTGTGACTCTTCCAGCCACATGAAGGTCCTACAGCTGGGTAGTGTCAGATGGATACAGAGACAACACACAAATTGTAACACAAAGAACTGCATTTATCTTATCTCCTGCCCTTGCTCCCTGTACTACGCTGGCATGACCACGAGAGCAGTCAGACTGAGAATGGGGGAACATAGGAGCACCATCAGATGTGACAGGAATGCAGCAAAAATGAGCAACCACTTCAAAGAGGCCAACCACCTGACCACAGATCTCAGGTGGACGGTGTTAGAATCCAACCCCTCATGGAGCACGAGTACCATCTTCAGACGAGAACAACGCTGGGTGTTCTGTCTCCAGACCAATAAAAATGGGCCGAATGACGAGATCCCATGGACTGAGATCTAGACACTCCCTCTGAGGGGGACATGTATGGTGGTTGTAGCATCATCTCCATTACCTTATCTGGCACACACACTGGTTCGCCCCCACACCTTGAGAGGACGACCACACCATACTGTTTACCTCCATAGGCCATACATCCTCCATCCCCTATACAGAGGAGCCCAAGAACAATGCACTCCACTATGCATGGAGTAGCACCAGTGGCACTATATAATAGAGCCCCTATACTTACCAACTAAACCCTTACCACTGACTACACTCTCTCCCACAACACTGGGTACAGCTGGAAGCCCGGCAGCACTTATGAGATTTCCCCTGCTGATCTTACCAACCTCTCCAGAGTGCGCCACTCTCCACCCCTATCTTCATTATTCTCTTCACACCTCGAGCCTTTGCTCTCTATTTCCAATTACAAAACAACCATCCCCTCCATTCCAAGATGGCCACGAATCATGCGCACTACCGTCTTACTGACGGGTCAGCGCTCTAGTTCCACCACGGCCGGAACTAGCCAAATACGAACCGCGCCTCACATGGCTTTGTTGATTCCGGAGACTCGGAGGAGGGTAGGTGATGCCGACTTGGCCGCCAAAGCAAACCGTAAGTTAAAAAACCATGTGGGCTCTCAAAACCGACCAACACACTTGTGTGCTGGTCCCCAGCATTAATTGAATTAATTATTATTGTTTCTAGGCAGCACGCTACTACATGGCGCCTTCGCGCCATCCGATGACACAACTTAGCACTGAACTATAGGTAAGCTTGTTACCTTGGATTCCCCTCTAGGTCCATTCACCACAAGCGATGAGATAAGATATCTACTGTCCACCATGGTGTATAGGGGCGCACAATACAAGGTGTTACTTGAATACAGCTATTTGTCTGCAACAACTCCCGCATTTTCGAGCATGCATGCATGGAGTTGTGTCAATTTACATGTTTGTATGCCACTACCTGCTTGTTCTTTGTGCCCTCGCCCAAACGCTGCATTGTATTGTATTGTATTATATATAGCATTTATAGAGCGCAACAAACACCCTACGGGTACCCTGGCGCTAAAGTTACATGAATACAGACCAACGTGAAGCGAGAGGGACAGAACCAAAAACATTACTCAAAAGCGACAGGATCAGTTTCTGGGGAACAACCACGTTTTGATCCTTTTCCTGAACAGGGACAGGGTACTGCATTGTCTAATTTCTAGTGGGAGTGCGTTCCAGAGTTTTGCAGCAGCAAAACTAAAAGATCTTCCTCCCAGTCTGACCCTGTTGAACCTGGGTACCTTTGCCAAGTAGGCAAAAGAGGAGCGAAGGGTCCGGGTAGGAGTATACCAAACCAATTTCTTCTGTAGGGGCCCAGGACCGAGTCCATGCAAAGCCCTAAACCCTATACAAAGGGATTTAAAATAAATTCTTTGCTGCACAGGGAGCCAATGCAGCTCCGCTAGGCACATTGAGGCGGAAAAGCCTCGTGGCTTAGACAAGGCCAATTTCGCAGCCGTATTCTGAACACGCTGCAGTCTCTGTATTAGATACTTGGGGGACTCCAACAGCAGAGCATTGCAGTAGTCAAGTCTACTTAGGCATACAGATGATATATATATACCACAGATGAATAACCAGCCAGCCAAACTATTAGCCCTGATACACCTGAGACAAGCTCACTCTGACCTAGGGGGCTTTAAAAACCGGCAATAGACACAATACCCCAGCCGCGCACATCAATTTGAGACATAGCTGCGGGGCTCGACCCTGTATCTTTAATTCTAACAGGCACACTATCGAGCTAGACCACAACCAACTATACAGATGGTAATACGTGCATCAGCATCGATATATGTTTTAGAACTTCTTCCAGGTCTTTCGCACAAGATATACTTGGGCACAAGCCACAGCCCCCAGATTCGAGGCTGTCAAGTTACTATCCTTAGCCCACGTGAACCCTGTGGGTTACAAACTATGACTTCATTCCTATATTCTGAGTTCTCTGAACTACCAATTTGTGGGCCAATCTAAGCATCTGGAAATTATGTTTTTATGTGTGTAATTCACCTGTATATAATTTTACTTTTGTCTTTCACCATAGATAATTCTATGCATCACCGGGGCATGTTATGACGGGAGTATCCTCCGACCAGGGGAATGCATGAGTGGACTGAACTGTTTCAGAAGTGCTTAAAATATCACGACTATTATGTTCCTTCTCCCTGCAGGTCATTTTGGATCAACA
Organism: Calotriton arnoldi; assembly: GCA_963921515.1. Lineage (NCBI taxonomy): Eukaryota > Metazoa > Chordata > Amphibia > Caudata > Salamandridae > Calotriton > Calotriton arnoldi. The sequence continues at coordinate 251,142 of CAWUFW010012878.1, forward strand.
TGATACACACCCAGTAGGTAGCACGATTTGGCACCGCTCTGTGTGGGGTAGTATTTCCACTATATTTGTTTTTTTCTCCTGATGAAGCACCCCGGATCCCTAAGACCAAAATAGGCGTGAAACATGTTGACAACACAATCTTTTTTGAGGAGTGACCACCACTAGGTCCGCCTCTCCAGTCAGGAAGCTCAACTTTCCTTCCCTGTCTCCACACCTGATTGACTACCGGGTTTCCTACTAAAACCCAAGGTAGCCACAGCCCTTATTAGGCTTTTTATCTCTGGAAGGGTATTCCTATTAATAAAGTGTAGTACTAAGAAATCCCGTCACCAGTTTTAACCTAACACACAACCCCCCACTTTAGAAATAACCCCCCTCACTTGCATTCATCCATATGGCAACCCTACAAAAGATCTCTGCAAAAGCGACCCTTCGGGGGACCCGTTGGGCATTGCAGCGCAGGCCCAACGAGGAGCAATGCCCGATGATGAAGCATGACATCCTCTAAGGGATGTGTGAGGGCAACATGAACAGTGGTGCTGACTGTCCACTCCGTTACCCCGACATAGGCACACTCTACAGTTGTGAGAATCCTTGCCCTCTTCACTCTTCTACTTTACTAAGGAACACAAGCCCTTTGATTATCTTTTTCTGACTAAGGGCCAGATGTACAAAGGCCTTTTGCATTTCTTAACGGGCCGAATCACAATTTTGGCCCATTAAGAAATGCAAAATAGCCTTTTCCTATGTACAAATGCCTTTATGGAATCGCAAATAGGGATTGCCTCTTCGCGATTTCTTAGCACATGTACGAAGCATTTCCTAAATGCAAAATGAGCCATTAGGAAATGCAACTACCATTGACTCAAAGTCAATAGTAACTATGTGCAAGTAAAAACAAAACACCCCAAGATGCTTTTTTTAAAGTGCAATGGGGCCCAAACATGCCGTTTGGGCATGTGTGCTCTAAATGTGCACCACTAGCTTTGGGGTGCATTACAGGAGGCCTAATGCCCATAGCCATCCTTGGTTTAGCATTTCCTAAATAGCGATTTCCAAATTGGAACTCTGTAAGACTCGCTATTAGGAAATCGGTAATTTCATACCTATCATTTTGCATTTCCTAAATAGCGAATCCTATGGAGTCGCTATTTAGGAAATACAAAATTGCATTTCCGAACATCTGGCCCTTAGTTTTTTCTGGCTTTGGACTCTGTGCACTTTGCCACTGCTAACCAGTGCTAAAGTGATTGTCCTCTCTCCCTAAGACATGGTAACATTGACTTTCACCCAATTGGCACCTTTATTTACTTGTACGTCCCTAGTAAATTGGCACTACATGTAACCTACAAATTAAATGCTACTAGTAGGCCTGCAGCACTGATTGCGTCACCCAATTATGTAGCCCTTTATACATGCCTCAGGCCTGCCATTGCAGCCTGCGTATGCAGTTTGCCCTGCCTTTTTCAACCTGGCAAAATAAGCCTTTTGCCAGACCTAAACCTTTCTTTTTAATGCATATATCTCACCCCTAGCGAAGGCCCTAAACAGCCCATAGAGCCAGGTGTGTTGTATTTAAAAAGTTGGACTTGTACTATTAAGTTTTACATGTCCTGTTAGTGAAAAACTCTCCAATTTTATTTTCACTATTGTAAGATCTACCTCTCCCACAGGATAACATTGTGTTACTTTAATACATTAAAGGAGTGATAACCTACAATTGGGAGCAGGTAGGAATGTTGAGTTTGTTCTCTAAAGATTTTTAATTTAAAACCCTCTTTAAAGTTAAAGTTTGATTTTAAGGTGCAATTTTGAAAATGCAACTTTTAGAAAGTTGCCATTTTCTTGTCCTAACCATTTGGTGCTGTAGCCTGTATCCTGGCTCACAAGATTAGGTGCACTGGCAGTTGGTCTTTGCATATTATTCCTAGTCTGTGAGATAAAAGGGGAATAGGTGTTGGCAGGATAGGACATCTCTGACTTGATGGGGGGTGGAGCTGTCACCTACCACACTTGCACATCACAAAGACTCTGCCTCAGTACACTCACAAAGGTTTTGTCACTAGTCTTTTGTGCCCCCAGATGAGCTGGGACCAGGGCACGGGTGAAGGAAATTCCAGTCACCTCTGTAGGGGGTGGACTCTAGATGCTTCTACCACTTCAAAGTGGGCACCAGGTATAAATATGGACCAATCTCGTCAGCAGATTTTTGGACCTGTGGAAGACTTCAGAAGAAGGACTGCTGTTCTGCCGCAAGAAGGACTGCCCTGCTTTACTGCTATGCTCAGGGCCGGCTCTAGGGCAGTGCAATCGATGCCACCGCAACGGGTGCTGTCTTTGAGGGGTCGCTGTGTTTTTAAGTACTATATGATTTTAAAAGCATATGCTGCCACTTTCCTTGCCTTCTGTAGTTTTCAGGCAACCATAAAAATGTCAAGATAAGTCTGGTGATTAATGGACCTGCTGCAGACAGATGGAGTTTTGTCTTGTGGAAGTTTTGGCTCATCATAACATAGAACAGGAGGTTAGAACAGGAGGTTAAAATGCCTGCTGCTAAGCACATGTACCATGCAGATCATAAAGTGCATATAATGTAAATAGGGCAGTGCATTACTCCTTCTTTCAGAGCAACCCTTTTGTTACTTGCAGTCTATAAGTTTCAGTTCTTATATAGAACAGTAAGCTATTAACTATCATCAAAAAGCTGCATACAAACTGCAAACTAAAGATTAGAGTGTTATGATTTTGCCCCAGTCTTTCATTATCTTAATGTTGCAAAAAGGGTTCACCTGGGTAGAAATCTATTTTTATTTGTAAAGCCAACCCCCAAACATGGTGTTACGTTTTAAATACTAATTCTTAGTTTGTGCTTTTCCAGACCAAGCATTTTTAAACTATACTTTCTACAAGTAGGGATTACTTGTGACTCCTACAAATTGTAGTCCTCTGTCTGATGTAACATTTGCTAAACACTGATTTACACACCTATGATTCATTGTCTCTGTGTAATGTGTATGTGATGCAAAGTGCTCTGACACCTTACACTGGTATGAGCAGCGCTAGAAAACAAAAGAAATGCATGAGAGAAAGAGTGGTTATGGAGACTTGAGGGGCACTGTTAAAAGGTGATAGTGAGGGAATCAACAGAGAAGGTCATTGGGGGGCGCCAACAAACATTGTCACACCGGGCGCCACCAACGCTAAAGTCGACCCTGGCTACTCTGCTGCCTGAGTGAGCAGGACTGGACCTGCATTTTAAACCCAGAAACACCAGAGTGACTCCAAGGGCTAGTTGGCTGGCCTCCTGATCAGAGCCTCAGGGACAGAAAAGGTTCCAACCATCTTCAACCCTGCACATGGACTCTGCCTGTTGTGAGTCCTAAACTACCAAGTGGTACCCTTCCAGTCTTGGACCCTTTGAAGTGGGAAAAAGAGTGTTCTTCCAGCCCAGCTATGGTCTCATAAGAACTGATAGAAAGCCGACAAAGATCTTCGCAGCACCTCATCGGAACCGATGCAACACAATGCAGTCACAACTCAAGCCCTCATCACAGCCGACCCAGCTCATCAGCACCACCACTGCTGAGGCATCCTTGACGCAGACCTTGCAGCCTCTCTTCAGAACCAATGTAGTGCGAAGCATCCTCAATGCAAGCCCACATCGCAGCCCTTGCAGCTCATCCGAACAATGCTGCACAACGCATCTTAGATGCAGATCTCGCATCGCTTCTCAGAACAGCCACTCTGTGGCATAACCGTCCACTACCAGGATTTAAGGTACATTTGTCAGTGAGAATAACGTGGTCCCTGTATCCGGCTTGCACTCCACCCCGGTCCGCCTGAACATGGGACTTTATCCAGGTTTGGCATGACCAGTTAACCCTGGTTGGGGCTTAGTACTTTTAAGCACTATTTTTACATACATTTTTAAAATTGCATATCTCGAGTTCTATTAATTGGATTTTTGTTGTTTTGGTGTCATTTAATTTATTACATTTTACTCTATTTTACTAAATTGTTGTGGGATTTTTCTTGTGTTGTGTTTTTACTTTATTATTGTTTGTGTGCTGCAGACATTCTTTACACATTGCCTTTAAATTAAGCCTGGCTGCTTTTGTACCAAGCTACCAGAAGGTTGAGCACAGGTTAATTTGGGATTTACTTGTCTTTCACCCTGATGAGAATTGTGGTTGCTGCTTGAGTAGAGTTTCAACCCAGGCCTCCCTCAACCAATAACCGAGCTTCTAACACTCCCTGTTAAAGGCCAGTGTAGAAAATGCCCTGTCTAATTTGAGATGGTGAAATTATGAGCATGGGGTGAAATTGAAACATCTATTGTCTAGCCAAATTAGTCAAAGAGAAATACAGTCATCTCTCACTGTTGTGTATGATGGCCAAGGTTCTCTGCACAATATTCATGTTTAGATTATTGTCAAATTTGCCAACTTTCTTGGTGTTCCCCATCACTTGGAACAGGATGGTACTGTGAAGGATGAAGAATATGTTTTGGCACATTTGCCTCACCCAGTGACACACAGATGATATAGAATGCTGCTGGGGAGGAGGATCACGGCAGAGGAAGTAGAATCTGCAATAATCGCTCTCCCTTCTAACAGATTTCCCCGGAAACATGATTTTCCAGGGGAATTCTATAAAATAGGCATGGGCAATTCTATAAAATAGGCAAGGCCATCCTGATCAAGACTCTGAATGCTATTAGTAAGGATGCTGACACCTCAGCTCCCTAAATTTGCTCTCCAATAGGGCCTTCTTTTGGTGATACTCAACCTGGGAAATATTTGTTACACTAGGCCAGCTACCATTGTATCGAACATGAGCATGAAAATACAGGCAAAATGTCCTAGCAAATGAATTTCGCAATATGATATGATACTATATCCATAAATCCAAGGTAGGCTTGTACCGGATGATCTTACAGGCACCATCTAAGGTCTTATCTAATGTGGCTGCCCAGAGATATTTGACCATGGACAATATTGCCCTTTAATTTAATGTGGAAAAGGTCTTTGACTTCATTGAGTGGGACTATTTTTGGCGAGTCCTTGGGAGATGTGTTTGTGGCTGGATAGGTTTTGTTTGTGGTAGGATTTTATCAACAAGGTATGCGGCTTTACACTAACCTCCAGGACCAAATTGGCTTCGAAAGTTTCCTTTCAGGTGTCTTTCCAAATCAGAGAGTGACCAGGCAAGGTGCCTGCTATCTCAAATATTTCCTTGTTTGCTCCAGACCATTGTCAATGGCCATTGACTTAGAGTGAAGGTAAGATGTATCTAAACCTGTGCTGGTGTTCCAGCGAAGGGGATTTTGGCCCTTCTTGTCCCCTCCAACTCTGATTTTTTTAGGGAACTTGAGAAATAAAGGAGTTAGGTTTCACTTCAAATTCACAAATACAGTGCAACCCATTTGGCTACATAGTAAAGCTTCAAGTCAGGAAGTCAGGTTAAACATAGATGTATTACAAATTCAAAGCCATACGTAATATAAATCAGTCTCAGAAACATTGCATAGCAATACAAAATTATCAAAGGACTTCCAATTCTACGAACAAAATTAATTCCCAATAGTAAATTACCAATGAGAACCTCAGTATCGATGGTACAAAGTAAAAGAATCACAGCAGAATGGAAGATTGAAAAGTCTGATCCTCCTGTCTACGATGCATGAAGGTTTCTAATTCCCCAATTAAACTACACTAAAAATGCTAAACTGAGTTTCAATTAGATCCATAAAATAAAGAGAAAGATGTCAGCATGAAACTTCAGTAGAAGTTTCTAAAATAAAATATTGTATAGCATGTAGCCATAAGGCGAGAATAAAGCATAGAAAGTAAGCCAGAGAGGTCTAAACCTCTTCTATTCTAAAGAAGTCTCTTCATAGTGTTTTCAAAGCCACAGAACACTGCCTAGGTATACCCTCAAAGACCCTCCCAAATTATTGTCATGGACCCCATTAAATACCGTCTTCAAACAATACTCTTTTTGGCAAAACACACTCATAATTCCTTCTTTCTTTGATGTACATTTTGAAAAACACCCATTTAATTATTTCTTCTTTGAGCCACATATTTCGAGATGACCTTGAATTTATGCCTTCGTTCCACACGGACAGTAGGCCTCCCTTCTGACCATAATTTCTTTCACCCTTGACTCCCTTCTCACCTCCTTATGTGTTTCACACAAAAAGACTTCATCAATTGATTAGGTCATCGTACCAGGCACCTGGAGAGGGGAGAAAAACACTCCATGTGAGAAAACATTCACATTGAAAGTAAGACATTGTGAAACCCAAATTCTTAAGGTCTTTGGTCAAGTTAACAAATTCAAAACTTCGATACACATTATACTAGATAAATGCTAATACATGAACAGTCACATTATGAATGTAAATGCAAAAAAGCGACACATCTTCTTATAAATGCATATAAACTACAACTGGTTATTACTGAAAGCAAAGCATTAGCAAACACACACATTTATAAATGTCATGATTACATAGCCCATGCACTCTGCATGTGCTTTAAGTGCACTTTTCTCTTGCGGGTTACATTATATCTCATGAATACATAAGGCCTCAATATACATATACGGCCTAAACAAGGGTAATGTGGGTAGAGCCAATTTTATGCTGCTCCACAGCAGAATCCATATCACTCATATATACTAATGACATCCTGCTCACACTCACTGATTCACCATTATCACCGGAGGAACTATTGCCTTTAATTCAGTACTTTAGTAGTTTCTCCAGATACAAAATTGTATAGGATAAATGTGAGGTCCTGTCCCTGTCACACAACACCCCCAAAGGGGCGTTATGGAAACATAATTTTCTGATAATTAATGTTGGGACAGGAATGTCCTTTCCATGGTAGCACAATTTGCAACCTGTGTCCTGGTTAACCCAGCAACATGACATCTGGTATCCTTACATTTTTCTTCTGGCATAGCACCAGGGCCAGCTTTAGGGTGGTGCAATCGGTAAACTCCTGCACCTGGCGCTGACTTTGGTGGGGGGCACTGTGTTTAAAAATAACTTACGGGTTTAAAAGCATGTGAACTTCCTTGTGCATGTAGCAGTTTCAGTCAACAGTAAAAATGTCAAGATAATTCGTAATTAATGTTACTGCTGATGAGAGATTGGGATTTTGCCTAGTGGCAGTATTGACTCATCATATAGTAGCACAGAGGGATAATGTGCCTGCTGCAAATAACGTTGTCCATGCAGAATATCACAAAACTGAGTGTGAGTAAGCTATGAGCAGCGCTTTAAAAAACTTACATGTATGTCAGAGGGGGACTATGGAGAGATGAGGGGCACTGTTGGAGAGTGGTAGTGAGGGTATTCATGGAAAAGGAGGTCATGGGAGGGGAAACAAAGCTGGCACCGGGTGCCACCAGCGCTACAGCTGGCCCTGCATAGCACACACAATAATCATGTGTGTTCACTGTTGCCTAAGCAATCCTGTGAGTTGTGAGATCTAGATCCTGGATCCGTGGTCTGGATAGGACAGAAAGCATAACCCTTGAGCCAACACAAGGCTCCTGTCTGTGTCTTGGGACATATACAATAAGCAGTAGTGGAGGTCTACTGTACGATTCAGAATTGATAGTCATAAAAAGGCATTTTTCCTTCATATGGAGAGTTTATACATACTAGTCTCACTCGTGTAAAGGTCTACTTCAGTGTAGTGCCCAGAACCTGTACTAATATGTAGAGTGAATGTGCTTGTGTGCTGCATGCATGTTGTGCTATTAGTGTTAAACATGAGTGTATGCTTGACCAGATCCATTCTGGAAGGCCCCTAGCTCAAAATAGCAGCCACCCCAGACAAGCCAATGCACTACTGGTATTCCTGAGTCAGATATAACATCCACAGACAATGTGTATATGAGGATAGACACAGGGCTGCTTTAGAAGTGCAGGAGTGGCTATTGGGTGGATGGTGTGCAGATTATCTTCCTTCAAGCATCACCATCAAGTGCTGAGAGTGACTAGGTGAGGTGAGTCAATAGATTCTTTTTAGGTGTAGAGGGAATCTCACATACAGGGCTTCTACTTTTGTCTCCCCCTCCCAAGTGCTACTCCCAAAAGGTTTGTTGACAGCCAGGTGCAAAGCTTTACACTTGATTATGGTGCTGTTGAGTTTGGTCATGTTGGAGACATTCCTTGTTACCACCTGCTGAGATGGGTCTGACTAGAGACAAAGATAATGGGTGATATTTAGGGTTTGGGGATGTGATATTCCATCAAAATCTCATTCATACCCTGTCCACTTTAGTATAAGTGTGATGGGCTAAAATGCACTTGTAATATGGTGTATGGGACATCCGTGATATTTGTGACAGAACATCTCATTTGCCATACTCTAAATAATGGCCTATGTCTGCACCACAGAGTTGTAATACACAAAGAAGAGGAACTACCCTGTCAGATTTTCTCTTGGGAGCCACAAGGTGGACAGGGGGTATTAGGCCACAAACATGATAGTTGATATTGTTTGCCTTTTGTGATCAAGGTGCACTCTTTCCACACTCGACTCTCAGGGTTGTGAGGGTGAGCAGTCAAAGGTAAGGCTTCTCAGGTAGTGTAAGGAATTGGAGCTCAGAACTTAACACTCAACCAACATATAGTTATTTGGCTAAATATCTATGTATTTGTCTATGTGTTTGTGAAGTGCATTCCAAGCAGGGCACAGTTAAGTTATTTGTGCCTTCAAATTCTTGTGGCATCCAGGAAGATGGCATTGGTTTTCATTTTTTTTTTTCACTGATTACTTTTTAATGGATATCACACTAGTAAAGGTTATCTGTGCAATCAACAATGACCATTGAACACGACAGCTGCCTGCCACTTTATATGTAAATGAATTGTCATGCGTTATTTGAACTGAGAAGTGGAGATATGACAGTGAATAGTTGCAGGCCCGAGCCTGCAAATAATACCAGAGGGACTGGGTCCTAAGTTCCATGCAGCAGAACTAGTTTGGTTTGAGTACCTTTCATGTTTCCTCCTCAGGCTTGCCTCCAGGCTCAGTCTTTGAATAAAGTTTTGCTTCTCTCAGCAAGGACTACGGGGCTGTCTTCAAGAATGAACACCAACAACATACCGTAGACCTGGTCAAAATTTTAATTACACTGGCGTAATTTTGCTCAACGAAATTTACGTGAAATTACTGAGATTAGGCCATTACACCACATCATGTATTTTCGGGAGAAATTCTAAGCGAGCTACTCTGTTCCCGTAATGTTTTAATGCAAGCAGCATTTCATGTAATTTTTTTACCCAAGCAGAACCCTTCTGGTAATTTTTAAGCACAAAACTACAAATCCAAATGTAAGTGGCAGTGTTCTGAATTTGAGCGGCCGTTCCTTAAACATGGATCGGTAACAATTCAAGTAGATTTTTTACCCGAGCGATTAGTTCGGTTAATTTTTGTAGCACACAGCTACAAATCGAAACGTGCATCAGTATTTTGAAAGTATGCGCACGACAATCAACTCAAAATTAAATTTTTAAGTAGAATTTTTATCCTAATGGACCTTTCAGGTAATTATTTTAAATTCAAGATGCATTTTGCGTAATTAAGCATCATTTCATGTACTTTTTGTGGACATTTTGCATAATTACGCCACAGCAAATGACGCAAGTTTTGCACATCCCTAAACACAAGCACAATGAGGTGGGAAATCTCTGCACCTGGCTGTCATCAACCTTCATGAAGCAGCAATTAGGGACAGATAATGGGCTGGCGTATGCTAGAAACTGCCTTTTGACAACAGAAATTGCTGTCCCACCCTTCACCCATACGATCCATCAAATAGCAGTGTTCAGTGTGGGCTAAATATTAGCAAGAAAAAGGGGGAATAGGAGCAAGTTGTGGTCCAGTACCTGTGCTCCCTGTGTTAATCTCAATTCAAACAAAGGGTAGCTGTTCCAAATGTGGGCGCAATGGTCATCCACATCAAAGAAAAAGAGAAAAGAAGTGGAAACAAGAGAATCCTAGGTCTAAACCCCACAGACTGGAGGCAAGCGCAAGTCTTGTCTCTTGATGCCCTCACACATCCTGAGGGATGTCATGCTTCATCATCGGGCATTGCTCCTCGTCAGGCCGGCGCTGCAATGCCCTACGGGTCCCCCGAAGGGTCGCTTTGGCGTAGATCTTTTATTGGTACTGCCGTATGATGAGTGAGGGTGTGAGATAAAGGGTTCTGAAAGAAGGGTGAGTGAGTGAGTGAATGATAAAACTAGCTATGGGATACCAGGGAGAATTAAGTTTAATACATAGGTTCCCTTGCCAGGTTAAAAAACCTGTAGGTCGTGTGTTACTGATAGGGCATAATGTGCCTCAGTAACTTTCAGTCAACATGGTCAGAACGATCTCTGGCGCTTCTTCAGGACCAATGAAGTGAGTAAAAAAAGACCGTGAGTGGGTCTAGAACCCTAATAAAGAAGGAACGGTCCACCCTTGTGTAAAACTACTAGGTGGCTACAGCTCTATTAAATGGCCGCTCCTATTTCAACCTAGGAGTGAATAGAGAAAAAAAGGAAAACAAAAGCACAACGTAGGAGTTAAAATATTCCTCTCTGTGGGGAGATGGTAGAGTGCATCTCCTCCTTGAATTATTCTCATTTGATTAAGTACATTAAAAGACAGACGAGACAGACAACATATACTTGAGACCAACTCCAGCGTGGAGTAAATTCATTGTACTTCCCCATAAAGAGCACATGATTCAGTGTGTAGAGTACAACGAGTTCTAGTATTGACTGTAACGTATCAAAGCATGTTTAGTTTATGCGGACATCAGTAAAAATGCACACCACCCTGACTGAGAAATAAATATTGTAATGTACACCAAATGGGCAATCACTCTCATGGCACTATAGAAACATAGGTTCCAACGTGACTGCCATAGTAAGTGCGTTGGCTCGTTACGAAAGAGTAATAGGTGACATGGCGGCGCAGGCTGTTAGATGATCAAGTAACAGGAAATGCGGCATATGATCTTACCTAGTCTAAGATAGTCAGTTGCTCCATAGGCTAGCACGTGTATTTGCCCGCACCATAACGGGCTGCAATGAAAATGCATGCAGAGAAAAGGAGAGAATACATTGTCATGGCCGCTCAGCAAGTAAAACAAGGGATTGATGCACGACCCGATCGTAGTCGAAAGTATGCCCATCCTGATTGTACTTATGGTTGCCGTCGGGTGCAATGCCTGCCAGCACCTACCCCTTACACGCCTACCTGCATATTGCCGGCCTGCTCGTCGGGCCATCTGATATAGTGTGGGGCCATCGTTTTGGGAATGCCAGACTTCCGGGGGGCATGGAGGAGCATATTGGTGCCCATGTGCGGGTGTGAAGTGGTGCTTTTGCATCAGAAGTGGTCTAGTTGTTGTAGCTAAATCTGCGGGCGCCATCTTAGAGTGGAAATTGCATGGAATATGGATCCAAATCCAGGTGCCATTGGATACAAATTTGATATTGATCCTGGTGTATTATTCCAGTTGAAGTACATGAAGGGCTACCTGTGGGGGTGTTCTTGGTGACAATCTTTTATGCTATTAAATGCTATTAATGGCCCTCTGACTAAGAGAAAACCACTGATGTCATAGAAATTCATTATGAGCTTGTTCTATCTAATGTAATGTGCTTGGGAAATTGAGATTGCATGACTCATGGAGCTTCACTGCATCAGTGACTGGCCACACAACCTTACATACAGATGGTTACGAGATGCTTATTGTCTTCAAAACTCTCAGGAGGGGACTAGCTGTATAGCAGATTACTGCGCTTAGGACATTGGAGCGCATGATGATGGAATGAGGCCTTTTCTCTCTTGTTGGATCATGCATTTGCTGTTAGTTGTCTCTTCCTCAATAGGTTTTGGATGATGTTGGGTGCTAGAGAGAGGTCAGTTTTTAGGAGGCTTATGTTGCGTTGCGGATGTTCTCAACACCAACACAATGTCATGCTGCTTTTTTGTCTTAAATGCAGGGATTTGGGAAGCATTGAATCAATGGAATTGGATGTCGTCTTGTAGTTGTGGCAGGGGATTTACCCTAAACATGCCGTCTTGTTATCAGTTTTGCACTTAGGTAGTGCTTATTTGTAGGCCATGCCCTTCTTTTAATTGTAATCTGCATTATTTACCATTATTGCCCTAAAGGTAACTTCCGGTCTTTCTCTCATCATCTCTTACTCATCCATCACATTTTCCTCTCGCCTTCACTGCATCCACCCATTCAAGACTACATCAATTCCTATTATAAACCCTTTCCCCGCCGTTCCACCTGTATACCCCCTCTGTACTCCCTTTCTGTGCTATTACACTGCTTCACCTTCACACTAATCCATCGATTTCTAGTGTTATGTAAATCACTTACATGCATATATTCATAAAAATTTGTACCATGTTTTTGCTTTTTGTTTTAGTTTTCCTCTACATAAGCTTTGTGTACCATTTGATACCATGTTCATTTGTGTTATTTCTATTTGTACATACTTAATTCTGAGCGTTTATGAAAAGTGTTTTTGTGTGGTTTACATCTTTCAGTTATCTGTGGCTACGTGTGCTTTGCGTTTCAGGAGTCAGTGTATTTTCGTCTTTATTGGGTGCTTGAATGCAGTGTTTGTTTTCTGGGATGAGTAGAATGTTGCAAACATGAGGTAAAGGTGGGACTTTGTTTCCCATTGATTTTGGCAAAGTTAGTGTAAAGAGAGGCTCTAGGGCTGTTTCCTCAAATTGTACTTCACAATCTCATGTCGAGGATGAGCAATTTTGTGGCTACATCCACAATTCTGGCTCATTCTTTGTTGTTTCTCACAAGTTAGCCCCTGCTCAATTGAGTCTTTAATGTTCATGTTACAAGCTGCAGAGAAAATTACAACAGAAATATTTTTGGCCTACTTCCAGTGTAGTCTACATTTTTTTAAAAGTGGTTTTTATTAATTTTTCCATAACATAATAATGTTAGCATCTGCATTACAACATAATCCAATATTGGCATTACAATGGCAATAATTTGAATGGCTTGGGCGGGATGCCAGGAGAATCCTGGCCAGTATCAGGGAAAGTCTATCCTATATTCTGTGTCGCCGTACATGTCCGTAGCAAAATTCCTTTACGTGCAATGTTCCCAAGTTATAAGTACAGCAGGAAATTCCTTCCTCATGACCCAGATTACTTCCAACAGTAGATCACTTTTGGGAAACAATATAAAATAACATGAAAATATAAAAAGAACTATAAGTCGATCTCTGCGTGCAGATACAAATCTAAGTGTACCTATCAGTGTAACATTTCAGTGGGCTTCACGTGTGCAGATGGGTGAGTGTGGTGGAACACCCATTGTGGGTGCGCCTAGAGAAAGGGCGATGGGGGGGAAATGGGGGGAAAACGAGAGTAGGAGAAGAAGGAAGAGACAAAGGAAGGAAGAGATAAAGGGAGGGTGGTGACCGCCTAAGTGGGGGGCCCATCTCGGCCAACCTCGTCTCAATTAGGGACAAGATGATTATGCCCTAGGTGGGAGTGGCGCTCACTATTGCCGGTATATATAATATTGCTATCCTATGGTATATGGTGCTCAGGTAGGGGGTAATCACCCAACACCCCACAATTCAGATCCAAGGATCTGTACAATAATCCATATCAAGCCCTGGCACACATACAAACAGTGTTCTAAGTAATCACTTATAGCAAAGAAACAAACATGTCATATATAGATGAATTTAATGTTCTCTTGTTGTAGCTCCAGCCAACACGTGTTTCGTCGATCGGGACAAGAGACCCGCGACTTCCTCAGGGCTGGAAAAACATATATAAAACAGAATATAAGCCCATACATGTGGGCACAATTGATGCATATTGTGCATATGATGTGCAAGTGGTCCCAACTGTGCATTATTTATGTCAAATATCATCAAGAAACAGAAGTCTGTGAACCAATAGCTTCACCGCGTAAGTGTCTATTTGTGCAATAAAACATCTCACAATGTCTAATATGTAGATTCATGGTGTTGGGTAATGTCTAACGAAGTGGACAAACCGTATTAACACCAGAGAGCAATTGGATAAGCTGAGGCAGCTGAGGAAATAGAGGATCGTGAGGAATGAAAATGATAAAAAATTCATGAGAAAAGGGAACATGTGCGCATAACAGTTATGTTAATGGTGTGAGTTGGTAGTACGTATGTACTGGGTATAGGCCCAGGCCTACCTGTATGTATACCGGATCGTGTTATGAGCCTAAAAAAAGTACAGAATATCATGGTCCTGTACACATATCTTGTGTTAATACTAAAGAAAGTAGACGGGCCAATCGAGGCCAATAAACTATCCAAGGGACATACCTTCTGACTGGTTATAATTCCGTCCCAGCCTTATTGCGGCTGGGAAAATTCCAAAGAAGAGTGAATTGCTTCTGTCCTCAATATATCTGTAGATTCAAATTGAGGATAATGGGAGTATTAGAGCAAAATTTAATCGCAGAAGCCCCCACCCCCAACGTGAAATACACATGGCGATAAGATCAACGACAATGTACTGCCCTTAATTATACGTTTACGGTGATGACTCACACAGGCAACGAGTCGTTATGCTTGACTGTTATAAACGGACGAGTGAGAATTATAATTAACATTAAGTGTATCCTGTAAAATGTAAAGATATAACGCAAAAGTGGGTCACGCCGGCTAAAAAACCTGGTGGAGCAGTGAGGTGTACCGAGACAATCAGGAGTGGTTCAGAAGCACTTCTTAAGTGTGCTTTCACGTGCATCTGACAATATCAGGATAGTCGGTCGTGAATAAGTTCGGGGACGCCACCGTGTGTAGTGTTATCAGATTGAAATGCGGCATTAAGTGGAGTTGACGAAAAAGTGACGGAAAGTGTGTTAGTAGACCTCTGCCACTTACCCGACACACACGGATCAGTGTTGTGTCCATACGTCCGGTTTTAGGCGGCGTATTCTGGCAGGTAGCGATATGCTGCAAATAATAAAAGTACTCTTATATAGCTATCAGCAGAGAGCCGTAGAGTCCGTAGTTAAGTCACTACGTACCTAAGCGTACATACCTGTGTGTGGCAGCGTCTTCGATAGCATCCGACCACAGCACCTCAGTATGGCCGTGTGGGTGTCGAACCCGGAAGAAGAAAGCTTATATGTAGCCCCATCAACTAGTACGCAAACTCTCGGGAGTATTTATTGTATTGCCATGTTGTGTGTGTGGTGCTGCCCGTATTGCGGTGTTTTATTTGAGAAAGGCAGTATTCATGCATTTCAAAAACTTTTCTTGGCACGTACCTGTGCAAAATTCACAAGGAAGTCCCATAGGTAACACTAATATCTGAGTCATTATTGTGCCAGAAATAGTATGGCGTTGCAATAAGTACTTATCGATAGAAGTGATTGATAAATAAGAAGGCTAGGTACGTATCTTTGCCCCATTCAAAAGGTAATCCCTATAATATTATTGTTTAGTAAACCTGTCTGCCTAAAATATTTAAGCGTCGATATCACTATCATACCTGGACTCATAGTGTACATGGGGAGAAGAAGAGCGAGAAAATATATGAGTGTAAACTATCAATTCGCAAGAAGGGATGCTGGGGATATTAGAGAAGAGGAGGGGCCGAAGTGGAACTGGGAAGGTGACACAGCTTGCATGGTTTTGCATGCGATAAATGAAGATATTATTGAGCTTCATGTGACAAAACCTGGTCATAAGTCATAATCATTAAAATTTCTAAAACATGACGGATAACCCCCGGGGTGGAGCCTAACTTGCCTGCTGACGACCCGTGGTCAATGCCTGCAACACCTTTGAACCCTGGTGGGACTGGAGTCCCAGGGCACTCGGACACCACCGCAGCTTTTCCCCAGAGGCATCCAACACTTTGGCAGGGGACTACCTGTCCCAGTGTGCCTTGCTGTCTCCTCAGGTGCCGCCAGTCAGGGGGAGGCGCCAGTTCATCTTCGCGCATAAAGCGCTGCCTTTCACTCCGCGGCGCGGGAGCCTAACTTGCCTGCTGACGACCCGTGGTCACTGCCTGCAACACCTTTGAACCCTGGTGGGACTGGAGTCCCAGGGCACTCGGACGCCACCGCAGCTTTTCCCCAGAGGCATCCAACACTTTGGCAGGGGACTACCTGTCCCAGTGTGCCTTGCTGTCTCCTCAGGTGCCGCCAGTCAGGGGGAGGCGCCAGTTCATCTTCGCGCATAAAGCGCTGCCTTTCACCCCGTGGCGCGGGCCGCGCCCGGGCCCGTCCTGCGCCCGTCATCGACAGGAAGAGCCAGGGCAGGGCCACCCCCCTGGCCGTTGTGACTCATGCCCCAGAAGTACTAGTGGGTAAGACTTTTTGTCATCTTATGTGCCCCTTGTCACCTCTACAGTTTCTAGTTCATCCTACAGAGACAATATTGCCAACAGAAGGCCCTTCCACTGCGACTCGAGGGTTCTCAAGGAACTGCAGACTGTAGTGACATTCTTATCCAACATCAATCGGGTTGGTCGTGTTACAGTGGGGGTAATCATGAGGCGGTTAGTATCCTGCCGTAGTCCCATAATTTTGGGCTTCTTTCCCAGCTGTTATCGGACTACCGGTGCTTTACGATAGACGAGTGTTGTTGAAATCTAGTGTAGAGTGATCCGAGGAGCTAGATTGACACTAGGCAACAAAATGGGGAGGAGGGCAGGCCTAGCTCGAGCTAAAACTGCAAGTACCCCCTCACTCCCTCCAACATCAATAGACAAAATGTTGCAGAGGGCTATAGGAGTTGTGGACTCTGAAATTGAGATAACGGAAAGGCGGCTATCACTCACTCCTGATTTGTTTATTCCCCCATCTAATTTGATCTCGCAGCCAAACACGTCCCAAATCCAGCCAGATGCTCATTCCCCGCCATCCCCTGTGGTAGTAACTCATAAGAAAGCGCTGTGCAAGAGTAGAAATATTACGAGTATCCTTAAGAACGGAAAGCGCAAACAAACATCCGAGGTTGGACCTAAAAAAAAGAAATTTTGTGAGGGTAATTCAGTTAGCTCAGAGGGGGGTGAAGGGCAAGAACATAGCTTGGGTAGTTCACCACTAGCCAGCATAGACATGACCTATCCGTCGTGGGCCCTGAAACTAATGGCAGATTTGCAGAACATTTTAAGGGCCACCATTAGAGAAGAATTGGCACCCCTTGTTAGTCATTTAGATAAACTGGAGAAAGCACTGGCAGCAGTGGAGGCTAGACTAACCAACCCACAAAACTACTCCACCCGTAAGGCTACGAGAGGTTCTGATGCAGGTTGCCAGACGGATAGCGTGGGACCTACACTTCCGCTGGGGTTGGAGACGCATTTACATAAGGGTCCCCCGACTAGCCGTGAGATAGGGAACCAGAGTGTCCATAGACACCAGAGAGACAGGAGTGATAGCCTAGAGACCAGAGCTAAAAACAGGTCACCCCTATCAAGGCAACGAGGTATATCTAGCCCCCAAGCCCCAGCCACTAATAGAAAAGCGAGTATACAACCAGTACAAGAACATAGCGAGGGGAGGAATGTGTGCCCAAGTTCAAACCTGCCTAATATAAACCTCCCCCCTGCTTGCTCCCCGTATGTAGCTATTCTGACAGGCGTCCCGCCCATCAAACCTAACACAAAGGAAAGCCAACTTGAGCTGAGAAACAAATGCCTGTTCTGGCTTGCAAGATATAAGCATTTTGACTATGCCAGAGCAGGGGAGATTATAATGGTTCGAAGAGTAGGGTGGGTGGGAAACCGTAGAAAAAGCGACCCGGGTGAGTGTGTAGTTATCAATTTCCAAAGCCCTAACACTGTTATCAACCTACTCAAAATCATCCCTAACTGCCACAACATCCCAACAGACTTGAGCCTGCGCCCCCTGGACTTTTTCTATTTACACCAGCAAACATACCCAAGAAGCTCTGTACCTCCTTTAATTCCAGTAATTGGGCCAGGGCCCCCACACGAGGGAAGCTGGGTTGCCCACAAAGGGCTTCCCCCATTTAACATCCTGGTGAACAACAGATACGAAGCTCTGGAGGAGGTAGATTGACTGGGGGAGGGACTATCCGAGGGTGGTAACCCACTAAGGGTAGGAAATGACCACTCGGATACGGCGGGGTGCGGCATGAAACGAACTACTGGGGGAAGTAGTTTAAGCCACTCCCAGTGGACTGTTCAGGAAGGAGGTAGAGCCAAATCACAAGGGGTCCTTGATGTCATATCCTCCGCCCCATTAGGTGATTCAAGCAGTGAAAGTGTATCGAGGAGGGAATTAGATGAGCGCTACGAGGGCGCCTCAGGTATCTCTCCATCACAGAGTGCCAGAGCACCTGAGGTTGTGAATGGGGAAAGTGGGCATGCTAATGGGATGAGGATACTTTCATGGAACGTGGCAGGCCTTAAAAACAAATTGCCCTGCCCCGAATGGGGTGATTTTGTCGACAAATATGACATCTGCATCTTCCAGGACACTTGGGCGAGGGAAGACCTCCAGCGGGTGGGTTTTGCCTCTTTCAACAACCTAGCATCCATGGGGGGGAGGGGGAGACCCTTTGGTGGCCTATCCATTTGGGTGGGCACCCACCTTGGCTGTAGAGCGGAGCAGATGATAACGCCCACAATCGATATCCAATGTGTCCTGCTCTCCTTTCCCACAAAGACGAAAATTGCCCTAATCAACGTGTATTCCCGTCCTGTCAACAATAGCCAAGAATCTGCAACAATTGCCCATTTGGGTAATTTTATCCCAACGCTGGATCCAGGGATATGGCTGATTGTAGGGTGCGATTTCAACTGCCACTTTGAACCCCTCACTGATCCTTCTCACTCTCTTCCAACGGAAGAAGACCTTTACTGGTCTATTCCTGATCTTCTGACCACTCCCATTAAAGTGTGGTCTCCACTGGCTGTGCAGCTAAATGCACTTACCCTAGCTTTATCGCTAAGGGCATGTAATGGTCGGACTAAATCCGACCAGCCAGCGCAGACCACATTCAGTAGAGTAGGCCAATCCTCCCTAATTGACTACATCATGGTGGAAGCAAGACTTTGGGAAAAGGTTTTCGACTTTTTTATCATCCAGAGGCAGGATAGTGATCACAACGCTTTGACTCTGATCCTAAAACCCTGGGACCTTGGCATTTCTAAACCTTCTTCTGACCCCCTAAATGTGCCTAGTGCACTAACAGTGACAAATAATAGAAGGAATGTCAGATGGGGCCGGATACAACAGTCTTCCTTTAAGCTGGCTAAAGTCTACCAGCTAGCAATTCCTCTCATAATTAAAATGCGGGAGGCAGCACAGGTGGAGGGTCCCTTCTTGGATCTAGACATGGCAGGGAAAATTCATTCAGAGCTTAGCTCAAAACTGGCGGATGTATTCTTCCCGGTAGTGCGCATTAGAGTAAACAGTCGAAATAAATGCGCTTGGTTCAATGGTAAGTGTCGCAAGGCCAAGCGGGACCTTTTGGGAGCGGTTAAGGCCAAGGATAGGCCACAAACCAAACTCGCCAGGGCTAACTATAAACGGACTACACAGCAGAAAAAAAAAAACTGGGAACTAGAGAGGTGGGAAATGCTCAGGACTGCCCTGAATGACAAAGATCTGAAAACTTTCTGGGCAATAGTGAGCTCGGGTGACAAGGAAGGGAGACCGGCCATTGAGCCTAATATAGCCCCTGAAGCCTGGGAGACTCACTTTGGGTCTCTGTATTGCTCCAGGGATGGTGGACCTGTCACTTCAGTTAGCACCAGCATGGTATTGGAGTTCCACCAGGTGGGGGACATGGAGATCACCATGACCGAAGTGAGAAATGCTATTAATAAGCTCCATCGTAACAAAGCACCAGGTCTAGATAAATTACCGGGGGACCTTTTTCATGAAGAACCCACAATATGGGTTCCTTACTTGTGTGCCCTGTTTAACGCTGTCTTAAAAGGCATGGATCCCCCCAACACCTGGCGGGGGGCTGAAATAGTTCCTATATTCAAAAAAGGTTGTCCCCTCTCACCCTCTAACTACAGGCCGATTAGTTTAATTAACATTTCCCAAAAACTCTTCGGCCGGGTGCTCCTAGACCGCCTTCAGGGTTGGCTGGAAGATGAACAAATATTAAGCCCCTACCAGGCCGGCTTCAGGTCAAAAATGTCAACCGTAGACCAGATATTTAGATTACAACTACTCTTCTGGAAAACGGTGACCATAGAGGGTGGCAGTCTCTATTTAATTTTTGTTGACCTGAAGTCTGCTTTTGATCTCGTACCCAGGGCGAAACTCTGGAAGGTGTTGAGCGACCTTGGGATCCCTCCATATCTTTTAAATGTCATAGAGAGGCTCCACTCGGAGAATTTTGCACAAGTACGTTGTGGAAAATATGGGAATCTTACTCCCCGTTTTCCTGTTCAAAAGGGGGTACGGCAGGGATGTGTTTTAGCCCCTACTTTATTTTGTCTTTTTATCAACGGCCTTATTGACCACCTTAAAACAATCGAGGACAATGATGCCCCCAAGCTAGTTTCGGGGAAGGTCCCCGCGCTGATGTTCGCAGATGATACCCTGCTACTCTCAAAAACACCAATGGGTATCCAGCGCACTTTAGATGGCTTTGCCAACTTCTGCAAATTACGAGGGCTAGAGATCAACCTAACAAAAAACAAATTTATGGTCTTTAACCCCCCTCGCACGACCCGTCCAAACCCTTTTTTACATGGTATTCCATTGGAAAGAGTGAAGATATTTGATTATCTGGAAGTTACCCTGTCAGAGCATTTTGAATGGGGTCCACAATTGGACAAAGCAAGACTCAGGTTAATCCAGACAGTGGGCGGTATAATGAAATTATATAGAACTTCAGTTTTTAAACCAGCCGCCCCTGTGGTGGAGATTTACAAAGCGCAAGCAAGGGGTGCCACATTATACGGGGTGGAGTTGTGGGGGCACTGTCCTACCACTAATCTGATGAAGGTGGAGAACAATTTTATGCGGCAGCTCATAGGCCTACCCCGTAGCACCCCTCTTATTCCCCTTCGCATGGACCTGGGCATTAGGCCCCTTGATGAAGAAATTGCCCTGAGACCTTTAACTTTCTGGCGGAGGATATGGGTGACCCCAGAGCTGTCTGCCTATAGGGCCGAGCTAATTGAGCTCTTATCTATTTGCACTGCCAAGAAAATTCCATGGCTGTGGCACATAAGGGAGCTTGCCTTTAAGCTAGGCAAGCCGGACCTCTGGAGAACACCCGAGATATCATGTGCCACGATTTCTAGGCTGGAACTAGTCAACTGCTATAGATTAGCCAATCTAGTGTCTATCCAAGAAAGTGCCTCATGTGGTCGTTTGACAGCAGAATTTTTGCAAGTAAAAGATGTATTCAGCAAAGAAAACTTTCTGGATTTTATTCAACCCCCACTGGCCAGGAAATTGTACGTGCAACTCAGATTAGGGACTCTCCCATTATTAGCGCACACCAGCAAATGGGTGAAAGATCAAACGGGTGAATGTCCTGCATGTAAATATAAGGAGGAGTCCGAATTGCATGTCTTGCTCCTCTGTCCTGCTTATCGGCTGCCACGTAAGCGTTGGATAATCCAACTATGCAAGAATTTGGGATTTGTGTGCAGCATCGATGCTTACAGAGTTTTAGAGTATGACACGCACCCACCTATTGTTTTTGCTGTATCTCGCTTCCTAAACTGTATGTGGCACATTCGGCGGGCCTGTTTAAAGTAGCTTCTACGGGGAATTTTAAATGTATTGAACTTGCGTAGGTCGAGCAATTCTGTCCCCATGCTCTGGGCCCTGCATCTTAGTCTTACAGTTGTATTTTTTAAAAATTTTTAGATTGCAGCTTATCCTCGGATGGTTGTTTTTATTCTCTTTTTAATGGGTTGATGATAGTATTATGTATAATTCCACATCCCTGTTGCATCTTTACGTACTGTGTGTTTTGTCCTTTTCATTTTTGAGATGATCATTGCATTGGAAGATGATTGTGCGCTACTCAAATTTTTAACTACAAGTGTATATCATTTGCTTTTATTGTTTGTACTTTTATGGCCCTAGAGGCCGAAACAAAGTTAATAAATGGAAATGGAAATGGTAGTACATTATTCTAATACCATAAGTTATCTCTTCAAATCCCATACATTGGACATTTCGTGTCATATACATATCCAATCACATGCCTGTACAGTAGTTAGCACTTTTCAAAGGCATGTCTCCATCGATGGTTCATTACAGATTATCATGTGAGTCTATCAGAGACATTGGCATACTCATTACATCACATTACACTTTGATACATGAGACATAGGGACACTCTAGTACATTTCAAGATAGTCTATCATCCCATTCAAAGACCATGGTAGAGTAGTATATATCTTGTGTCAGAGTAATCCCGTCAGTCTGTGACTAATGAGTCCTGGTTATAGTCAGATGATTAGTCGCCCAGGAAGTAATGCAATTCGTGGTCTGTATTCATGCCATGTTCTACCGCCTGTAGCTTCATGATCCATAGTGCCTCCCTACGTCTAAGGTGCAATTCTTTGTTCCCACCCCTGGGGTCCAAATCAATCTGATCTATCCCACAAAAGGACAATGTCTTGTGTGTCCCTTGTGATGTGCATTCATTCACGTGTGTCGCTGTCGAGTATCTGGGGTCATGGTGCTTGATGGCCCTAAGGTGTTCATTGATTCTCACTTTGAGTGGCCTGATAGTGCTACCAATGTAAAAGCAGCTGCATTTGCATTTAAGCATGTATACCACATATCGACTGTTGCACTTGATCATTTGCCTAATCTCATACTGTTTTCCCTGATGACTCTGGAAGGTTTTTGTGTTATTCATAGCTAGGGGGCAGATTTTGCAGTTGCCACATTTGTGAAAGCAGGTACATCTCTGTGTCAACCAGTTATGTTTCGTAGTAGGTTTAGGGTAGCTTGGGCTTATCCATGATCTGATGTTCTTACCTCGTCTGTATGTAATAAACGGTTGGTTAGAAATATACTCCTTCAATGATTTATCTGCACTTAGTACCCGCCAGTGATTCTTCATACTAGTCCTAAGGGCTATTGATACCTCATTGTAGTTGGTTATCAGTCTCACCTTAGAGGAGGTCTTATTCTTGCGTGGCCCATCTTTGAGAGTATCTGCTCTTTTAGTTTGTGAGATCTTTTGTTCTGCTATATCAATTGTATGTGTGTTATATCCTCTGGCTCTGAAGCGATGCTTCATGTCATCCTTACATGTAATGAAATCCTTATTTTTACTGCAGTTTCTCCTGGCCCTCACATATTCACCAAATGGTATGGATTCTATCTGGTGTTTAGGATGGGAGCTGTTTGCATGCAGTACCGCATTGCAAGATGTAGGTTTACGGTAAAGTTTGCTTTGAATCTGGTTATCCTCTATAAATAGAGTTACATCCAGAAATTCTATTTCTGTCGTGCTCAGGTTATGTGTGAAGTGGATCCCCATGTCGTTAGAGTTCAGATGTTCACAAAACCTTGTCAAATTATCCATGGAGCCTGACCATATCATGATGCAGTCGTCGATGTAACGCCCCCAATATATGATAGATTCATTCCATGTAGTTCCCCTTGGACCCCAGATCCACTCCTCCTCAAACCAACCCATGAAAAGGTTGGCATACGAAGGAGAGAACCTGGAGCCCATGGCGACTCCCTGTATCTGTTTGTACCACTGTGTTTCGAATATAAAGACATTATTCTTCAGAATTATCTCAATCATGGTGATGATCATCTCTACGTGCGCCCACTGTGTAGCTGGTCTTTGATTCATAAATTTTCTTGCTGCTTTAATTCCCAACTCTGTTCTAATGCTTGTGTATAAAGCAGTGACATCTAGTGTCGCTAGAATCATATCTTCCTCCCACGTAACATCTGATAATATGCTAAGGATATGTTTGGTATCCCTAATGAATGCAGGTAGTTTTTTTTACCATTGGTTGTAAAAATGTGTCCACGTATTGGGATAGCTTCTCAGTGGGGCCCCCTATACTAGAGATTATTGGTCTACCAGGTGGAAATTGCTGGTTCTTATGTACCTTGGGTAGGGCATAGATGCATGGAAATCTAGGTTTGTCTACTTTTAAATAGAAAAACTCATCTTGATCAATAAGCCCATTGTTGAGCCATTCCCTCAGATGTGTATTAATGAGTGTTGTCAGTGGGCCAATAGGGTTGTCCTTTAGTTTTTCGTAGCAGGTGTTATCTCCTAGTTGAGAAAAGATTTCTCTATTATAGTCCATGGTGTTCATGACAACAATATTTCCGCCTTTATCGGCTTCCTTGATGGTAATGTTATGTAATTGACCCAAGTCTTTCAAAGCTCTACGTTCATTCACCGTCAGATTATCTCCTAATCTGTGTCTGTGTTTATGATCATGATTAAGATATCTGTACATGTCCTTTGTAACTAGTTTGTTGAACATGTCAATGTTGTTACCACTGGGCAAGATGGGGGTCCATCTGGATTTATTCCTCAGTCCACTACTCACGTTAGTGTCAGTTTCTATGCCATATTCCCACAGTAGTTCATCAACTGTCATGTGGTCGCGGTCATCATCAGTTAGGGATAGCAATAATTCCGTGTCCCTAATGTCCTGTATAGTTTATACATCAGGAAAAACATCCGTAGGGTATGTTTTCACTGCTTTATTAGGTCTTTGGTTACATTCAAAATATTTTTTCAATTTGAGATTCCTTGTAAATTTAAATAAATCAATCATAGAATTACAGACCTCCCCATATTCTTTAGGACAGAATCCCATCCCTTTCTCAAGTAATGTGATCATGTCTCTTGGAAGAATTTGGTCACTTAGGTTGATCACCTCTACTCCTTTGATTTGGGTGGTTGGGTCTAGTTCTGTTTGTTCCATGATCTCAGTCTCATTTCTTGTTTGTCCTCTTCTATTCCCTCCTCTCTTCCCCCTCCTGGTTTTCTTGCTATATTTTCCTTTCGTTTTGGTTGGTCTCTGTTCCCTCGTTTGATTCTTTTGACCTCTCGTAAAAAACTGTTATCCTGGTTACTATCTATGGATATTGAATCAGCTTCGCTACCACTAGGTATAGTATTAAGTGAGGTGGAGCTGGAACTTGCAGGTGTTGTATTACATGAGGGGTTTGTTCCATCCTTATTATCCCTATCAACCAAATGGTCGTATTTCTTGGCAAAGGTAAAGATACGACCTTGCTTGTAGTCTATTTCGTCCCTTTTTAGCTTGCGCGCTTTCCGTTGCTTGATGTCTTCCTGATGTTTATTGATTACCTCATTTAAGATCTCATAGTTTTTTTCTGTAGCCTCCTTTAGGCCAAGATCTCTGATTTCAAGTTCCAGGTGTGCTATCTCATCCTGTAGTTTCTTAACTTTACGCTCCGAATTCTCAATCAAGATTTCTATTAGTTTGTTAGAATTGGATGTCAATTCTTTTTCCCAGATTAACAAAAGGTCCTCATCTAAATCATCGTATGTTGGGAGGATCTGTGAGCGAAGCCCCCTTGGTATTCTTTTGAGCCTGATGTACTGCCCAAGTGTTGCACCGTCCCACCATTTTGAGTTTTCTGACATAAGTAGTTTTTCCAATTTTATAAATTTATCTCTGAGTCCTTCTTTCTTTTTGTTGGGATTGCCACTTGCTAAGGAGGTGACCACTGTCTCACCTCTTGCTAAACTTTCAAATAGGTCTGCCGCTTCTTTATTTCTATCCATCACGACTATCTCAGGGTGTGTGACCGTAGGAGCCGCCCCACTAGGTAGAGTCCAAGAGAAATACGGGATGGGATGATTATGCCCTAGGTGGGAGTGGCGCTCACTATTGCCGGTATATATAACATTGCTATCCTATGGTATATGGTGCTCAGGGAGGGGGTAATCACCCAACACCCCACAATTCAGATCCAAGGATCTGTACAACAATCCATATCAAGCCCTGGCACACATACAAACAGTGTTCTAAGTAATCACTTATAGCAAAGAAACAAACATGTCATATATAGATGAATTTAATGTTCTCTTGTTGTAGCTCCAGCCAACACCCATTTTCGTCGATCGGGACAAGAGACCCGCGACTTCCTCAGGGCTGGAAAAACATATATAAAACAGAATATAAGCCCATACATGTGGGCACAATTGATGCATATTGTGCATATGATGTGCAAGTGGTCCCAACTGTGCATTATTTATGTCAAATATCATCAAGAAACAGAAGTCTGTGAACCAATGGCTTCACCGCGTAAGTGTCTATTTGTGCAATAAAACATCTCACAATGTCTAATATGTAGATTCATCGTGTTGGGTAATGTCTAACGAAGTGGACAAAACCGTATTAACACCAGAGAGCAATTGGATAAGCTGAGGCAGCTGAGGGAATAGAGGATCGTGAGGAATGAAAATTATAAAAAATTCATGAGAAAAGGGAACATGTGCGCATAACAGTTATGTTAATGGTGTGTTTTGGTAGTACGTATGTACTGGGTATAGGCCCAGGCCTACCTGTATGTATACCGGATCGTGTTATGAGCCTAAAAAACATATAGAATATCATGGTCCTGTACACATATCTTGTGTTAATACTAAAGAAAGTAGACGGGCCAATCGAGGCCAATAAACTATCTAAGGGACATACCTTCTGACTGGTTATATTTCCATCCCAGCCTTATTGCGGCTGGGAAAATTCCAAAGAAGAGTGAATTGCTTCTGACCTCAATATATCTGTTAATTCAAATTGAGGATAATGGGAGTATTAGAGCAAAATTTAATCGCAGAAGCCCCCACCCCCAACGGTAGGTGCCCATGTTAATAAGTGAGATGGTGTAGATAGCGAGCTATATAATGGTAGCAACGTGAAATACACATGGCGATAAGGTCAACGACAATGTACTGCCCTTAATTATACGTTTACGGTGATGACTCACACAGGCAACGAGTCGTTATGCTTGACTGTTATAAACGGACGAGTGAGAATTATAATTAACATTAAGTGTATCCTGTAAAATGTAAAGATATAACGCAAAAGTGTGTCACGCCGGCTAAAAAACCCGGTGGAGCAGTGAGGTGTACCGAGACAATCAGGAGTGGTTCAGAAGCACTTCGTAAGTGTGCTTTCACGTGCATCTGACAATATCAGGATAGTCGGTCGTGAATAAGTTCGGGGACGCCACCGTGTGTAGTGTTATCAGATTGAAATGCGGCATTAAGTGGAGTTGACGAAAAAGTGACAGAAAGTGTGTTAGTAGACCTCTGCCACTTACCCGACACACATGGATCAGTGTTGTGTCCGTACGTCCGGTTTTAGGCGGCGTATTCTGGCAGGTAGCGATACGCTGCAAATAATAAAAGTACTCTTATTTAGCTATCAGCAGAGAGCCGTAGAGTCCGTAGTTAAGTCACTACGTACCTAAGCGTACATACCTGTGTGTGGCAGCGTCTTTGATAGCATCCGACCACGGCACCTCAGTATGGCCGTGTGGGTGTCGAACACGGAAGAAGAAAGCTTATATGTAGCCCCATCAACTAGTACGCGAACTCTCGGGAGTATTTATTTAAGATGGCCGCCATGTTGTGTGTGTGGTGCTGCCCATATTGCGGTGTTTTATTTGAGAAAGGCAGTATTCATGCATTTCAAAAACTTTTCTTGGCACGTACCTGTGCAAAATTCACAAGGAAGTCCCTAAGGTAATACTAATATCTGAGTCATTATTGTGCCAGAAATAGTATGGCGTTGCAATAAGTACTTATCGATAGAAGTGATTGATAAATGATTTGGACCCCAGTGGTGGGAACAAAGAATTGCACCTTAGACGTAGGGAGGCACTATGGATCATGAAGCTACAGGCGGTAGAACATGGCATGAATACAGACCACGAATTGCATTACTTCCTGGGCGACTAAACATCTGACTATAACCAGGACTCATTAGTCACAGACTGACGGGATTACTCTGACACAAGATATATACTACTCTACCATGGTCTTTGAATGGGATGATAGACTATCTTGAAATGTACTAGAGTGTCCCTATGTCTCATGTATCAAAGTGTAATGTGATGTAATGAGTATGCCAATGTCTCTGATAGACTCACATGATAATCTGTGATGAACCATCGATGGAGACATGCCTTTGAAAAGTGCAAACTACTGTACAGGCATGTGATTGGATATGTATATGACACGAAATGTTCAATGTATGGGATTTGGAGAGATAACTTATGGTATTAGAATAATGTACTACCATATAATGTATAACCTCCACCCCGGGGGTTATGCATCATGTATTAGAAATTTTAATGATTATGACTTATGACCAGGTTTTGTCACATGAAGCTCAATAATATCTGCATTTATTGCATGCAAAACCATGCAAGCTGTGTCACCTTCCCAGTTCCACTTCGGCCCCTCCTCTTCTCTAATATCCCCAGCATCCCTTCTTGCGAATTGATAGTTTACACTCATATATTTTCTCGCTCTTCTTCTCCCCATGTACACTATGAGTCCAGGTATGATAGTGATATCGACGCTTAAATATTTTAGGCAGACAGGTTTACTAAACAATAATATTATAGGGATTACCTTTTGAATGGGGCACAGATACGTACCTAGCCTTGATATTTATCAATCACTTCTATCGATAAGTACTTATTGCAATGCCATACTATTTCTGGCACAATAATGACTCAGATATTAGTATTACCTTAGGGACTTCCTTGTGAATTTTGCAAAGGTACGTGCCAAGAAAAGTTTTTGAAATGCATGAATACTGCCTTTTTCAAATAAAACACCGCAATACGGGCAGCACCACACACACAACATGGCGGCCATCTTAAATAAATACTCCAGAGAGTTTGCGTACTAGTTGATGTGGCTACATATAAGCTTTCTTCTTCCGGGTTCGACACCCACACGGCCATAATCAGGTGCCGTGGTTGGATGCTATCAAAGACGCTGCCACACACAGGTAAGTACGCTTAGGTACGTAGTGACTTAACTACGGACTCTACGGCTCTCTGCTGATAGCTATATAAGAGTACTTTTATTATTTGCAGCGTATCGCTACCTGCCAGAATACGCCGCCTAAAACCGGACGTACGGACACAACACTGATGTGTGTGTGTCGGGTAAGTGGCAGAGGTCTACTAACACACTTTCCGTCACTTTTTCGTCAACTCCACTTAATGCCGCATTTCAATCTGATAACACTACACACGGTGGCGTCCCCGAACGTATTCACGACCGACTATCCTGATATTGTCAGATGCACGTGAAAGCACACTTACGAAGTGCTTCTGAACCACTCCTGATTGTCTCGGTACACCTCACTGCTCCACCGGGTTTTTTAGCCGGCGTGACACACTTTTGCGTTATATCTTTACATTTTACAGGATACACTTAATGTTAATTATAATTCTCACTCGTCCGTTTATAACAGTCAAGCATAACGACTCGTTGCCTGTGTGAGTCATCACCGTAAACGTATAATTAAGGGCAGTACATTGTCGTTGACCTTATCGCCATGTGTATTTCACGTTGGGGGTGGGGGCTTCTGCGATTAAATTTTGCTCTAATACTCCCATTATCCTCAATTTGAATCTACAGATATATTGAGGACAGAAGCAATTCACTCTTCTTTGGAATTTTCCCAGCCGCAATAAGGCTGGGACGGAATTATAACCAGTCAGAAGGTATGTCCCTTAGATAGTTTATTGGCCTCGATTGGCCCGTCTACTTTCTTTAGTATTAACACAAGATATGTGTACAGGACCATGATATTCTATACGTTTTTTAGGCTCATAACACGATCCGGTATACATACAGGTAGGCCTGGGCCTATACCCAGTACATAGGTACTACCAACTCACACCATTAACATAACTGTTATGCGCACATGTTCCCTTTTCTCATGAATTTTTTATCATTTTCATTCCTCACGATCCTCTATTCCCTCAGCTGCCTCAGCTTATCCAATTGCTCTCTGGTGTTAATACGGTTTTGTCCACTTCGTTAGACATTACCCAACACCATGAATCTACATATTAGACATTGTGAGATGTTTTATTGCACAAATAGACACTTATGCGGTGAAGCTATTGGTTCACAGACTTCTGTTTCTTGATGATATTTGACATAAATAATGCACAGTTGGGACCACTTGCACATCATATGCACAATATGCATCAATTGTGCCCACATGTATGGGCTTATATTCTGTTTTATATATGTTTTTCCAGCCCTGAGGAAGTCCCGGGTCTCTTGTCCCGATCGACGAAACACGTGTTGGCTGGAGCTACAACAAGAGAACATTAAATTCATCTTTATATGACATGTTTGTTTCTTTGCTATAAGTGATTACTTAGAACACTGTTTGTATGTGTGCCAGGGCTTGATATGGGTCAATTAGGGACAAGTAGTCCCGCCATTGAGTGGGATTCCGTCTCGGGGGTGCTAGCGCTTGTGAAGCCTGCGCCAGCTGGTTCATATGCTCCGATACTAGTGCCCTCCGAAGATCCGGCAGCCACGAGTGTACGCTGGGGCCCGTCTGGGCCTTCCATGTCATGGCTATTTTGCGTTTGGCGAGGCCCAGGGCTAGATCTAGGAACTTATTTAGGCCTTTAAGGGAAGCGCACCGCTTCGTGGCGCCCAGCAGGAAGTGGGTGGGTTGCGCTATCACCTGGGTTTCAGCTGCTTCTGTAAGTATAGTGGCTATATTATTTCAGTACGTTTGAATGCTTGTGCATGTCCATACCATGTGTGTGAATGTGGCCCCCGAGCCGTGGCACCTGGGACACCTGTCAATGGATGCTGAATACATGTGCGCTAGTCTATGGGGTGCGAGGTACGTGTGGTGTAGGTAATTGAATTGGGTGTATTTCAACCTGGCGTTGGGTGAAATCATTTTTGGGTGGCTGAGACATTGTGCCCAGTGTTTATCCGAGATAGCGTTGGCCAACTCGGCTTCCCAGTGCGCATGTAGGGTGCCCAGCACGGGTGCGTCGTCCAATCTGAAGGAGGTGTATATGGCCGTTACTGCATGTCTGCCCCGACAATGTGTCAGCAATGTTTGCAAGAGATGCGATGTGGGAGGTTCAGTACGATCATTACCCCACGCTCGTAGGAAGTGGCGCGTAAGCAGTGCATGTAGGAGAAATTAGCCTTGTGGCACTTCATAAGTGTCCGCTAGCTATTTAAACGTTTACAGTTGTGAATCTGCGTACATGTCACCCCATGTGTGCAATCCCTTCTACCTCCTGGAGCCTAGTTCCAGGCGTCTGTGACAGACAAATGTGCCAGGGAGTACCTCCAACGGCAGGCCGGGGGCATATGGGGCATCCCGGCCTTTAGGTAGCACATATCTGGACCAACTACGTCTGGCTGCCGTCATTAGTATGTTTCCACGCTGCTTCTGGGTCGGTGTATTAGTGCCCGTCAACCACTCCAGTAACATTGGATGCTCCCAGGACATAGCCTCCGGGATCAATTCAGTAAGATTGCTCCTACCTAGCCATCTCATTGGCCATTGCAATTGCGCTGCAGCGTAATAGCGCTCATAATTCGGAGCACTTAGTCCTCCCTCTGATAATGGCAGGTATAGTTTATGCAGAGCCACCCTGGCTCTAGAGTGTCCCCATATAAGGGAGACCATAAGGGAGTCCAGATCTTTAAAGAGTTTCCGCGGTAAGCGATAAGGGAGTATATGGAAAAAGTATAGGAGACGCAGGAGGACCAGCATCTTAGAGATCGCCACCCGTCCCATGGGAGATAAGGGAAGGTTTAGCCAGAATTGGAGAGTCGATCTGGCTTTAGTGATGGCCCGCCCCAGGTTACCATCTATGGTATCCACCTCTGAGTGATAGACCTGTATCCCCAAGTATTTAAAAGCGTCACACGCCCATTCCAGTGGCGTATTTGGTGCAGCCTGCCTCTGGGTTAATGACATAGGTGTCCTCGGGAATACCACCAATTTAGACCAATTAACCCGCATTCCGGAGACCCGTGTATGCTCATTTAATAGACCCATTATCTGTGGAAGTACCTCGGCTTGGCCCCATAGGTAAATTAAGGCGTCATCCGCATACAGCGACACTATGTGCAATCGACGATCTGCGTGTAGGTCCCATTCCATTATCCGTTGCCGTAACCTACACGCCAGTGGCTCCATGGCCAGGGCAAAAAGTATAGGCGACAGAGGGCAACCTTGGCGCGTGCCTCGCGCTATTGTGAAAAGTGAGGAAAAGACACGACCCGTCTTTACCCTGGCCTGCGGTCTGTGATACAGCAACCGTATCCATCATAAGGAATTGGGGCCAATGCCTAACCCAGATAACACCGCCAGCAGATAGTTCCAGCTCAACGTATTGAACGCCTTTTCGATGTCTAAGGATGCTATCAAGGGATATTCCACCTCCCCCTCCGCCCACTCCAGCATCGCAAATAATCGGCGCAAGTTCAAACCAGTGTTTCTCCCTGGGATGAAGCCATTCTGGTCTTCATGGACCAGTAAAGGAACTGCGGTAATTAACCTGTTCGCCAATAACTTCCCGAGAATCTTGTAATCAACGTTCAACATTGACAAAGGGCGATATGAGGCCATTAAAAGGGGGTCTCGGCCCGGTTTCGGTAGGACCACCAGTGTTGCCTCTCTCAGGGTAGGCGGGAGCTCACCTTTCTCGAAGGCTTCGGCGTATACGCCGGCCAACCGCGGCGTTAGCTGTTTAGTATAAGTGGTATAAAATACAGACGGCCATCCGTCCGTTCCCAGTGTTTTGCCGGTTGCTAATTGTCCTATTGCCTCCGTTATCTCATCTACCGCAATTGGGTCTTCTAGGGAGTCATAATGCGCTGGTATAATTTGTGGAAGCTGTATCCCGGCGAGGAAGTCCTGTATGGAGGTAGGGTCTTGGAGAGCGGGGGCCGCATACAGTGTTGTGTAATAATCAAAGAAGGATTGATTGATAGCCTTTTGCGTACTTACAAGGGTCCTGGCAGGAGTGTATATGGCAGTAATGGGGGGTTGAGAGGTGTCAGATTTCAATAGCCACGCCAATAGCTTGCCCGCTTTATCTCCCTCTTTGTGTCTATGTGCTAAGTATGTTTTATAGTCCAGTGCGCAAAGGTCATCCATTGCTCCCCTGTACGCCAAGTGGGCTTGGGCCAGGTGGGGACCAATTTGAGGGTCATTGGGGATGAGTTGTTCATATCTCCGTATTTCTGATTCATGAGTCTGGAGCGCGTCTGTCAGTGATTTATGGGCACCATGCGTGGTTTTAATTGCATGTCCTCGAAGTACCGCCTTAAAGGCATCCCACTCTATTCTCATAGATGATGCAGTACCAGCATTCGTTAAAAAATACGAATCAATGGAGCTCGAAAGAGTAGCCCTGTATGATGAGTCAGCTAGTGCGGCGCATGGCAGTCACCAGGTCAATATGTCAGGTCTACTCGCACCCCAGGACAGGCTTAATTTTAACGGGTTATGATCAGAAAGTGCTTGCGTCAGGTAGTCTGCCTGTAGTATGTTGCATAGCGCCTTATCCAAGCAATATATGATGTCTATCCTGGTGTACAAATCGTGTAGCGCCGAATAATGCGAATATGTGCATGTCAAAGGGTGCTTGCTACGCCATGCGTCATGTACTTGCATGTTAGAAACCCATTCTTTCATATGTTGCGCCAGCTTAATGGACTGTGCCCCCGGGAGAGGGGGGTGGGAGCTGTCCAAGCCAAGGACCTGTACCCCATTAAAATCTCCACCCCAGTTTACAGGGACTGCAGGAACTATGAGCAGGGACAGTGTGAGTGTTTGTAGGAATGAGGATTGTCCTGTGTTCGGTGTATACAGAGATATCAGCGCCAATGGAGATCCGTTCAATAGGCCTTCCATGACCACATAACGGCCCTGTGTATCCACCCGGGAGTGCGTGATCTGCAGCGGGGTCCCCGG
The DNA here is from genome assembly GCA_963921515.1 of Calotriton arnoldi. Lineage (NCBI taxonomy): Eukaryota > Metazoa > Chordata > Amphibia > Caudata > Salamandridae > Calotriton > Calotriton arnoldi. The sequence continues at coordinate 285,140 of CAWUFW010012878.1, forward strand.
TGCCACTCATATAAGCGCACCCCTGGCGAATCCTGAGTACGTGGTGCCCAGGACTGTATCCCTCCAACGCTTGCGAAGTGACGCAAGCGTTTGTGTGGTGAGGTCTGTTTCCTGCAACAATGCAAACGTGATCTTGTGACAACTCAGGTACTGATACACTTTATGTCGCTTAGCACAGCCCGCCAAACCCCTCACGCTCCAGGTCAACAATGCATAGTCCTCTGGCATCGTTTGTCTAGTGGTGAGGAGAATGTCCAATATATGTCAAATCCCCACCGTCCAACCCTCCGCACCCCACCCCCCCTGCCCCGCCCCCGCACATGATGCCACAAGTGTATTGGTAGCCCACACTCCCTGCATTATATAAGCAATCAAAGAGATCGACATATTAAAAAGGAAGAAGAAGATTCCCCAACATCCCACCTCAGGCCGGCTTGCCAACGAGCATTTGGCCATATGCACTAAAATGCAGTTCAAACGTGCAGAAAAATATCACATAACAAATATAAACAAAATTGGTGCTATATCAGATACTTATCACTCGCTGAGGGGAGCTTTGCAAGGCAAGGTGTCATTGCTGGTGTGCCGCCTCTCTTGGTTCATCCTGGTGGCACACTCGTTTGTCCATAGCGCACAGTCTCTACGATGGGAGCCCTGATGAGTGCTCTAGAGTGTTCAGCCCAGCGCATCAGCGGTCTGCGGGGTAAGAGCTGGTCCGTCCCCCGCCAACATCTCAAGCTGTGATGCTGTGAGAGGTGATGTTTGATCCAGAGCCATATCTGAGTCCGAGTCCAGTCTGTGGGAGGACGCGGGGCTACCTATGTGCTCTGCTGTCTTGATCGCCTGTGGACGTTCTTGAGCTCATTGGGCTTTCGATGGGCAACGTAGTCTTCCTCTGCCGCGGCCTCTGCGGAATTCCACTAATTGCCAGGCCTTACGTGTGTCCGTCGGTGATGCGGGTGCCGCATGTGCCAGTCCCTGGTGATCGATCCAGGTCCACGCCTTTTCAGGGGTATTACAGAACACCGTGCCTTCCTTATAGCAGATGCGAAGACGCGCCAGGAATTGTAGTGGGTACTGGATGTCGTGGTCCCTCAAGAATTTCTTAACCTCTAGGTAAGAGGAGCGGCGGTGCTGCACTGTCAAAGTGTAATCTGGGTATATGTGGACTGTGGAGTTATCGACTTGCCAGGGGCCCCAGGCAGGGGTGACTTGCAGTATGTGGTCTCTGTCTCGATAATTGAACAGTCTCGCCACCACTGGCCTAGAGGGAGCTCCCGGGCGTGGGGGGCCTCCCGGCACCCTATGGGCACGTTCTATGGAAAATAACTTTGAGGCCTTGCCTTGCAGAATGTCTGTTAGGAACCATTCTTCCAGATAGAGTTCCATGTTGGGCCCCTCCGCCCGTTCGAGGAGGCCCACGATGCGGACAATATTCCGGCGTGAGTGCCCTTCCTGGTCCTCCACTCGTGCTTTTAGGAAGTCTACCTCTTGCTGAAGGGACTGTAGCTGGGTGGTCACCATAGGGAGTAGGGACGCTAATGTTGATTCAGGCTCCTCCACCCTGCCCTTCAGTTTCTTGTGGTCATCCCGGAGGTATCCCATTTCTGCACCCAGTGAGTCAATTTTTGAGCCTAGTGTGGTTTTGATATCAAGTATCGCCGCCATAGCTCATCAAATCTGTGTGAGTGGTCGTCGCGGTTACCCAGGGTGGAGGGCTCCGGGCGTTCCCCACTCTTTGTGTTCTGAGGCCTCAATTCCACTTCCGGTGGTTGCGTCTGGGGCTTCTCCACTCTGGTTTTACCCATCACAATGTTGGCAGGGGGCAGAGAGCCAGGTGTAGGAGATCAGCAATGTCGGTAAGTGAGAATGTGGTTATAACACAAGTTCTTATCGTTGTGGTTTGAGATTACGGGTCACAACGCAGACTCAAGTATAAATATCTCCCTGGAGTTGTCTAGTGCGCCTCTCAAGGAGTGTCCCGTGTGTCGAGTTGCCCCAGTTTTTCATGCCATCCGAGGGTCGCCAAGGGGGGCACTCCCCTCAGTGAATTCCAAGCCACAGCGTCCCAAGAGGCAGCCGAGGTACCAACATGCCCTCCGTCTTCACTGCAGGCGGCCCCAGGCACGCCCCATCCGGCGCTGCGTCAGCACTGCCGCCGTTCCCAGAGAAATGTATATAGGCGAATATAGGCATGCTGCTACTGCTTGTCAGGCGCTAATGCCCAAATCGCTCCGCACAGCACATAAGGGGGGACGCCCCAGTCATCAATGCTGGCTTCTTCTCTCTGTCCCCTTTAACGCGACAGGGGAAGTGCCCAGTTTCTCTCCAACTTCGTAGCCCACTGGGGGGGCCCCCCGCCCCAGGGTACTTCGTCGCGGTCGCGGGCCGCGCTAATCAGTGCACTTAAAGATGCGCATCGCTCTGCGCTGACTCCCCCGTTTATGGCACGTACTGTGGTATCAGGATCATGGGCGGCTCTGCCCGTGTCTTCATTGGATCCTGAGTAGGGGCGGGGGCCCGTCACTATCTCTCGTGCGCCAGCGCTGTCCTGTGTGCATGGGTGGATCGAGCAATCAATGTTCCGCACTGAGCCGTTGAGGCTCCAGTCTAAGTTTCAGGCACTGTCGGTCTCGCAATATCCCCGTGGGGGGTCCCCCGCTCTATAAGGGTTTGTCGCAGCTGCAGGCCTTGTGAGACAACATACTCGTGAGAGCGCGATGCTCCGTAGCGGCGACGCTACTGGCGCCGCACTCCGCGACAGCGGAATCACAGGCGAATCAGCCTGGGCCTCCTGTGGGTTATGTGCAGGAGTGAGGGTCGTCTCAGTCTCCCGAGCACCATCGATAGCCTGGGTGCACGGGCGGGCTGAGTGATCACCGGCCTCCGCGGGTTCGATGCGCCTCCGCGTTGGGTCTCAGGCCCTTTAGGCCCAGCGCCGCACTTCTCGGATACGGAGCCCACACAACCTCACAAATTATCCGTTGGCGCCGGCAGGTGCAGGGGTCACTGAGGGGAGACTTCCGCTATCTATTTCGCCGGGCTCACACAGCCAGGGGAAGGTGATGGCAGGATTTTTCCGGCGGGCCAGAGCGGAGCTCAGAACAGTGCGACCGCTCTCGACGCCATCTTGGCCACGCCCCTTCCAGTGTAGTCTACATAAGCAGCATTATGCGTGCTTTATTGGCGACCTGCAATGCTTGGATACAGCTCAAAGTATTGTGCTTACACAGATGTTGGTTTTCGTTAGTTCTTATAAAACTAAAATGCCTACCCAAACAAATAAGAGCAACATTTAAACAATTGCTTGGAGTCTCTTAAACTTATTTCACAACAAAAGATTATTTAAAATTATATTTACCAGGCGAGATGGTACAAAAAGGAGGTGCAAAATGCAAACAACAATAGTTCATCCCTATTATATATCTACTCAATAACATTGTTTTGGTCATTTACCTGGCGCACCTGTGGGAGCGAGGAGCCATGAATTTTTGACATCCCAAAATTTACCACCACAGAATGCCAACAATGTCAATGAATCGGAGATTGTGTTAAGCCTCAGTTTCATGAGGTATTGTTTCACAGAGGAAAGGCACTTCCCAGCACATCAAAATATCAGAAATGCAGTTAACTAAGTTAAAGGGCCTACTCAAGAGCTGATTTCTAGATCAGCGGAATAAATTAAAGGATTTATTTATATAATTCAGAAGAAATGTAGTACAGAAAAATTGCCATAAATGTTGTCTGAAAATAGATCATTACAGAATAGTGTGAAATCGGAATTATTCTAAGTCCCAAATGGGCAGCAAAATCAATAAAGAAATGGACATCATCCCTAGTAGCATTCAGAAAAGCTCAGAAAATTTTAACTCACCCTCAAAATTGAGGGTTTTTATACTTTATTTTCACATATGAAATTAACAGAACTGCAGAATCATCGTAGGATGATCAAAAAATGTTACATTCATAGCAAATCAGAGCACAGTCATATAAAATGTCATATTGCCTTATCACTTAAGCACTATCGCACAAAATGAATAATTATTCTACCCCCCTATGCTAATGTCATCTGCAGATGGTGGAACAAACTAGATACATGAACAACCGCTTGTTATATGAATGAATATGCCACAGTGATCTAGCGGAAAGACCTTGAAGTAATAGTGGCAGTTTTGTGTTTGAGCCGGAGAAGGTTCATTGAGAATGGTATAAACAATGACAATGGAAATAAACAAATAATATCCTGCTTGACTTCGTGCTGCAGAAATGATGGACAGTGACATGTATAGGGGGGAGTGTGATATCTATTTTGGAAAACAAGGCTTCCAAGTCTACATTGATGCCTAGTTGGCAACAGTCAGGCAAACGCACTTCTACACAACAAAAGAAATGTGTTTCAAAGATAATAGTACTTTAGCAATGTGCAGTCGAGTGCAAAACCACATTTTGCACGTTGTTAAGGTTGCACAAAAACATAAATGCCCAATAAAATCCTTAACAGCTTCTTCAGCACTTCTGCCATTCGTAAGTACTGTAAGTGACCCTTGTGACAATTATCCAATCTTATTGTACCAATCTCAAATGGATAGAACATTGAGTTAGGTATTAAAAGTATGAAACATACTCTGGGTGTGTGATGAAAGATGTATTCGTAGCAGCACAACAAATCCATCGTCACAGGGAAACAGACAAAGTTCAACTGGTCTGCACTCTGCTTTCGAAGGTTAATACATTCCACAGAATGAAGAACGCACACCAAACGAAAACACTGGCATGTGTATGTTAATAGATAGAATCACAATGTAACACACCTTCCCCTTTTAAAAAAGAAAAAAATATAAAACGAAATATGAAATGATAAAATAAACAAAACTAACTAGAATACATTGATAAAACACCTAAGCAAAATTGCTTAAGATGCATAACTGGCAAAACTTAGAAATCTATATAAAACAAGGCACATCTATTTCACAAATTCACCATATCTGGTCGGAAGCTGTCTGATCCTGCTTTCCCCTTTGACTCTAGAGGCTGCAGAATCATTCATACACTCACTCACCAAATTGGATCCAGTTGAACTTCCCCTATCCATTTGGCCTCACATGTTGCCTAACAACTCTGCAGAACACTGTTGTTGAATCTCACCAAAAATCCTTTGTCTTCATCATCTGCATCATCAGCCACCTCATTACGAGTAGGTATTCCCCCTGTATACTTGGCCACTCTCTTCATTTTCTATACCTTTCCTTCTTGAATGACAACACTATTAGTAAAACCTTTCAACACTTTCAGGGCCTTACCAGACCCTGAGAAACCCTGTTTTATTATTCCTGGCTTCAGAATTCTAACCCAGTCTCCAACCTTGATCTCATGTGGTTTCACATTCCATTTTACCATACCATTATTTAGTTTTATTTTGCTACCTTTTCACCCTCACCGCTACCTCCTTCAAATCAAACTTCTGTTCCACTCCCCCATACTTCATTTTGAACCACCATGGGCTCAAACTGGAAAGCGGATTTCTGCCCTTGAGCAACTTGAAAGTGCTGACTTCAGTGACAGTATTTGGAGCTATGAGGTACAGCCACAGCTTTTCTCTCAATGCCTTTTTCCAATCTCCTCTACCTTTATGTACCTTTACAACATAACCCTTCAATACTTGATTGAATTTCTCAACTTGACCATTCTAATGAGGTTCATATACTGCCATAGTCACATGCTTGATGTTACAGTGCTTAAGAAAATATTCCATCTCTCTGGATCTAAACTGGACTCCATTGTTGGTAACTAGTACAGAGGGGCAACCCTTCCTACCAAACACTTCTTTGCAAAATTCGGTTATTGGTCATGGTCTAAGCCCCTAATTTCACCTTTGGCCACCTCGAATGGTAGTCAATTAATACTAAGGCAAACTGTGTATTCATGGGTAGAAAACTGAACGGACCAGATATATCAAAAGCAACCCTTTCTCACGGAAACTCAGGCCACAGAACAGGTTTCAGCAGTGCCGTACTGACTTTCAACATTTTCGCACTACTGGTATATATTTCACAGTCTCTCACTGTTCTATCTACCATCCTATCCGACCAAGGCCACCAAAAGTGTGCACGCACTAAACGTTGTATTGTAGACATACTGGGATGTTCTTTGTGAGTCAGTTTAAGAATGACATCTTGCACATCACTCAGAGGGAATCATTCCCCTTCTTTGGAGAGCAGACCTCTTCAATTTCCAATTCATCTACCACCCTGAACAAGGGCAACAATTCTGGTTCGACCTCCTTTTGTTTGGGACAACCCTCCAACACACACTTCTTGGTGGCCTGCCACAATTCATCCTTCAATTCACTCTCCTTCCAGTATTCTTCTGAAATTCCCTCAAACTCCTTTTACATTATGTCATTCATAGTGGCAATCATCACACATTTTCCCACCGCACAACCTCCATCGGATTGCCGACACGGTAACCGTGATAAGAACTCAGCTGTAACATTTCTTTTCCCGGGAACAAATTCAGTTTTAAAGGTATACTCCTCCAATCTTAAGGAATGCTTAGCACTGTGCGCGGTTGAGTTCCATCCTCCTCCATGTGTCAATATGTTACCCAACGGCTTGTGATCTGCCCTCAGGTCAAATTTGTTTCCACACACATAATTTCTGAAATGTTCTATTGCCCAGACACATGACACCAGCTCTCTCTCGATCACGGCATACCTTCTTTCAGTCTCATTTAAAGGTTGAGATGCAGATGCAATGTTCCATTCCTCCTTATCACAACTCTGGGACAACACTCCACCTATGCCGTACATTTTAGAGTCCAAGGTGATTAAGCACTCTTTCCCATTCAAATAGGTTTTAACGTGAGGGCTCCCACAATGTCTTGGTTTATACTGTAAAAAGCCAATTGCTGTTCCGCAAACCACACAAACTCAACTTTCTGCCTCATAATTCTCTCAACGAATCCATGTTTTTGGCAAAATCCTTGATCAATTTGTTGTAATATTCGCACATACCAGCAAAAGATAACAGTTATTCCTTGGTTGTGGGAGCTAGTGCTTCTACAATGGCATCTATGTTGGATTTCTTGGGCACCACCCCATCACCAGAAAAGGTATGACCAAGGTATTCTAAAGATTTTCTAAACATTTTGCATTTATAACCTTTCAGAGTCAAACCATGTTCTTCCAACCTACTGCAAACCTCAAAAATGTGTTGCAAGTGTTCCTTCTCATCCCTTGAAGATGTCATCTTGGAAGCATTTGACATAACCATCAATATCTATAAAAAAGTGAAACATCGCTCTCTGAAACACCGAGGCTGCAGAGGCCAAACCAAAGGGCATTCTGTTAAATTGGTATAACCCTTGCGTTGTGATGAATGTCAACAATTGCTTAGAGTCCTCGGTAAGCTCGATCTGATAGTACGCTGACCTCAGATCTAGGGTATCCAAAATATTAGCACCTTCTAACATCGATACACCTAACTGATGCTGGGCAACAGGTGTCAATCAACTAAGATATTAGCATTCAAAGCCCACACAACCTCAATTTGTGGTCAGCTTTGCGAACCAAAACAATGGGTAAGACCGACTCGGCTGACTCAATCTCTTCAATTATACCACCTTTTAAAGCCTTCATTTTTCGTATTCATACAAACCAATTTCACAGCGGTAGTAGCAGTAACCGCAGTGTACACCAGGTAAATGAAGGAACAGTACCCAACAGTGGAATAGTCATTCTGATTCATTGCCCTGGGAGGGAACAACAAGCGCACAACAGAGCAAACCAGATACACTCCGCCCCCTCATTCGGAGATCCCACCCAGTAAAGGGCTACTATTCAGAGCCATCACTGTCACCGATGTTCAGATCAGAATCCGGAGTCAAGAAACTGTCACCCAGATCTCGCCACACAAGGAAATCTTCTCCCACCTTATGGTCCCTCCTGCTAAGTTTGATATGAACCTCTTCTGCTAGCATCCATTCTGCCAAATCTCTATGCCAATAGTCTATCTCTGGGGCGCGCTGTCCCATCCAAGTAATGGCCTCCCTGCATCTAGCAAGAACCAGCAGCAGCTGAAAGAATTTATACACCATCTTGCGGCCTTTATTTTTTCTGATATCCCCCAGTAAGCAGCACTGAGGAGTTAGCGTGGCCCGTAGTAAAGTAGTACCTAAGAGTTCACCCACCACCCAAATCCAAAAATCGTGTGCTGCGCAGCAACCCCAGGCCAGGTGAAGGAAATCAGTCCACTGAAACCCACACCGGTGGCATTTGTCAGACCGGGACTGAGATATCCGCCAAAAAGTCAAGGGGGTTATATAAGTGCGGTGCAAGAAGTTATAATGGACCAGCTTGAAGCTGGCATTGCTCGATACAGTCAATGTGAGGGCACAGACGCGAGCCTAATCTTCTTCCTCAATGGGCGCCCCCAGGTCCTCCTCTCAAGCAGCCCGGGCCTTCACCCCAGCCTCCAGCCGCATTTGCTGTCAAGGCTTTATATATATATCAATGATATCAGATGCCTACACAACCGCAGAGCAGTAGGGTCTCCAAAGTGTAAGACACTGCTGGCACCACCGGAAAGGTGGTCCAGGTCTGCCTGGCCCACCCGCCAAGACAGCGTATTGCAGAAAGTGACCTGGCCCCAGTGCAAACTCCACCAATGCATCTTCAAACGAGATAAAGTGCTCATTGGGGTACAAGTCCCCCAGCTGCTCACAGCCCCAATCCCTCCATGCCTGGAATGATATATTTTCAGCCAACGGTCAGGCTGACGCCAGTATCCACACCGGCAACTCCTGGTGAAAGGGGGAGTGCCTTAGCACTACTGTGACTAGCTTCTGCCAGATTCGAGCAATCTGCCTCTCTAGTCCGGTCTGCCCTCCTTGTATCGCATGGTTGGGTTGGCTAAGGTCATTATGCTTCATTTCTTGGCCCAAATAAGGGAAACAAGGATCATGTCCAGCTGACTGAACAACTGAGCGGGCAGTGGGCAGTGAGAGTTCTGAATGACATATAAATAGAGCTTCTGGAGCAACATCGTAGAGATAGCTATTCTGCCCATCAGCGACAACAGGAGTGTATTCCAAAAGGCAACCAAGGCAGGCAATGAATCCGTCACCCTCCCCATGCTGAAGCGCATTTGTTTGCACCCTGGAATTTGCAGCCAAAATCCCCAGGTACCGAAAGTGTTCCAGCTCCCACCGCAGACAGATGTCTGGCAGGCTCTCCACTGGGGTCCCCTAGCGCAGCGAGAGGAAAGAACAGGGACTTACCACGGTTGATCCACAGCCCTTACAGGATGCCAATGGCGTCCAGTAAATGCAACAAAATATCAAGGGGCTCCCGGGGGGAGCTAAGGTAAAACAGAGCGTCATCTGCGTATAATGATACGATATGACTAATGTCACCCAACTTTATATCCCAGGCCCTTAGCTCCCACCTACCCCACACCACCAAAAACTCCAGCATGAGAGCAAAAAGGAGCAGGGACAGAGGGAAGCCTTGCCACGCCCCCTTCCCCAGTACCCATCTCTCCAAGCGATACTGTCCCACCCGCACTCTGGAGCTTGGCTCAGTGTAGATCAGATGAATCCAGCCCCGCAATTGGGTCCGAACCCCATAACCCTCAGAACCTCAAGCAAGTAACCCCAATCAACAGTAACGAAGGCCATTGCCAGGTCAATGGAGACCAAGGCCATTTTGTCACTACAATTCTCAGCCTCATGAATAACATGTTAGAAACGCCTGAAATTCATCCCAGTGTTTGATCCCGGAATAAACCTGCATTGGTCCTCGTGAACCAGGCTGGTCATAATGGGGTTCAAGAGGTTGTCCAACAGCTTGCACAGGACCTTCATGTCCGAATTGTTCATAGTAAGAGGCCTATATGCTGCGGGTCAGTCTTGTACCCCCTGGTTTAAGTAACATGCATATGTCCCCTTCTCTCACAGAGGGCGGCAATACCCCTGTCTCCCGTGCCTCAAGGAAAACCTCGAGCAGCCACTGTGTGACCGCTGTGGAGAATTCTTGAAAAAACTACATCTCCCTCTGGGAGCCTTGTCCCGTGGTAACATATGCAACACTGCACCTAATTCCTCCAGCTCAATGGCAGAGACTAGGTCCATGGCTACAATCTCTTCAATCCTTGTAAGTTCCTGGCCTTGCAAGGAACATCCTATAACTGTCCTGCACAATCTGGGGGTCTGCCCTAAATACACTCTCCAGGTGTCCGTGGAAGGCGGCTACAATACCCGCCCTGGTTGTTGCACTCGCTCTGTCGGGAGTCCCCAGATGTGTTGTGGGGGATGGTGTGTGTTACCTGAGCAGGATCCAAGCCAGCAGCCTGCCTGACTTGTCTACCTCCCTGTGCAATCGCTGACTGTATTGCCTAAAGGGATATTTATCTAACCTGTCCCATATGTCCGCTATGTTCCTTCGCACATCCATTTCCCCCCTGCGCGTTTTGTGGTCCATCGAGTCTCTTGCCTGCAGAACAGCCAGACCTGTTTCTCCAACTTAAGCTCAGCCTGAAGCTGGCACCGCATCCCACAGGTTAAACTCATACATGTTCCCCACAGTACCGCCTTCAGTGCCTTCTACTCTGTGGCCCAACAAGCCATAGTGCCCCATTTAATGTCCATATAGTCCTTCAAAGCCCAGGAAAGTGCTTCCCTCCGCACTGGGTCTGTATCTACGCCGGCAGCCTCCATGCCATTCCCTCTGCGCAGCCCCCCCCCACTTCAGCGTGCATCAGACCAGAGAATGGACCAAGAGGAACCTAGCTAGGTGTGTCACAGCCACGCCCTCAGCTACTGGGATTCCTCCCACCAGAATCCTATCCAGCCTCCTGTGTATGTTATAAGTGAGGGAGTGGCATGTGTATACTTGCTGCATGAGATGGCGCATACGCCATATATCAGCAAGGCCCATATTGTCCATAACCCCTCTAAGCGTAGCCATTATGTGGGGTTTAGTGCCCTCCCTGGGAGGCACCCTGTCAAGGCCCCCGTCAAGCATGCAATTAAATTTCCCCAACCAACAAATTGGGCGTGTCCACCTGCTGCACTGTCAGGTATTGCATCACGGGTAAAAAGCATGGGTTGTCTATATTTGGAGCATACGTGTTAAGCACAGACACCGACCTCCCATCCCCCTGTAGCAACACAAATCTGCTTGTCTTACATATCGGTCTTGATGTATGTTAAGGAGAAGAGTGTCCCTGGGGCCACCCAGATTAGCACCCCTCTGGAGTACGTAGAGAAGAAGGAATGAAAAACCTATTACTGCTGTTCCTGGGCCAGGCACGCAGCCCTGGCATCATCTAGGTTCGTCTCTTGCAGACAGGCTAAACTGATCCCATGATGCTTTATGATGGTGAGCACCCTGTATCTTCCATTCCATTCCAAGTCAGCAGCTTAAAATTACCACCCTCATCGGGACATAAGGGGTCTTGGTACCCTTACCCCACCCACCACACAGTGTTCATTTCCAGCCACTGCATGAACGCATTCAATAACAAGCAATTGTGAATGAACAACCCCCCTCTAACGAACAAACACAGCACAACAAAACAACTACAGATGCCCACCCACTGCATGTACCAGGAACTGTGCAGCATACCCACCCATCCAAAAGGGATAGGCCAATACTCCTGGCTTCCCGAACAGCTACACAACACTGCTTATTGTGGCCTGGGCCCTGGCAGGGGATCCTGACCAATGGCCTAAGCCCAGCATCAGCTCGCCCCCCTCCAACACCAGCTCGGCAGGCTGAGCCCAGCAGTCAGCAAGCCACAACTCTTAGCCACCCAACAGTGCAGTCGATCGTCCCCCCAGAGATGACAGCAACATACAGCATACCTTCCATCCATCACCCAAAAGTATCTTCCACGCGGGAAGGAACAGACAGCACCAGCCAGTTCAATTCCACATTTCCTTAGTGTCTAACGTGTCTGGCACATAATCCATCACAGGGCCCAGCACCCCAGTCTCTGATTCAGTCACAGGGGGAGGAGACCTGTCTCCCAGGGATGCCCCTGAGCCCCCTCGTCCTGCACAATGCCATCCTCCTGGATTGTCACTCGCTGGGAGACCGTGGGGTCAGCATCCCTGTGGCCCCCTTTGGCGAGGCCTGCACCCAAAGTTCCCCTGCATGCCCCCAATGAGGCGGAGAACTGCGGTCTTGTCCCAGAGTTCCAGCCATTTCTGGGTGGTCAAAGAGGTGTACCATCCCCTGCAAAATAACCTTCAGCCTCGAGAGGTACAGGAGCATGTACTCCAGCTGCAGTGCTTGAAGTTTCTGTTTCACACTCAGGAAGGATTTACATTGCTCCTGCTTCATTGGGCGGCACGAAGAATGCAGTCCCTGTCATGCTAATTTAGGATACTGGCGATGATGGCCCTTGGTCGGGCCCTCTGCGGTTGGGGGGAACCAGAGCCTTGTGCGCCCGTTCCACCATGAAGAAGTCTGACAGATCCTATGGCCGCAGCTCTCTCTGCACCCAGTTTTTCAGGAAGTTCTCCGCTGAGGTCCCCTTCACGCTCTCCAAGAACCCCAGCACACAAATGTTACTGCGTTGGGAACGATACTCCGTATCCTCCACCCAGTGTTTGAGCTCACTGGAGACGTGGACAACTGTGTCATCTGGTGCTTGAGGGTAGCAACCTCTCCCTGCAACATCTCAATGTTACCTATGGCTGTTGTGGCCTTGTTCACCACCTTCCTCAGATCAGCGCACAGTAGATTGATGTTTATGGAGAGAGCCATGTATGGCCGCCAGTAGCTCCACCTGCAAGGGCTATACGTCCCGCTCTGGAGAGCCCTCTAAATTGTCCCCCCCTGACGTGTGATCCGCCAGGGCTATTTTTGCGGTGTTGTATACTGCTTGAGGGTCTTCGCAGGGTGCGAACACACCGGCCTCTCCTTCCCCATAGCTTTTTCACAGGAATGCCAATGCGTACCCACTGCCTGGCTCCAGTTGATTTATGGGCAGCTGAGGGCCGCTTGCTCCGGCTGAAAGCACAACATCCCAGGGGGCATTTTCAGGCCCCCACACTCTCTAGCAGTTAGCCTTGTTGAGCGGTCTTCTCCGGGACACCTACCAGCTGCCTGGGTGCCCCCGCACCTGCCACCCAGTGTCAGTGACTACAGGACACCTCCTGCCAGCCACACAAGTATTGTCACAGTGTATAGAGAGCTCCGAGTCTCCTCAGGCCATTAGTACTACCCTGGGCTCTCCACTCGGCATCCCCACTGGCTGGAACTCCACTGGGCTTGCGCTTCACCTGGCTAGGCATCAGGTCCTCCCCGTGGCCTCTGATCAGCACCGCTCCTGGGCCTCCATTACTCTGGCACCAGCGACAACCCCCTCATGAGGCTCACAGGTGCAAGGGGGGCCCCCCACTTCCGGGTATCATCCAGCCTACAAATCACCCACTGCGGTCGATCAGGCACACTGACCGTGTGAGCACTGCACTCTCCCAGGGTCCAGGGCCCTCCGCTTCTTAAAGAGGGGAGCTAGGGGACTTGATGAGGTTGCTGACCGAGCAGCAACACTTCCAGTGGCTCACGCACCCACCTTGTAGAATCAGCGTCGCAAAACCCACCATTGCAGGACCTTTGTGGCCCATGTAGCTATCATTCTCAAGTGGGCCCCATGGCTCCCACCATCACAGAGCGTCCTGGGGCATTCCCTACCCCGCTCCTGGAACTGCCAGCCCGCTTCAGGCCAGATGATCAATAGCCACAGGGCCTGCTTCAATCAGCACACTGCACCTCAGCGGGCTAGCTGGCGCGGCCCGTCCCACCTGCACCACATCTGCGACTCCGGCCTTACTGCCGCATTAGGCCTCTGTTCTGCGGCAGAGCTCAGGAGTCATTACAGGGAAAACCAAATAGCTCCAACTACCCCCCCGTTTTGGGCCACTCTTCTGGGAGTCTTCACGGCCATCTCATCATGTTCTGGGCTGCAGGATTATACAGGATTACAGGGGCTAGCCGGGAGCTCAGATGCTCATGCCCTGTCAGCCATATTGCTAAGCCACGCCCCTCAATTATACTATCTTCAACCAATTCATTCAGCATTTCTCTCAACTTCTTTCTTACATTAATAGGTACTCCCCTTAGTTTTTATTTCACAAGTACTGAATTGTCCTCAATTCCGATCCTGTGCATGAATTCTCTCAATGTCCCCAATTTTCCACTAAAAACATTTGTAAAACGTTCCATTGCCATTTTTTCCTTATTTTCTACATCAATGCACAGTATCTGTTTCTTGCCTCCTTCTGCTAACAGTAACACAGGCTCGCTACATCGGGGGTTTAATATTATCCCCAATTTCCACTGATCTCTACACCCAAATACACTCACTCCTTTTACTGCCACATACGGCTTAATTTGTGTGAACCTACTCTTGAAACTCAACTCCACACTCAACATAACAATCCATGTTAATGAAACCGTCAAAGCTTTCAGTGATTATGTCAGAAGGCTGTAAATGTCTTTTAATCAATTTACCACCAAACCTTTCAAGAAAATATTGTCTGGTAATTATGGTCCGGGGGGAACCAGAATCCGCCATGAGTTCTAACTCAACTCCCAAAATACGCACTACACACTTTGGAGGATTCTTCACCACTTGGTCAGGTTCACCACTTCCACTCTCTTAAATGGACAACACGATCCCCCTTCCACCCTCTGCAACCATCTCACACTCCCACAAAGGCTTAGTATCCTTCACTTCTGCAGTACATGACACTTTACCATGCATCTGACTGGAACATTTCTTGAGATCCCTGCAAGGGCATTCAAAATGTCCTACATGACCGTAGTTCTTACATTCTTTGTTGATGGCAGGACACCAAGCACAAGAAGCAATGTGTGTATTTCTACCGCATCTGTAGCATGGGCTAGATTTTTCTGATTTTTCTGGTTTCTTAAAACCACTAGTGCTATTTGAGAGCACACCATTTACATTACACACATCAATACAGCCCTCATCTGACCAATTTACCACGCATACATCTTCAGTGCAACCCACTTGTATGCTTGTGTTCTTTACAGAAGACATCCATTTTCAGACAGTTCTACAGCTTTTACTGTGGATGTGGTATCCTGCAATTTAGGATCCCCCATGACCCACAGCTGCTCTTGATCTTTTTTGTTTTTTACATGAACTATATTTTAATCTCTAATCATTCCATCAGTCATAGGACCGAAATTACATGTCATGGATAATGCCCTCAAAGCTGTCAAAAACTTGTTGAACAATTGTCCATCATTTTGCGCCCTCATATAAAATTTGAATCTGTTCAATGCAATGTTGGTTGTGGGCTTAAACCTGTGTTCCATTCTCAGTAACACTTCTTCATATGCATCAATGTCTCCGTGGTCATCTAATGGCATCACTTGGGGTAATGTTCTTTTTTTTTAATGTTTAATAAGCTTTATTGAATCATAAATATTAGAACAATACAACAGAGGCCTAAAGTAGAACAATATGGAGAATAACTTAAAAACAAAGTAGAGTAGGCATCATAAAACAGAGTAGAAAGCTATTTATAATTTAGAGATAAAATAGGGGAAGAAGAAGAAGGTGGGAAAGGGAGGGGTAAAGAAAATACATATGTGCGAATGAAAATATTATGCTCAAAAACCTTAAACTATATTAAGCAGAATAAATATTGAATATAAACATTACCAAATATTAAAGGGTAGATGAAAGAAAGAATAAAGAGAAAGAAATTCAAGGGGGTTGGAAATTTTCAGAACGATGATGAGAAACAGTATTGATGGATAACTTATTCAAATAAGCAGTCAATGGCAACCAAAATACATTTCTATTTACAATCGGCTTGCATTGGGAGGCATAAGCAACATCCAATCTGTGATATTGGCACACATTGTTCCACCATGACTTAATTGAAAGTTTGGTCAAGCATTTCCAATTGAATGTAATTTGTTGAAAAGCTAAAGCTACCATAAGATCAAACAATCCTTCTTCATAGGAGGGTAAGGTGATGGAATCTGATAAGCTTCCCATAAGGAGAAGAGATGGGGACATGGGATTATAAATCTTAAAAATGTTGGATAGTCGAGCCCATATTTGATGCCAAAAGGATGCCACTGGGGGGCAGGAAAAAAGGAGGTGTGAAAGATCTGCTGAGGGAGAATCACAGGACCAACATTTCTTATCATCTGTATGTGTAAACTTAGCTATATAAATGGGAGTGAAGTATAATCTATGATATAGAAAAAACATGGACTGGGTAGTGGAGGCAGACCTCGAGATCTTCAGCGATCGAGCCCAGATTTTATTCCACATATCAATACTCCATTGACAATCTAAGTCTGATTCCCATGCTAGTTCTATCTTGGTCTTAAGGCGTTCTGGATTCATGACATAAAAAGATTTATAAATCAAGGAGGCTCTTGGAAGTGAAATCAAGAGTCTACGAAGTGAGTCCTGTGTAGTTAAAGAGTCATCAGAAGGGAGAGAGTAGAAGATACTGAGAATCTTTTCCATAAGAATGGAGAACTTGGGGTAATGTTCTAAACAAAACACTTGGCCCTCAGAACCAAGACAATGCAAAAGAATGCCTGTGTTGTCACGTAAACTCTGGTAATCACTTCTGCATCAGCAGGTTTGAAGGTAAGCTGCAAAGCATGCAGTTGCTGCCTTTACGCAGCCTTCTCGTGGCCTCCAGGTAAGAAATGAAGGAGCTTCACGCACTTAGTCAGCGCTTCACATGGCCTTGGATACAGCTTCGTGCTGCACTGATGGGACCTCACGTGCTATGACAGCTCTCCTGGCAACAAGCACAGCTCGGAAACATCACAGTGAGGCATGGTCTGCTGAGAACACGGCTGCCCAGCACTAAGTAAGAATCGTTAATGCTCAGGGTGGCATGCTCAAGATAGCTGTTAGACCTGGCACCATTGGCGTGGGTCTCCCTTCCATTTTTCGCTGTTGTCTCCTCTGTTTTACTGGTGTTAGATGCTCTGGGCGCTGTGCCACTGCCATTCAGTGTCACAGCGCGAATGCTCCCTGTATAAATATGTCTATGTGAATTGGTATATCCCTGATTGGCTTATTTGGTTTACCTGTTAGTCCCTAGTAGTGTGGCCTATGTGTGCCCAGGGCTGGTAAACCAAGTGCTGCTGGTGGGCCTGCGCAAAAGAAACAATTGATGGACGGAATGCTGGACAATGCAAACATTCACCCCCAGTCACAAGGATCTGGGTTAAATCCATCATTCTTTTGCTCACCACACCACCCCAGTTTGGACCCAGCCATATGCAAATCAGTCTTGACCCTGTTCCTTGTGGGAACAGTCCAGCCCGAACTGCACTGAAGAAGCTGAGACCATACCTGTTTGGGACTCACTTCCGGGTTCAGACAGACCACAGGCCCCTCAGATGGCTGATGCAGATGAGGGGTGAGAATCCCAAGTTGTTGAGGTGGTCCATTTCCCTACAGGGTATGGACTTCACGGTGGAACACCGCCCTGGTACAGAACACGCCAATGCTGATGGTCTGTCCAGATTTTTCCGCCTTAGCGATGAGAACTTCCAAGGGGATGGGTAGTTCTCCCCACATTTCAGCTGGAGGGGACGTGTGTTAGACCTGGCACCATTGGCGTGGGTCTCCCTTCCATTTTTCGCTGTTGTCTCCTCTGTTTTACTGGTGTTAGATGCTCTGGGCGCTGTGCCACTGCCATTCAGTGTCACAGCGCGAATGCTCCCTGTATAAATATGTCTATGTGAATTGGTATATCCCTGATTGGCTTATTTGGTTTACCTGTTAGTCCCTAGTAGTGTGGCCTATCTGTGCCCAGGGCTGGTAAACCAAGTGCTGCTGGTGGGCCTGCAGCACTGATGTGTGCCACCCACAGAAGCAGCTTGTAAAGTGTGTCTCAGACCTGCCACTGCAGTGTCTGTGTGCAGTCCAGAACTGCCATCTTGGCTGTGAAGTGCACTCACTTCCCAGCCCCTGAACCTTCCCTTAGCATCCTGTAAGTCACCCCTATGGTAGGGTGCATTGTATGTGTAAGGCAGGACATGCCTTGGTGTGTGTAGCATGTCCTGGTAGTGAATTATGCACCATTTCGTTTTTCACTACTGTAAGGCTACCTGTTCCTCATAGGCTAGAATGGGCAGTTTGACTATTACATGCTATAGTCCTAACTGACCCCAGGAACATGGTAGAAAAACGAATTTAGTATGCCTGAGCTCAGAATATTAAAATACACCTTTTAGTGAAGTTTATTTTTATATTCTGTGTTTGAAAATACCACTTTTAGAAAGTAGGTATTTTCTTGCCTAAGCCTTCCAGTGTGCTCTGCCGTTATGTGTATTGGCTGTCTGGTTTTAGAGGGGCAGGACAGGCTGAGTCAGACCTGGGTGGAATAGAGAGATCTGCATTTAGAGTGTGGGGAGGGGTGGCTCTTTGATCTGAATAGGGCTGTGCCTGGCAAGGTGAATGCTGGCTCCACCTCCCACTGTGTGTCTGCTAGCAGACCCCTCTTTCTGAAAGGAAGGATGCAGCCTGGTAAACAAAGTGCTCCAGGCCTGAGCAGAACTGGTTCTGGCTAGGTTCAGGGACTGGTAGCTTCAAGGATCAAAGGTTTTGGGGTATAAATATCTGTGCTCAAACCCCCTACTTTTGTATTGCTTTTGGATCTGGAGAGGAAGCTCTGTCCGTGCCACTGGAGGAATCTGCAGGAAGTGACTGTCCCTGTGCTGTGTGTTGTTTCTTGCACTGGCCTGCAGCAGTGACCACTGGACCTTGAAGAAGAGGAAAAGGAACTCTTGAGAGAACTTTTATTTTTGTACAGCAATCACCCAAGGGCTAGGAAAAGAGCTAGCCTCCTGCTGGAGTCTCAGGCACATCAGACTCCACCACCGACCTCCTGCTTCCTCCCTGCGAGGACTGCTATCTGCTGAGGAGGCTCCTGTGAGTTCCAGGGCCTCTAGTCTGCATCAGAGAAAGAGGGTAAGAAATCGACGCTAACGCATCTTTGCGGGCCGCTGCAGTCGAGAGCGCTGGAAAAATCATTGCGCTACTGCCGCCGAGGGCCCGCAACCCGAAACCATCGCTGACGCCCCTTTGCGAGCCGCTGCAGCCGAGACGCGCTGGAAAGATCATCGCGCTGCTGTCGCCGCGCACTCGCAACCCTGAAAGAAATCATCGCTTCGAGACATCGCAGTGCGGACGCCGTGCGTTCGCCACTTTGATCGCATCGTACCGAATTTCGTCGCTCCCTCGCGGAGCGCTCTTGTCTTCGCATCGCAACACGATCGCACAGCGCAACAGGATCACCGCATCGACTTCTCCCACGCGGCAAGAAAGTCATCGCATCGGTGGTCCAGCGTGCAGAAGTTTGTCGCATCGTCTCCGCACGCATCCCGCAGATCGGCGCATCATCCTCCCTTGCGGCAAGGATTTCAACGCATCGCCGGCTTCGTGTGCCGAGAATCATCGCTACAGCTTATTTGCGACACTTTGTTGGTTTTGCTACTAAACCCAGGTACTTTGTGAAAGAAAGGGTCGCAGAGACCACTGCTTTGAACTTGAACCTTATTTTTGCAACCTTTGAACTATTTTTGACAGCCCTTCAACAGCTATCCTATTTTTGACAGTATTGTGGCTTTTACAGTTATTGGTCTTGTGATAAATCTGCCATTATATAAAGATACTTATTTTTATAATAACTACTTGTGTGGTGTCCCTTTGTAGTGTTCCTCATTGTGTTACTGTGTATGATCATAAATGCTTCACACCCTGCCTCTGAGATAAGCCTACCTGCTCGTGCTACGTTACCACAGGGTTGAGCAGGGGTATTAAAGAGGGTAGCCCTCTCACTCTGACTTAGGAAGAAGGGTCCCTACTTGGACAGTGGCCAGCCATTGCCAACTAGAGACCCCCATTTCTAACAATAGCGTATACTGGAAACTGGTTCAAATACAAACACCCGTTCCAAGCAGCCTAAATCCATCATAACCAAGTCCCAAACACCCATGAACCCTACAGAGGCAGTAGTCACTCACAGAATGTAAAAAGGCTCAGCAGATCCAGCGTCCAAACATAGTTGAGTCCTCCAGAAAATTGAAGCATAAACCACAAGGATAAGATGGGTCTCAGGGGTAAATCTGTTCCTGTGCTGCCTCCTTGTGACAAGATACCTCTGTAGCTCGTCGCATTTGGTAAAAGTATGAAACAGACTCTGGATGTATGATGAAAGATTTATTCATAGTAGCACAGCAAATCCATCCTCACAGGAAAACAAACAATATTCAACTATCTACACTCTACATTCCATGGTTAATACATTTCAAAGAATGCAGAACGCAAACCAAATCATAACACTGGCATGTGCATGTTAATAGAAGAATCACAATGCATCTTTAGGGTTGCAGCTCGTGACCTTTAATTCACTTTCTTATGAGAATAGTTTTGCTGAGTAAGCCATCCTTCTGCCATCAACCTCAAGGTCCATTAACACCGACCAAATGTTAACCAAATGTTTCATTTAAGCAGGGTACTTTAGTTTTATACTTATGCATTTCAGAGCCGGACAAGTGACTACTTCTGAATAACCTGCAACCACATTTGTATATTACTTTTCTTGGGTTTTAGAAATACCACAATGTGTATGCCTAGGATAAATATTTGAAATAGCTTCATGAAGTTCATTCTTTGCATGTGATGCAATTATTGTGGCACAATGCTTTGCCAGGTTTCAGAAAAAGGTTCACACAGTGCCTGGGATTTGCGTTGTTTTTACCTTCCATGGTGGCTCTCTCTTGAGCCTCCCTCTTTCTGGATGAGCGGCACGTTTTCCTGCAGGTACTGGGACCTACTGATGTCTATGTCACATTAGGGTAATGTGCTCAGGGACAAAACTGAACACTCTGAGTCTGTGTATTGCAACTGGTAGACTGAATTTCAGTGACCTATGATATGTTGTACATTAGGAGATTTCCAGATGTTAGTTGACATGCTTTACACTGGATGTGCAGGATGTGTTTATTTTATTTGATGATTGTGTTAAAAATAAAACACAGCACTTGGGAGGCCTAAAGTCCAACAAGCGTTTAATGCATAACGGCAAGTAATGCAGCAAAAGTGAACTGTCACTTCAACTGATCAAGGCTCTAACTAGAAAAGGTCAGTTGGATCGTAGTGCTACAATACTTAGAATTTTAGATCAGAATGTATACATGCTTTTTCTCAATGCAAGTCAATGGAGCTTAATGACGTACAGAAACTTGTTACTCTCAGCAGAAACTTATCTAATGAGCAGGGGGCAGGATCTTCTGTCCAAGCTAGCTTGATGCGTCCTTGGGGAAATTATATCATTCATACATAGAATTTTAACCTCATAATTCTCCTGGAATCTGGCTTCCACTTGCAAAGTTTGAAAGTGAGGTTGTTCCTCAAGGAAATGTATGAAAGTACAACCCTAAGCATTCTGGCTTCTAGGCCTACTTGAACCATGAAACATAACAAGCTTATTCGAAGTTACAGGAAGCTTGAAGGTACTATACAACAACATTCATGTTTGATAATAAAACATTGATCCATTTCTTGGTTAAATATAAGAATATTAACACTGGCTTGCTTAGGAGCATGCAAACATGATAAAGCAGGAATTAAGTTTTCATACTTCCAGGACACAACTGTGATGCTTTTATATGTGGATTGTTAACTCAAAATACTTGCCTTCTTGTGTTTTTTTAATAAGCTTTAGAGAGTACTGTTTTAGTAGTTTCATTAAGTGAAAGAACTCTCTTCATACCAACATAGTACTATGTTGGTATGAAGAGGTTCATTCACTTAATGAAAGGTACTCTTTGTTGTAGGACAACCGTTGAATGCCAGATGCATTAACAAGAGAAGGTTTTTGGTGCTATGATTTTTAGTCCTGAAGGAAGCCTGAGACATTGCTTTCCAATTAAAGCTGAAAGGTGTCGACTTGTATAGAAGGGCCTGTATGCCATCCTACGGTGCAAACATGACTATAAGGGAGCATGAGAGTTTCATTAGCCTTGTAGTATATTTTCAGTTGTGCCTTTGTATGTACTAATAAATTAAGTGAAGAGAAACAGTAAAAAAATCTATTTGATGTTGCACAGCAACATCATCTTGTATTAAGATATATGCAGCCTCCCCCTCCACCCACCCTTCCAGTGTAGGCTGAGAAGCTGGTTTCCTGATATTTTCTAACATTGAGGAGTAATTTAGCCCATCTTGGGGTACACGTTTTTAGACATGCATTGGTGCACCTGAGGATGTTGTCTCTATGATGATACATTTGTTAGTGGAGTGTGTTGTACACACTCTATACAACCAATGGTGAAAGTCTCCCTCATTTTTCTACACACTGCCATTAAATGGCTAATTGGAAGCTATTAGGAATGTTTTTACATGGGGATTACCCTATACAATTACCTGAGGGTCTGTATACTAGAGTTACTGACAAAGGTGTGGACCCAGTGAGAGTAGACCTTATCCATCTGTTGTATTGCTTGGGCATTCTCTGTTGCCATCAATCGTCATCTATGATAACAAACCAACATCAATTGTAACATAACGAGCCCCTATTTGACTCTCAGCATAAAGAAGCCCCCAAAGTAAGTTTTGAGAAGGGTCCATCCTTAGAAGAGCTATATGTGCTGTATAAATGCACTCCCTTGGGGAAAAAGTGTTTGAAATTTAGATTAAGCTCATTGTTGGGCTGTTACATTTACTCTAACCCTGATGTGGCTTTTAGTGGAGCAACATCTAATTCCTAAAAGTTGTCATCTATCATATATTGTTAATATTTATGAAAAAATGTAGTTATAATAAACTAAATGTAGTCAATTTATTAAAATGTAATGAAAATATTTTTGTTTGGAGGATCTTCAAATAAAAATGTGGATGTTGTCTCCCTTTTGGAGATCATGCATGAACACAGACATCTAAGAAAATATTTGATATGTAAGTGCTATACATATGAGTTAAACAACATACCCCAGGGAATAAATAGTGAAGAACATACTAGAGTGCTGTTACTTTGAGCCACTGTGTAATAGTAAATTCTTACATAGAAGCACACATGTAAGCTTTACAGAAGCAGCTTTGACCCTGCGTTTCTTTTGTGGGGGTCAGATTGAACTGCAACTCTTACGGTAGGATGCGCCTATGCATACCACTTCCACCATATGCGAATGAGCCCTACCTCTGGATAGCATATATGATATGCATCACATGCAGAGTGCATACTGCTATTCTCTAAGCATAGAAAATAAAGGAGGGGTGATGCCTCTTCTCTAGCCCGTTTGTACGAGAACCAGTGGTTTTCTTTGTTTTCTGTGCCCCATGTATGTCAGATGTGTTTGTGGGCCAAAGACCAACAAACTTCTGCAGGGCCTCTCTCTGTTTTGTCATCCAAGGAGCAGTTCATAATTAAGATAACATGTATGCTGGGGAGAGAGAAAAAACTTTTTTTTGTTTTGTTTTTTAAACATATTTTATTAGTTTTCTTAGAACAACAAACCACAAAGGAAAGGCATTCGCAGTGTCATTTCTAGCATCACTGAGGAGTTTGCTATTGTTGGTACAGTATGCACACTGTGGCATTTGTATTTGGTAAAAGGTACATTAGCATCAATAGCAATGAACATATATGTACATTCAAATTGACCCAATATAACCAAAAGGATAATTACTCATCCGCCATCCTTGCACTCATAACATTAACGATTGCGTCCCGCCCCCCTCCCTATCCCAGACTCACTCTAGCATTAACATAGGTCATAAGTCGGTAAGCCTATCATGGTCTATCCAGTAGTCCTTTCGATCGATCTGTTAGTCCTACATTCCATAGTGTTATTGGGTACACGTGGGGTCTGTCACACAGCTGCACACATATATTTGCTAATCAGCCTATTCAGTTTACCAAGTCTCAGTGTAGTGCAGGTTCGGTAGAAATAAACCCCTCCAACATCGTATTCCATTCTAACAAAATAGGGTTCTTTCGCAGACCTCTATTTTCCTCCCTTTTGATCTCCATACTCTCAGCTCTGCCCCATCTAACCACCTCATTATGCCACCCCAACGGTGTTGGAGGCAATGCAGATTTCCATAGCATCGTGATTGATCGTTTTGCCAAGATCAATGCCAGGTTGGCAAACCGGGCTTGCACTCCCTGCTTCTTGTGTTTAGGACATAATCCTAAAATGCTATAGTCAAGTGTATCACCCCCCACCACAGGCGTCACTTCGTTCAGTATTCTAAGCACCATTTCCCAGAAGGGTACCAGTCGTGGGCATGTCCACATCATGTGCAGCAAATCCGCTTGTTGTGTATGGCAACAGGGACATGTGTCTGCCGTGTCTGGGAACATTTTATTCAATCTATGTGGAGTCAAATAGGCTCTGTGTACCAACATGTTTTGAATGAGTTTAAACTTGGGGTTGCGAGATATCTTCTTTGGGTATTCCAGTATTTTCCCCCACTCCTTGTCTGTTAATTCGCGGCCCATGTCCCCATTCCATTTGTCGCTAAGTGCCTGTAATGAGGGTGCTGCATGGGTTCATATACCCCTGTACAGCCATCTGGTCAAGTATTTCCCATTACCCATTAGGTATTGCATGTGCACTAGCTCATGCGTCAGTGGTTCCTTTCCATTTGGAGCCCAGGTATTCTTTACATATCTGCTAATGCTAGCATGGAGGAAGTACAGGGAGTTGGGGACTCCATGTTCCCTGACAAAC
This sequence comes from Calotriton arnoldi, assembly GCA_963921515.1. Taxonomy (NCBI): domain Eukaryota; kingdom Metazoa; phylum Chordata; class Amphibia; order Caudata; family Salamandridae; genus Calotriton; species Calotriton arnoldi. The sequence continues at coordinate 309,903 of CAWUFW010012878.1, forward strand.
GTATCATGATTCATTAGCATATTATCCGCAAACAACATCCCTACTGTATTCACTCCCTCATCTGACCACTTAAAAATGCACCTTGTAGTGATTATTCTGGACGGTGTGGGGAGCCCTAGCAGCGGAATGTTAGGGGCGTAGGGAAGCAACCCATTAGTGTAGTGTATTGCTTTTTTCCAGTATATTAAAGCCACTTTTAATAGTGGAGGTGCTGTTATTGAGGGTTTGCTTTTCGGTAATAGCAGGGTATGGAGCGCTCCTCTTTCCCATGTATGTTGTGACATATCTATCTCTTGCAGATGGTGACCTGTGATCCAGTATGATAGCCACTGTAGCTGGCTTGCATAACAATACGCTTTAAAATCCGGTACTTCCAATCCTCCCCTGTCTGTGTCCGCCCCTTTCCCCAAATCAATTCCACTAATAGTGTATCCAAAGTTTTAAAGACATGCGTCGGGATTAGTATTGGTAGATTTGTAAAAAAAATAGAGTAGTCTAGGAAGCGTGACCATTTTAGAGATGGCCACTCTTCCTGCTACGGAGAGTGGCAAAGAGGTCCCGAACCCTATCTGGGTTTTAGTGTTTTAATGGCACAGATCAGGTTACCGTCTAACAGATCACGCGCCTCCCTATATATGTGTACTCCAATATGTGTACTCCGAGGTACTTAAAAGTGACAGGCGCAACAGGGAATGTCCAGCGACCAAAGCAAATGGGATCTACTTGTGCCCTGTCATTGAAGTAATATGCGTACGATTTTGTTTCGGTTATGGATAATCCTGACAATACTTGAAATTTGTGGAATACTGTAGGGATAGGCTTGTGGTCTCCTTTGAGATTATTCAGACAAAGTATTATATCGTCCGCATAGGCGGAGATAATATGGGTAGGTGCCCCGATCCTAATACCCTTTTCTGCTGCAACTGCCCGTAATATGATGGCCAATGGTTCATGCGCTACTACCAAGAGCAGGGGAGATAATGGACAACCCTGACGTGTGCCTCTGGCTACCTGATATTGCTGTGAAATGTGAGCTCCAGTGCGGGCGCGCGCTGTGGGATTTGTGTTCAGCAATCTAACCCATCTCACTTATTCGTCTGGTATTCCAAACTTCGCTAGAGTTTTCAGCATGAAACTCCAATGTAATGTGTCAAACGCCTGTCTCAGGTCCAGGGACACAGCCAATTTCAACACTATTTGCTGCCACCGATGTCAGCACGTGGTGTAACCATCTAATGTTAAGGACAGTGCTCCGACCAGGTACAAAACCGCACTGGTCCATGTGGATCAACTTTGGTATGTATTCGAGTAATCTATTTGCTAATATTTTACTTAATATTTTATAGTCGGTGTTCAATAGGGAAAGGGGGCGGTATCCTGCCATATCTTGGGGGTTCCTGCCAGGTTTTGGGAGGGACGTGACCAATGCCTGTCATGTGGTAGGGGGAAGGCAACCTGCCTCTAGTGCTGCCTGGTATAACCGTTCCATCTGGGGGACTAGTAATGTTGAGAACGTCTCGTAGAACTCCACCGGCAGGCCGTCCAGGCCCGGTGTTTTGTTACGTGGGAGATCTTTAATTGCTGCTCTAATTTCAGCTTTGGTTATGGGTGTTGCTAGATTTTTTTTATGTGCATCTAGCAGTTGAGGGAACTGTAGTCCATCGAGGAAGTTTTCAAATTCCTCCTCTTGGGGTTCTGTGGGTGGTGCATACAGTGACTCATAATATCTCCGGAAGGCTGCGTTGATGCCTAATTGCGTATTTACTGTTGTGCCCTCTAAATTAACATTCTCATGTATTGGGGCTATAGACAGTGCATCCTTTATGATCCTCGCTAGTAGAGAACCCGCCTTATCCGCCTCTGCATGCTGCTTCTGTTTGTGAGTGCGGTAGTCTATTATTCGTAGTTCTTTGAGGAGCTCTGCATGTCATATATGCATGTCTCGTAGAGCCGCCTCGTCCTTATCATCCGAGGTTGCATCCCGGTCGAGCCTGCCTAGCCGATCTTCTAGCTCCCTCAACTCTCTATCTATAGTGATACGGGCACCTACTCTTGTACTAATGGCCACTCCACATATTACCGTTTTAAAGGCATCCCATTCCATCTGCCGTAAACTTGAGGTGTCTGTATTTTCTGCAAAATAATTAGAGATGGCTGTGGATAGTGTGCTATGAAATATGTATAGAACAGCTGTCCTCTCCACTTTTTCTGTAATTTAGTGGCCTCAGAGTGTGTAAGATGTGTCTCTTGTATTAATATAATGTGAGCTTTCCTTCTATTTAGTTGGGCGTATACCCTATGTCTCTTATGTACAGACCCCATCCCCCTAACGTTCCAGGTCGTGATCATGTAGTTCCCAGACGTAGCTATGTGATGGTGGGTTTTGTAATGCTCGAACTATCCCCTTATGCATTTGTCGACCGTTTAAGGAGTCAACTATGAGTGAGTCTGCCCTTACGTATCCCCTAATAACTCCCAATACACGGTTCCCCCACAAAACGGCAGGGGACCAAACAAGAAAAACAAGTTCAAAGTGAACCCCTCTGGAAGTATATGGTTGTGCAGTTGCAATGGGGGAGGTGGAAACCATTTTCACTGCGTGTGTATGAGTGTAACACACCTAACTAACAGCTCAGCTGGCCGAGCTCAGGCCCTACCACTTTATGGTTCCAAACATTGCTAAGACCATATCCATATAATGAATTATAGCAATTAGACTCAACTGTACCTCCAGGACCACACTTGTATTAGTCGAATGCATTAACCCACATAGTCATTCGCAGTCTGTGGGGTAATTGAGGGGAATAAAGCCATACTGTTCTCGGAATCCGAGTGTAAGTTCCTGTCTTCAGATGAATCAATTGATTCAGCCACTGAGTGCACATCTTGGTCATTCAACGCCGCAGCCACTAATATTGCTGATTTCTGACCCTCCATTATTTGCTCTGGAGATGGGTTTGTCTTCATATCAGGGCGGATCTTCGATCTTCTGCTGGACTGGTGTCTCCCAGCCCTCTGGAATTTATATGGCTTCTGCGTAGGTACTTGAAATGAGCCTTGCGATGTAGATGGCAACAGTGTGACCTCCGCCCATTCTGCAGCTTCCTCTGGACCATCAAAGAAGTGGGCTTTCTGCTCATGAATAACTTTCAAGAGGGCAGGGAATAAGAGAGCATATTTCAGATTATGGGCCCTGAGCGTCTTTTTAACATCCTGGAAAGAGGCTCTCAATCTTTGGACTGCCAGAGTGAAGTCCGGATCCAGCGAGATAAGTTTGTTTTCAAATTGGATTGGTGCTTTTTCTCTGGCAGCGTGGAGTAATGTGTCGTGGTCCTTATAGCTCATTATACACGCTATTATCGGTCTGGGCAGTGCACCGGGTATTGGAGGTCGCGACGGTATTCTGTGCGCTCTTTCAATGCTATAGAATTCAGTGAGTCCCTCCGATGCAATGTTATCTCGCAACCATTGCTCTATGAATTGGGTAGGGTTCGATCCTTCGCTTCTTTCCGGTATTCCTACTATTCTCACATTATTGCACCGGGACCGCCCTTCAGCTTCATCCACTCTGTCCTGCAATCCTGTGAGTTGGCGCCTTAATTGTTCAATTTGTGCTGAATGCGCCTTATGTTGTGGTAACATCTCTGCAAGATGCATTTTGTTATTTTTCACAGTTTCCGCCATTTTTACATGATCAACTTTCAGCAACGTGAAGCTTGTGGCTAGGGCGCTCACTTGTTGCTCTATCGCTTTTCCAGAGTCGCGCACTTCTTGGAGTATAAGGTCCAGTTTATCTACTGGGTTCCCAAGAGCTATCGGCGGGATACAATCTGGACCAGAATTATGCATTATTTCGTCCTGTTCAGTATTATCAGGCCCCACGGAATTATGGGGTTCTGGCTGCTTTCCCCTGGTGCGTCCCATCCCCAGAGATGGTGCGGACTGTTATCTACTATAACACCAGCCCGTCTCGCAGCGTATTGTTCGTTAATACTGGCTCACTTCCTTCGGTCTCAGTCCACCTGCAAGCTACTCCCGTTCAGAGTCCAACTACTTATCCCACACTGTGCCTTGTGCTTATTAAATGCGTTATCTCTCAGCCCTCACCTTCTTGGTAAGGCCGGTGAGGCCAGTAGCTCAGTATTTCAAAAGGTGTGTCAGAGTAAGTGCACCTCGGGCTCTGGTCTCAAGCTTGTTTAAGCAGCGCGGTCCGAGGGGCCCAGCGTGGTCCTTCGGGGGATTAGCAATGCGCAGCACTTACAGTTTAATATTGTCCAGCAGGGGAGGTCTGTATGCCGGTATTGTTTTCGGAGGCAGTTTCTTATCCTCCTAGCTGTGTTTGCCCCTCCGCTGCAGTCCGTAGCTAGTAGCTGGTAGTTGCTGCTGCTCTAAATGTCTCCACGGCTGCTCGGGCCCGTCGGAGCCCCCAGACCCAGCTCCACGGACACCAAGCACAGCAGACGCCCCGCTGTCCGGTTCCCACGCTGGCACAAGGTTAGTCTTCCGTCGTCAGGGCCAGGGGGAGGGGCGGCGAAAAAACAGAATTTGGCACTACCTAAATGTGTTGCCTCATTAGCTGCATCACAAATGGATAGGTCAATCTGTTTTTTTAATACAGGTTGTAACAGGAGTGCAGGCCTCAGCTGCATGATCCTTCTGATGGCACTGCTGTGCCCCTCTGTATAAGTGTCATTCAAACTGTGACCAGGAGGTGGAAAGGACAAAATCCTTCATGAGGATGGACCCCTTCAGTACACAGATTGTACTGTAGGATGAGCCTACATCAACAGGGCATGTAAATCCTAAAGAACAGTCAGGTAGCAAAATATTCAATGTAACTTTACTTTAGGTGGTTTGTTGATGAGTCAACAAGGGAACTCAGATTCTTAGGAGAAGTCTACACAGAAAGTGAAATTCCACACATATACATATTTCTTAAATAAATCAAAATAACTAAACAATATGGGAGAAGCAACAATAAAAACGGTCCCTACTTATATCAAGGTCTTATATTCGTAGGAACTTAAGAACATTATTAGTGAATGGATCCCTGACACAAAGATCAGTTTAATATACCTTCCTGTTGATTGCTCATAAAACAGGACACTTGCTTCACCATTTATTTTAGATGGAGATAAATAGCCTCACCAGATTGGCAAATTAGTTCAAATCCCCGCTAACTGGTGACCACAATCAATCAATCAACCAATCAACTCGGATTTGTAGGGCCAACTAATCACCCGTGAAGGTATCCAAGTGCGGGGTTCTTGCTGGGATCAGTCAAAGAACCAGGCCTTGAGTATTTTTCTGAATTCAGGGAGAGAGGATGATGTGCAGAGCTGCAGGGGGAGGTCGTTCGAGGACTTGGTGGTGAGGTAGCAGAAGGAGCGTCCTCCACTGTTGCTTCGGCAGAAGCGGGGAGTGTGAGCGAGGGAGGTGGAACACAGATGTCTGGAGTGTTGGTGGAAGTTCAGGTGGTGGTTGATGTATGCTGGCCCTTGGCCCTGGAGGGCCTTGTAGGCATGTGTTAACATCTTGAATTGGCATCTTTTCTGGATGGGGAGCCAGTGGAGGTTCCTGAGGTGGGAGGTGATGTGGGTCCATTTGGGGAGGTCGAGGATGAGTCTGGCGGCTGAGTTCTGTATCGTCTGGAGTCACTTCAGGAGTTGGGTGGTGAGTCCTGCATAGAGCGCGTTGCCGTAGTTCAGCCGGCTGGTGTCTAGGGCTTGCGTAATGGTTTTCCTGGTGTTGATGGGGAGCCATCTAAAGATCTTTCGGAGGATGCAGAGGGTATGGAAGCAGGTGGAGGAGACTGAGCTGATCTGGCGTTTCATGAGGACTTTTCTGTCCAGGATGATGCCGAGGTAGCGGCGTGGTCTGTCAGTGTGGGAGTGAGTCTGAGTTTGGAGATGTCAGTCCATGGGAAGGTGTTATTCCCGAAAATTAGCACTTCCGCCTTGCCGGTGTTGAGCTTCAAGCAGTTGGTCTTCATCCAGTCTGCGACGCTTGTCATGCAGTTGTGGAAGTTGGTCCTGGTGGTGGAGGGGTCTTCTGAGAGCGAGAGGATGAGCTGGGTGTCGTAGGCATAGGATATGATGTTGAGGCCATGTGTTCTGACGATGTCAGACAGAGGTGGCATGTATGTGTTGAACGGGGTGGGGCTGAGGGAGGAAACTTGAGGGACGCGGCAGATGATGCTCTTGGGTTCCGAAGTGATGGGTGGTAGGCGGATCTTTTATGTTTGCCCTGTGACAAAGGATGAAATGCATTTGAGGGTGTCTTCCTGGATCCTAATGTGGTGGAGTCTTTTGATGAGGGTGTGGTGGTATACAGTGTGGAACGCTGCTGAGAGGTCAAGGAGGATCAGAGCCGCTGTCTCCCGATGGTCGAGGAGGGACTTGATGTCATCGGTGGAGGCAGTCAAGGTGGTCTCAGTGCTGTGGCTGACACAAAAGCCAGATTGGGAGGTGTCCAGCAGAGTGTTGTTCTCCAGGTGTTCCGTAAGCTGGTGGTTGATGGCCTTCTTGGGGACTTTGGCAGAGAAGGGGAGAAGAGAGATGGGGCAGTAGTTCTTAAATTCGCTGGGGTCTGCTGAGGGTTTCTCGAGGAGGGGTCTCACCTCTGCATGTTTCCATTGATTGGGAAAGGTGGCTGTGTTGATGGATGTGTTGAGAATGGAGGTGAATTCACAGCTGATTTCCTTGCTCCAGAGGTTAAAGAGGTGGTGGGGGCAGGGGTCTGGGGGTGCTCCAGAGTGAATGGAGTTCACGATGACTGTGGTGCTCTGTATGGTGGGTGGTGTCCATGCGGTGAGTGGATGATTGTGGGTGGTGTCAGTTGACAAGAGGAGGCTGTGGATGTCAATGGGTTGACATTAAAAGTTATTGCAGATGGTTGATATCTTGTTGTTGAAGTAGTCAGCCAAGGTGTTGCAGAGTTTCTGAGAAGGGGGATGGTGTTCTCGGTGACTGAAGAGCAGGAGAACTCGCTTACGATGTTGAAGAGTTCCTTGCTGTGGTTAGAGCGGGCTTCGATGCGGTCCACCAGGGTTTATCTTTTCATGTCTGTCAGGCATTGATGGTATTTGTTGAGGGCTGACTTGAAGGTGGCTCGGTCTGTGCGATCTTTGCTGATGCGCCATCGGCTTTCTAGGCATTTGCAGTTGAATTTCATGGTTCTGAGTTTGGGTATATACCAGCTGGCTTGTTTGGTGGATCTCTAGGTCTTGGCGGGATTGATAGGGGTGACTCTGTCGGCACAGTTGATGATCCAGGCGGAGAAGTTCTTGACGGCCTGTTCCAGGTTGGTTGCGGAGTCGGGATGGGTGCTGTTGAGGGCGTCCATCCATTGGATCTCTGTCACTTTGTTCCAGCTGCAGTGGGAGGAGCTGGGTGGTTTAGTGATGGTGCATGAGGATCCTTTGAGGGTGAAGTGGACGAGGGCATGGTCAGTCCAGGTAAGCTTGGTGACATGACTGTACTTGACTCTGTCGCTGGAGATCGTATCAAGTGTGAGTTCTGCGCTGTGTCTGGGGTTGGTGACCAGTTGAGTGAGGTCGATGTTGCTCATGCTTTCCAGGAGGTTGATGGTGTTTGTGTCTTTTGGCCTCAGTCTGCATGTGGCTCAGTGAGAGGACTACCATCTGCCCCATTGCCCTATACATTGATATTAAAGTGATTAAGTTTGGAAAGGACAATAAGTATTAACAGCCTTGGAGAATCCTAAAAAAACAAGTCGAGCATGGAAGCCAAATCTTATTACAAGAAGAATGAACAAGTTGCAATTGAGCAGGAGGAATGGACATGCCTGTTAAAGATACAGATACACAGTATCTTTAAGAAAGAAGGTTTATTCAAGTAGCTTCTTTCACCCCAGCCTCTTCTCTCCAGCTTGTCTGCTTTCCAACCTCCTTCCCATTCAAATAAATACATACCATGCAAGCAACTTCTAAAGAGAATATTACAGGCTTCACATTCTATGCTAAGAATACCACTCATCTCCCTCCCCATAACAAAAATACGAAGGAGCTATGTACAACTTATACACGAGAGCAAGAAAAACAACTGTTAAACATTAGACACAAAGTGCTGTGTACTTAGAAGCACTACTACTGCACATAATCATCTAAGTACTTGGGTTTACCAGTAAGTCTGGCACTTCTTCTCATTCACCTTCTCCCAAGACCTCATCACCTTTGATAATGACTTCATTCTTCCTCACACCATGCGTCAATTTTGCCACCCAATTAAGGTTCCATACCCTATGGTCCTCAGTCTTAATTGCATTTTTAAAGACTTTGATCACTCTCATGGGCTGTAAAAATGTAGAATCATGTGAAGAAAACCCTTTTCAAGGTGATCTTATCCTCACCAAATCTTCTACTTCCACAACTGTACTCTTGACAGCTTTACGCAAATCAAACCACTACTTGTTCTTAATCATCTTTCTCATCTCCACCTCATTCGTTACTGCATCATCCCTCACACATTCCAGCTTTTTGGTCTTGTCTAACACCCAAGGTGTGAGGAGTAAACCGATAATTTTTTACCCTATTGGAAATTTCAGTCTTCCAGCAATTCTGATTAACCAAAGCTTTCTGAATGGTTTCCTTCAGAACACGGTTGAACTTTTAACCATTCCGTTGGCCTCTGGGTGATAAAGAGCCATCTTCCTATGTGTTATGCCTTTCTCACTCAGGTACTTCTCCATCTCCTTAGAGACAAGTTACACACCATTATCAGACAAGATGGTGAATGGTAAGCCTTCCCTCTCAAAAATCTTTTCCAGGAAGTAGATAGCATCTTTAATCTCAATGAAATTTGTAACATCAATCTCCAGCCACCTAGAGTACATGTCTAAAAGTACAATGACATATTTATCCACACTTGAAATGTTTATGGGACCTAGTATGTCACTGGCCACCTCTTACCAGGCTTCTTTGGGTAACCTCCCTAAATTAATGAGTTGCATCATGGATTTCAACACCTTTTCACACTTGCTGCACTCTACGCACTCTCTTACCACACGCTCAATGTAAATAGCCATTCACTGCCACCGGTATGCCTGCCTCAAAATTTCTCTCATCTTGGGAATCCTGGGATATCCATCACGGGCAATTATATCAAGCGCTCTCTCAGATTGCTTGGCTGAACCAGGCCGGTACCACGAAGTAGCAACCCATCACGTACCGCAAGTCCAGAACCAATTTTCACAAAAGGTTTTACAGCTTCATCAGCTTTGACACTCTTACCCCAAACAAATTTCACACCCTTGATCACTGCTTGTAACGTAACATCCTTTGCCACCTCCTTATACCATTCATTCTCTTTGATCACCCCATCATTGATGAGACACACTACATAGTGGTCCTTGTCTTCATCTGAGAGATCTTCATCCTCCTCAACTTGTTTACTCACTTCATTTTGGTTCACCAAGCTTGAACAACAATCATCCAAATTATTGCTAGCACCGGTAAATACTCTAGATGGAAGTTGAAGTCTTGCAGAGCCGCCATCCATTTTCTTATCCTGGAGAAGATGTTAGCCAATCCTTTCTTTCTCAGATTTTCCTTTAGGGGCTTTTGGTCTGTTTTCACCAAAAACTCTCCTCCCCACACAAACTTCTTTAGCTTCCTGATTGCCCAGAATATAGCCAAAGCTTTCTTTTCCACAACAGAATAGTTGAGTTCAGCCCCTTTTAGACATCTCAAGATGAACAGGGTGGTTTTCTCCACACCTTTCTGACTTTGCCAGAGCGCAGCACCCAACCCTGTGGAACTTGCATCAGTCATTATAATGGTATCTTGGCCAGGCTCAAAACTTTTCAAAGATGCTGCATGAGATAAATGATGTTTCAGCACAGCAAACTCCTTTCCACACTCCTCATTCCACATGAAATTGGTTACTTTTTTAAATAATTGTCTCATATTATGAGTTGTATCTGCAAACTTAGGAATTAATTTGCAGTAAAACTCAGACATACCCAGAAATTTTACAACGTGTCCTTACATTCTGGCGTAGACATCCTGACAATAGTGTCAAAAAGTTCTTTCTTAGGCTGTGATAGTGTGCCCAAAAGAATCAATTTTTGTTGAGTTGAATTTACATTTCTTTGCCTTTAAAGTTATGCCATATTCACTACCTTCCTCGCATGCTCATTATGCTCCTCCAAGCTTCCACCAAAGACTAGAATGTCATCCTGATAAATTCTAACTCCATTCATAATCCAAACATAGTGTCCGTCATTCTCTGAAAGACTGCAGCTGCTGAAATGAGTCCAAATGGCATCTTCAAGAATTTTAATGTACCATACGGAGTAATAAATGCTGTCAGATCTCGCGAGTCTGGGTGTAGCCTCACCTGATGATAGGCGGACGTTAGATCTATTGATTATATTTAGCACCACCCAGTAAAGTCAACATTTCAGAGATATTAGGCAAAGAGTAGTGGTCCACAACAACACACCTATTGAGTTCTCTCAAATCTATGCATAGCCTAGCTTCCCCATTGACCTTATGCACCATGACTACTGGAGCCAACCATTCTGTGGCCTCCACTTCTTCAATGATGCCACTAGATTTCAACTTTTCAGGTTCCTCCAGCATTTTCTCTTTCACCCTGATAGGAACCCCTCTGACTTTTCCAAACACCAGAACTGCATTATCCTTTAGTATGATTTTATGTACAGACCCTTTCAAACAAACCAATTGTCCACTAAAGACTTTGGGAAATTCCACTTCGTAGTTGGGAATCTGAGAAACCACCTGACATGAGACTTTATTGTTCCTGTCACTATTCCAGTCTCGAAGACACACAGCAGGTGTCTCATTAGGATCAAGAAAAACATTGAGATCCCTCTGATGCTTCCAACTTATTAAGAAGTCCCCTCTCTCAGAGACATAAACTTTCCCACACACACACACACATGTCCTTGAAGTTGATAAGACCTTCAAAATAACCAGTGAATTGTATTGGTTCCCCTCCATACCCCTTTGGCGGAATATCTGGTTTGTGCAACACCACTTTATCAGTCAGGCTTTTAAAATACACCTCGCTGGGAATAAGAGGGATCTTGGCTCCTGTATCGAAGAGCATGCGTACTGACCCCCCTTCAGCAAGAACAGTTTCAACAGGACCATTGTCACTCAGATTCGAAACTTGCAAAATAATTATCTCCTCTCCATCATCCATTGCACCATAGGTGACTTCACGAACATTTTGTTTCATTCCACCACTCCTACAGCACTTGGATACATGACCCTTGCAACCACATTTCTTACATTTAGCCTTCCAACCAATACATTCCTTGTAGCTGGCTACATGACCATATTCCCTGCACCTGTAACATGTGCCATGAAATTTGTTATCAACTTTGTTGCTGGAAGTCCCCTTACTTTGTAGATAAGACTTGTCCTTTCCTTTCTCATCCTTATGAGACTGTACGAGATGCACAGACTCTTCCTTACCAACTTCAACTTCACCCTTCTTCAGTTCATCAACACATGCCTGACTATGTTCACAGGTTTTTGCAATGGTTAGGACTTCACAAAAGGAGGGATTATCCTTTTGCCAACACGACTCTTTGGTTCTGTCAATGCTGAAGCCTAGCATAAACTGGTCCCATAAGCATTCCTCAGAACTACCGCCAAAGTTGCACGTGGAGGCCATCTTTCTCAAAACAGATATATATTCTTCGACATTCTCCCCTTTCCTCTGCATATGCCTACTAAAATGGTATCTCTCCAAAACTGTTGTGTCTTTGAGTAAGTAATGCAAATCAAGATTCTTTATAATGCAAATCACGTTTCTTTATACACACTTCAAATTAAATCAAACCATCCGCTTGGTCAGTTGTTAATTCTGGCAGATGTTCAAAGACTTCTTGGCCCTCTGATCGACACACTAACTCATAATGCACAAACACATTGTTCCATTTTTTCCACTGTATTGGTGGTTCACCTGGCTGCAGTAGGAAATACGGAGTAGGGTAATGTTTTGCATTATAACAGCGTAATCACAAATTGACCAAAATATGTAGAGATTGCAACTATCCTGTAATTAATAATTACAGTAAAGAAAGTTGCTATAATAAACTGCACACCCAAGCATATATCCACACTACAATGTGCAAGAATTACAACCAAATGACAGAAATGTTACAATTAAATAAGTCCAAAGTACCATTTACAAGCTATGCCCATCAGCGAGAAACATAATAGTGCACTGTTACCAAAACTACTGAAATTACCAGCTGTGCACACATCAGCATGACACCATTTCCCTGAAGAGCTGTGCACATCAGCGCAAAACCATGATCTTAGAAAGCTGTGCACGTCAGCATGAAAAACTGTGTGCAGTAGGGTGTGCCCGCAAGACTTAACTGACGGGCTGTGCACATCAACGTGAAGAACTGAACACAACGACGTATGCCTGAAGAGCCCAGCTGTGAGAAAACGACACAATTTTTATAACAAATGTGCATATCACTGAATTCCCAAGATAAGATGCCCACCAGGAATGTGACGCAATTCAGCATGTCCTCAGCCCAAAATAAGATGGCTGCCAAGAAACGAGACACTCTCCAGCATGTCAGGGTCACAATCGGCTGGCTGGTCCTGTGCAGAAGGCGTACTGCGCTCACTCAAGACATACCTCACTGGCAGCTCCTCAAGACGCTGAGCATGAGCTGTACCGTGCCTGCACCTCGCTTCGCTCAAGACACAGAGCACAAGCAGGTAAGGGCACCCTTACTTTTTAAATACTTTAAGTCCGACAGCCCAACAGTACGTAGCCTGTATTCAAAGCACTGCAGTTACTCGCCATTAAAGTATATATCAGCAGTTTCTGTAGAAAACACGCATCGTATATCTATGTCCATAAACAGTCACCAGACACCCGATTTAATGCTCCACAACACTACACCAGCACACTTGACATTAAGGACAGGTCTCACTGTGGAGGGTGCTGGACGATGACTTGAGAGAAGCCGGTTGTAGATCTGAAAGAGTAGCTGTGGAATTATTGTGAAAATCTTCAGTGCGACAGAGAATAGAGATGTATTGAAGAGTTGGGGTGATGGGTTTCTTTTCCACTCTTCGCCAATGTAAAGATACACATACACAGTATCTTTAAGAAGGAAGGTTTATTCAATTAGCTTCTTTCACCCCAGCCTCTTCTCTCCAGCTTGTCTGCTTCCCAACCTCCTTCCAATTGAAATCAACAAATTCCACACAGGGAACTTCTAAAGAGAACAATACAGGCTTCACATTTTATGCTAAGAATACCACAGCCTGTTCTTGTGGGTGGAGTTAGAGGTCTAAAAGTGACTGTACAAAAAGGGTACACCTGCTTTCGAACAGAACAAGAGAAGAAACCACTCTTCCTTTTAATACCACTGAAACAATTTAAGTCACAGCCCTTCCTGTTCCAAAGAAGTGCCCCCAGTACTCTCTCACAAACATGTGATTGACAGTCATGCCATGCAATCACCAGCCGTCATTACCTTCAGCTACGTAGGGAGAATGGGAGTTTACACAAACCTCAAGCCAATACATTCACTCTCTAAGCAAATATTGTAGGTACCACTACACTCCTGACTCATTATTACACAACCCACACATAATACTGTGCATAGTCAGAATACACCAGGAACAGTCTAGTGAGTCAATCAGTCAATCAAACTAAATATTGACTGGAAATCTATACCCAATGGACAATAATGATATGTAGGATACACTAGTTATGTCAGACAATATTTTTGTTAATGATATTCTGACACACAGTCACCTTGTTTTGAGCACCAGATCAATTTTCTCTCAATTAGCCAAAAATCCAAAATCTTGGTATAAAATTAAGTAGGTATTTTCGTATAAAATTAAGTAGGTCCACAAAATAACATCTAAAAGCTTTCAGCACTTAGTCGATAGATTCTCTGAAATTACTGTTGCTTAGAGGCATTATGAATGATAGAGCAGCAAGGTCTGGGATTTACCTGCAACAACACCACATCTTTAAAAAGGGATCCTCCTTTGCATAACAGAGTGGTAAAAAAAGAAAACAAATGTTCATAACCTCATCCCGTACACAGGCTATTGATGTTAATCTTTTAACACAGTGGTAAAGCACACCCAGTCGTAGTGCCATGCAGTCACAACATACAAAGCACGCAACAAGGCAAACTTCATTATTCTTTAATGAAAAAATTGAAAAGTGCTGATCAATTATTTAAGCTCTTTTTCCTGCAAATCAAATAAAAAATGGCTAAAGTATTCAGACTTTCCATGCAAAGGCCTGGCTCTATCACGAAAAGTACCACTTTTCTTTTCCGAAGCAGCTCTAACCAGACAATCATCTTATGTATTACTACCGCAAGCCATGATGAGATGGCCATTAACAATTCTTACTGATTTTCATCATTTTAGAGCATGATCAAGAAAATGTGTTAGATGATTCCTTATCATACATATGTTTGCCACCATGTGATGTAAAGTAAATAGCCCTGGGCCAATATTGACATATGACTCAAGTGCAGGAAACAGGTGTAGAGTATCAGAATAACTTGTTTTGAATAACTTGTTTTATATGGAGCTACATGATGCACTTCTGCAGCTTGTAAGAGCATAAGTAACTCATGTTAATATTACACAGTTTATGGCACTCAATTTACCAACCTCAGAAGGAAGGAATTCTGAATTTGTCATGCTAGGACAGGCTTCTCCGGTGTGTAGCTTGTGAGCTAGTGGTAGGTCTCCAACTGCCAGCAAGTAGCTCTCCTGGGTGTAGCCCAGCCTACTAAATTAGAAGATTTAATAGGTTGAATTAATATATGCATCCTTTAATACACATGACAATCGAGACAAAATGTGTGTATTTTCAGAATTCATAAGCTGATATTTGGAATAAATAGTTGGCTCTCCAAAATGTATTTAAAGATAATATTTAAGTGATAAATTGAAAGGTGCTGGGGCGGCTTCTTATCATGATTATTCAATTGGTGCCAGAAGCATTACAGCTATGGCCACCATGTATATACAATGTTGAGGCATTTCAATTTCATAAAGCATTTTTCACAATAATTCTGGCACCCGTGCCTGATGAACTGCGGTGATCACTGCTGGAAATCTATGTTGCATGGGGTCGCCATCTTGTCTGACATGGTCACTATTATCACACTAACAATATTAGTAGGTCAGTATGCTTTTCATTGAACGTACATATATCTTATAGAAAAGCTTCAAGACCTCTGTGCTAGGATTTTAACTCCTCTAAAACACTGCATTTTGTCAATGGTGAGCATTCTTCTTCTTACCAAACCACCTATGCCATAGGATGCTTAGTTAATGGTGTATTTGTTTGTGATTATTAACCTCCTTCTTTCATTCCTTTTACATATATACTCTGGTTTCTCTACCATGTTTTTGAAATGGATAGAATGTTTGCATTTTTATAATGCCAATCACCATTTCCATGGAATCATAGTAGATTACTAGTCACGCATTTGGCTGATGCTTATGTTAGTTTCCACCAGAGAAAAGGAAAATGTTGTCGTGTGTGGTATAATTTTGATTGGAACGCTAGAAGAACATACAAAAGAGGAGGGGAGTATTTTCAGGGCTGCTTGTAGTGAAATAGTGAGAGGATATTTTGGCATGCCTTCCCAGTACACCAACTGGGAAAGCCGCCTAAACACAGTTCAACAAATCATGCATTGGTCAAACTGATCAACTCATTCAGTGCCCTGGCCTTGCCATCAAAGGCGTACTCCTGTGAGTGAGAGTATAAGGAAGGGGCGTTGGTATGAATGGTGTGAGAAGTTGGCCTGGTATATGCTGACCACTAATTAAAGTGGGCACCCTGTATCAGTCCAAACGACCCTTATGATGTATGAGGTCAAAGATAACCTTTAGAAAGCTATCCTAGTGGTAGCTGTGGAGAGCAGCCTTCAGGCTTAATCTTGAAGGAATGTAAAGCAGCTTGTTTTACCAGAACATCACCTCCTATATTGACTAATTGACAGGAGAACCACACAGTAGTTATATAAAAATATGTATTTATTAATATAACACTCTCTACTATCCTCTACACGAGGATAGAACACAAAGCACACAATACACGATCAATAGAACAGTTGTAAGTAGCACAATACACAGTGGGCTCCAGGGGAGACCATACCATATACTAAAATAGTAGTATACAGTCACGACTGATTTCAAGACAAGGTCTGGAGCACGTAGAATCGTTGGGACCCCACGGAGGACGGGTGCAGTGTGGGAACATGACCGCGGGCTCCGTACAATTCTATGGGGAAGTTGCGGTTACTCTTTTAAAGTTTAAGGACCCTTCTAGGAGGACTTCGAGCGAACCCTTTGGAACTTAAGAGTTTGAAGAGCCATCCCACCCGTGGATACCGTAGAACCCGAGTTACCTATCCCAGGGGAGCCGGGTGCATAGGTCTGAAGTGGCGTCGGAAACTGCTGTCGTTCTCAATGGAGGGCTGTGAAGAAGTACTGCTGCCGTGAAGGTGAAAAAGGGTCCGGTGGAATCCAAGCCTGGATTCGGGAAGGAAGGAACCTGAAAGCAGAGGGGACAGAGTCTGGGTCACTTCAGAGTGACCAGGGGCTCGGTAGATGAATGCCCATCGATGTCAGGTGCTTCAGGTGCGAAAAAGGGATGCTTGACTCTGCAGCCACGAGGACCAGGAGACGTCGAGGACGACCAGGAGCCGGAGGTGACCTGTCCCACGAAGGATGTCGAGTGCTGAAGGGTCGGTGTCCGGCTGGAGCACCAACAAGCCTTGGCAAAAGTACCCACGAAGGAAGGTCAAGCAGGTTACGGTGTGGACCAGCAAGGTCCAGGGGACTCACCAAGCAATGGAGAGTCAGGGCACATCTGGGGCAACCAGGAAAGCCCAACAGAAATCAAGATGACCATCAGAGAGACCCACAGGCCGAAGGACCAGGAGTCGCGAGGGGACTTCGGGCAAGATTGCAAAGTACCAGCCCACGGAGCACTCAGTGTGAGGAGGCCAGAGTTCTTTAGAGCAATTACTGCTCAGGGTCAGGACTACACGGAGTCCAATGCACAAGCTCGGGAATTGCCAACAAGCATATGCAATTGCAAATGGACGCGGTGCACAGAGGTTCGGGTTATGCAGTCCCCACAATGGATACTGGCCTCCAACTTGCTAAGAGGGTAGATCAACCTCAGGGACCTTCGAAAACCCACCTCCTGTGTTGCTGAAATCTTCGGAGTCCGCATGAGCTCAGGAGCAGCAGACCGGTCAGTTGCGTTACGGTGCCTGCAACAGCAGGGGAGTGACTCCTTCACTCCAAGGGAGAGTCTTCAGTTGTCCTTAGTGCACCACAGGTCCTGCACGGAGCCTGTATGGAGCAAGGGCACAGATAAAGCTTTGGACGGAGAGGGAGACGAAGTCGGGCCCAGTCGAAGTCCAGCGAAGTCCAGAGTGTCCAGACGGTCAAAGGTCAGTGATTTCTTCTTGTAGAATCTTGTCCACGTCAAATCTAAAGTCTTACAGCCAGGTAAGCCCTTATGTACCCACGGAAGAAGGTTGGACAGATTTGGGGGACCCTCCTAGGGGAGGGTCAGGACAGAGGGGTGGTTACACCCATGTCCTTTGTCCAGTTTTATGCCAGAGCAGGAGCCAATGGCTCCCAGAACTGGTTTGAGCTGGACTATGCACAGGGTCACCGAATGTGCCCCGGGTGCAGACTTTCAGGCACTCTCGGAGTGCTCCCACACAGCCCCAATACACTAAACCCTGTCTGGGAGATGGTCACACCTCCCTGTGACAGGATGCCTATTGTGCTGCCTTCCTCTGCTCGAGCTTGGCTCAGCAGCAGGAGGGCAGAAGTGTGTCTCTGGTCGGCAGCATCCATTTTGTGCTGACTGGGTCGAGAAGACTGGCACCGGATAGACCAGTGACCCCACGAAGCTCGCTTCAGAAGGGTGGAATCATACCTCCCACACCGGTAACCGGTGTGGAGATATGATTCCAAGGTGTTTGATACCAAACACGATATGTTTCTATGCAGCCGTTTTCGAGATAACATTTACCGCGAGGTTATAATGCACCTCTACCTATATGTCCGGCTGAGTCACAGACAACCCGGGAGAATGGTCTCCGAAGGCTGCAGATAGGCTCTGCTCATACAGGGGCACCCTCTCACTAAAAACCCAGCACCCTGCCTTCAGGATTGATAAGGCCTGCTATTGGGGTGACTTATAAGTTTTAAGTGTAGTGACCTATAGATATAGTGAACCTATATCTAAAGTAAGTGGTGCAAGCACCAACTTACACAGGCTGCTGTAGCAGACCTGGAGTTCCATTTTGCATGGCCTCTCATGGGTGGCATAATATCTGCTTCAGCCCATGGGAGGCCTCTGGGGTACCTATGCCCTGGGTACATGGGTACCATATACTAGGGACTTATAAGGGTACCCCAGTATCCAATCTGGAGTGTACCAAAGTACATGTGTGACAATTTAGAGGAGAAAGCGGATAGACTGGGGTCCTGTTTAGCAGGATCCCAGTCAGACTAGTCCAAAACAGTGCAACATCAAGCAAAAAGTGGGGGTAACCATAAGAAGCAGATCCTACTTTCCTACAAATGGTGCCGCAGGTGCGGTGGCACCAGGGTCCATTGGCCTATGGGGCCCACTGAACCCCGCTTAATGCACCATGTTGCAAACAGCCTGCAATCAGGGGGTCCATTTTGCTTTCATGGACTACAGCCTTTAGCACCCTCGCTATGGCTTTGGTATGAGGGTGTGCCTCTAGTGCTCTTTATTGTTTAAGCCTTAAGGTTATACAGAGGAGGTAGTTGTATTCTACGCTAATGAGCTGCATCCTAGTCAGGTTAATGACAAGCCCAGGTTGCTTGTGTTCCCTTCTGGAGGGGGCCTACCAGGCAGCTTGAGATGGGCTGGGACTAGGGTGACCAACCGACCGTAAATTTCACGGACCGTCCGTTATTTCAGTATGATGTCCACAAGGCGTCCGTAATTTGGGGTCCCCAAATTACGGACGCTTTACAGACATCATACTAATATCAAATTGGGAAATTTCAGTAAGGTATGCTGTTTCCCTGCGAGAGCCCCCATGAGTTAAAGGTTTTCACTCGGGGCCTCTCGCACTTATCTTTTAAACTGAAGAGGCTGCCTGTAGCGGCCCCTAGCGCAGACTGTGGAGTGGCCCATTGTCATTCTGAGACTGCAGCTGGGTAGCACTTATAGAATGACAATGGGCCCTATTGTAGTGACAGCATGTGGTGTGCTTTGCAAATCTGTGCACATACTGAAAAACTGTGAAGTGCACGATTGTCTCAACCTTATATAAACTTATTTTGACTTGTACTTATTTTGGTTGTCTATTTACTTACATATATATTATTTTGCGACCTCCTCTGATATGTCTGTAAAACGTATGTTTTGTCCCAAATTTTTGTCCTGAATTTTGACCTTCAGTCCTGAATGTTTGTCCTGAATTTTGACCCTTTGTCCTGAATTTTTACACTGACCGTCCTGAATTTGCACCCATGCCAGTTGGTCACTCTAGCTGGGACCAGAAGAGCAAAGTCAGTGATTATCTGCACAAGAAAGACCTCTCTCTAGAGTTGTACAGTGGGTGAAAAACATTGGGTTGGAATGCTACCCAGAGTGATTGTCCGTGGTTTTGATTCGTTGCAAGCTATCAATAATGGTGGGGACTACCTTGCTCAAGCATTTACCTTCGCAAATCTGAGTTGACCTGCAGACTCTACAACGTCTTATCATTTCCTTATCTACAATCCCTAAAAGAAAAACAAAGCTGAACTTGAGCTGTTTGCCTACGCCTGCAGGAGGAGAAAACGCTGTAGGGAAAGAAACGGAGAGAAAACCCGAGAAAATTGGGTTGTGACAGCAATTAAAAAAAGAAAACGAGGAGCGGAAAATAATCGAAGTAGGAATAACAGCGCAGAGAAGTGAAAGAAAGTGAAAGAAGAGAGGGTGAAATGGGGGAGTAAATAAATAATTGGGAAGAAAGGGGACGTCACGTGTATGAATTTATACACACGCGCGTGTGCTGACACTTTAAATTCGTACGTTAAAGGAGACCACATCAATTTTATATGTGGCCCTTTTTTGTCACCCACAAAAAAATCCCTTCTAGAGGCGACACTACCACCATTACTAATGCTTCACAGTCTCCACACATCGTTGCAGCTGTATCGTTCGGCTTCACGGGCAAGGACAAACCCGGCTCTTTTGTATGTGTTTGTGAGTATTTCACTCCATGTCACGCGATCGCCTGCCATTTTGCGCCCTCGCTTAATTGACTAGCGAGTTCCATTAAACATTTACTCGTTTTCGTCAAACCATCTCATTTTCTCCTCAGCTGGCTGTCTCGCATGTTGATTACTTGAGTGTTTCCCATGCAGGTGTCGACCCCTGTCTGCATTTGTTTTTCCTGACGCGAGATTTCAAGTACCTGACAAGCTCCGCCAGGGAGCAGGTGAAAGGGATGAAGAGGCCCCGCGCCCCGAGTGATTGATGTCACGTCGTTCCTTTTGTTAGCACTGTGAGGGGGAGAGATGGCGGGGGAGAGTTTTTTTTATTTTTTTTACTCTGACTTCAGGACTATTTTTACCTGCATTAATTCTCACGGGCTGCCACGGTTTCAAGACACCGCCTGATAATCCATCGCATAGTAACGCTATTCGCAAGGGGTTTCTTTACTCTCTTTTATTATCCCTTGCTGCTGGAGTCCTACTTCGACCTGACCTGACTCGTCTCTCAAATGTCGTTTCCGGCGAGCACGGCTGCTAGTGTCACCTCAAAGGAACCGAGGCCACTCCAGGAGCGCTGAAGAGCCTGAATCTTAAGAAATAATAGCCAACTGTGGAAGTGGCCGCACAGCAAGCACCTGGCTAATGAGATATAATGCATATGTCTTACATCTTCAATTCTTCGCATCTGCTTCCCATCAGGTCGCTTCGGCGCATTCCTGGGTGAAGAGTGGGTTGAAACAAGTCTGCTTTCCTTACATTTTTCTTCAGTAATTTATGTTCTGCGCAGTATCATAGGCGATGACACAATTATGTGCCATGACTTACTGTAACCTACTTTCAGTCCGCTGTCAATGTCTCTGTCTGAATTTATTCTTCGAGTATGCACAATGCCTATAGATATATTTATTATTTGATGACAGTTACCATCCCAGCCACTCAAATATTTCATTCTTTGCTGTGGAGGCTGAACTCTGTGGAGATGATTCACCGGGGCGTAGTCTTAGATGTGCAATGTACATGATTTTGCTTTTAATTAAATAATGCAGTCATGCTTCGTCCACCCAAAACAGATGTGCGGGGGCCTTTAGTCATGCGCAGCAGACACTGGGTGCTGGGCCTGGTCTTTGACCAACCTCAACACCCAAACTCTTTTCACCTCATTTAATCAGCTGTTCACCACTGGATGCCATGTACATCAGGTACTAGGTGGAGGGCCCCCTCTAAGGTCAGTCCCTGCACCCGGTCCCCGTCCTGCATCCCTCCTCTGTCACGCCGAAAATCACTTTGTATGACCCTTGGCCTTTTTAAGGCCATTCGCTGTATTTGCCAAGGCGCCCCTCTGCCTCGGGAGCGTCGCGCCTATGGCGGGGCGCTGGCCCCCGCCGGAAGGGGTGGGGCTGGTGACAGCAACGAGTGATGCCGCTGGCACCAGCCCACAACATGCATGGGCATTGATCCGCCTGGCGCGGGGACCCAGAAGTGCATTAAGCACTTCCGGGTTGGGGGAACCAATTTGCGCTGGACCCTGCCCCCTTAAAAGGGGAGGCGAAGCGGTCTCTTTCACCGCTGCCGCTCCGACAACACGCTGCCGGCTGCCCCAGTGGGGGGTGGATGTTCTAAAAGCTATCCTGTTCTTCTTAGGAGCATTGAAGGTGGCAGGGCGCTCCGGAGCTTGCGGACGATGCCATACGGCGGCAATTTCCTTCTTAACAAAAATGTGGAGCCACCAGCATACAACGAGCACTTTCATAGTGCAGAGGGCTCTGCGGGGATGGCAACGCTTGCAGGGGTCCCAGAGATGCCCGGCACCCCATTGGCATAGGCACATAATCAGCAGTATTGGGGTCGCTGGAGAGCGTCTGTAGGTCCGCCGTGGAGGTTCATCTTTTCAGGGCAGCCTTCGCGTTAGCTTTCTACGGAGCTTTCAGGGTGGGGGAACTGGTGGCAAGTAATAATGACTAGCAGGGAGGGCTACAGCTGGTGCACGTGCAGTTGTATGGGGGTTCGGTGTCCCTCTCAATACCAAGCTCTAAAACAGACGGGGCGGCAGAGGGGACCACATCATATTGCATGGGAACGCACAGTCCCGTGAGCAACCTCGAGACATTCTTGGTGCATAGTCCCCAAGGTGAGGGGGCCCGCTCCTACTACACGCAGATGGCACCCCTCTGACCAAGTTTCAGTTCATCAAGGTCCTTAGGCTAGCACTCAAGGCGGCGAGGATTGACCCTATGGAGTTCAGTTCCCATTCCTTCAGAATTGGGACGGCCACAGAGGCCACAGCAATGGGACTCTCGGGGCAGGCTGTACAGAGAATTGGCAGGTGGTCCTCGGAATGCTACAAACGCTATGTTACTCAAATGAAAAAAGGTCACCCCCTGAAACAAATAATTCTAGGTCTGGGTGCAGGGGGAGGAAATACTGTAAAGAATATGAGAAGCACCCACTGGCCTGTATTCCTTCAATTACGCTAATACATGCTAGTAGTCATGACCCACTTCTAGTAAGACATACTTATATGGAACATGTTCTTTTTAAGATCAATTTTATTATATTTATTAACTTAGGTCTTTTTTAAATTTTATATTGTTAATCCATCAGAATTATCACAAAAATCATTTAACAAATGTCTACAAACACATTTCAGAATTCATTTCTATGTACTGTGACACATTTCTGAACATAGATTTCTTTTTGTTAAAAACACACAGATCATACCCACCATTCTCAATCTAACTACCATCCACACTACTACACTCGCATACTCAACATTCATACATCAGTCCCAATGATCTCCACTTGGAAATGCGCCTCAGCAATAATACAGCAATAGTTGGTATCCGCTATGATGTTATGGGCTGGGATCTGTTATCCACGTGGAGGTTCATCTTTTCAGGGCAGCCTTCACGTTAGCTTTCTACGGAGCTTTCAGGGTGGGGGAACTGGTGGCAAGTAATAATAAGGACTGGCAGGGAGGGCTACAGCTGGTGCACGTGCAGTTGTATGGGGGTTCAGTGTTCCTCTCAATACCAAGCTCTAAAACAGACTGGGGCAGCAGAGGGGATCACATCATATTGCATGGGATGCAAGGGAATGCACTGTCCCGTGAGCACCCTCAAGACATTCTTCGTGCATAGAGCCCAGGGGGAGGGGGGCCCGCTCCTACTACACGCAGATGGCACCCCTCTGACCAAGTTTCAGTTCATCAAGATCCTTAGGCTAGCCCTCAAGGCGGTGGGGATTGATTCTACGGAGTTCAGTTCCCATGTCTTCAGAATTGGGGGGCCACAGAGGCCACAGCAATGGGACTCTCGGGGCACGCTGTACAGAGAATTGGCAGGTGGTCATCGGAATGCTACAAACGCTATGTTAGGTTGCACATGCTTTGGCCTCTAATGTTTTGTCAATAACGGTTTCTCTTTTCATTTTCCCCCAGTTTTCTTGTCCTGTAACACAGGAAGGAAGCTTGCTGCTGTGTGCCGGTCGTCGGATTCCTGTGCAGCCCAGGTCCTGCCTGGATGCCTGGGGAAACTGAAGTCTTGGCTGTAGGACACTCTTATGTACAAAGGCTAAAGCATGTTTTTTCCACAGGAAATTAGGTGGAGCGGGGCCCGCCAGGCAGGTTTCTGTGTTTCCTTTCATGGGCAAGGGGCAGGGCCGGACTGGCTGTAGCGGGCACCGGGCGTTTCCCCAGTGGTCCCGCTAGGGTGGGGGCTGGTTTTGGGCCCCTGGGGGTCCATTTTTGTTACCGGGGGCCGGCAATATCGGCCCCCTGTAAAAAAATCGGCCGAAACCGGCCCTAAAAAACTGCTCGATTGCATCAGAATCCCCCCCCCCCCCCGGGCGGCCAAGCAGTTTGCCAGGGCCGGTTTCAGTTCCAAGTCCGGCTCTGGCAAGGGGGCTTTGTCTGGGACAGTTAAGGAACATGTTGGAATCCTGGCTTTGCAAGGGGCGTATGCCCCCCAGAGTAGTGGTGGTACATCCAGGGGGAACGATCTGGTACATCTCGGTAGGAGGGGTTTGTTCGAGGCATTGATTACCGAGATGGGATGGTTGGCAAGGAGATGCCCACAGTCAGTGCTAGCGTGGTCCCACATCATCCCGAGGTTGCAATGACAAGGAGGGGAGTCAGTCTGGGCCCTGAATCATTCAGTTAAGCGGATTAATAAAAAGATGGACAAGTTGTTTAGGTCCACAAAACTCCAGACTATCCCACACAGGTGCATACAGTGAGAGATGTTTTTTGTTCAGGATGGTGTCCTCCTTTCGAAGTTAGGGAACAAGTTTTTCCTGGAAAATTTGTTGGCATGGTTGACCCTTAGGCAAGGCAAGGCATGACCTTCTGAAGGGGGGCGGAAGATGGTAGGGAACTATGCTGGCCTGTGACTGTAAGGTCACAATTGGTGGGGCAATTACTGTCCTTAGAAGGCATCCCCATTGTTAATGGGGATAGGTGGGGGACAGCGGTCTCTCAGGGCCCTCCAGGGAGTGTTTACGGCAAGTCGGCTAGAGGGTGCGGGGGTGGGGGAGTGCACGCTTCCAATAGGCCTTTACGGCCAATCCCCGCACTCGTGCATGGGTACCAAGCTAGCAGCACAGCCCTTTGGGGGATGGTATTTGAGAGCGTAGGGGGTGCCCAACATAGTTAACCTTCTGAGCAGACGGGCCTCCTGTGCAAGATCACTCAAGGGGGACGTCACAAGTAGTTGGACCAGTCATGATCTTACGCGTAGGCTCAATGCAGGATAAGCAGGGAACATGTATAGTTTATGGTCAGGAATGGCTATATATTAGAGTCTCTGTTAAGGTTAGCCATCCAAGAATATGTAAATAATACTGTATGGAGTGTAATAGGGGGTTTCTACGTATTAATGTGAAATGCTAATTTTTATGATGTCTTGTGTGTAAATAAATATGGCCAGGGTTGTACGACCCCTAACCCAAAAGTACTGATGGTATTGGTGTGTGATCTGTGCCCGAGTGGGATGCTGATGGTGGAGATCCGATGGGGGTGGTGAGATCCAGGGGGTGGATGGTCTGCGGTCTGCTTTCAAATCAGGGTATTAGGGGCGGGGACTCAGCAATACCTGCCCATATGGGTGCCCTCTTATGACCACTTGCTGTTGCACTGTAAGGCAGCTGCTTGCAGTGGTCTTATGCTGTTCCATACTTGCCTCTGCCCATGTGGCACACACATTATCATATGGGCTACTGATAAGTTTTGCAGATCTGCAGGAATTGTATATTTCTGCCTTTCTTTTCCCTGTCACCCGCAGAAAAATTTGCTACAAAATAAGTACACATATGTGCACTATGCTTACGCCTTTCAAAAATCACACCTCAACGGAAGTAGACTTTTTTGTGAATTCCTGATTATTTCAACAAAGCTGTAAAGATAAAACCCTGTCTTTGTTGTTTAACAGTTCAAATATGTTTATGCTTATCTGTCAGCAGAGGATGGACGTTTATTTTATTATTGCATCATGCTAAGGAGATAAATTGCAAATCAAATTTCCAAAATCAACATTACAAACATACATTTTAGGTAATGATTTGAGGACTAACTGGTCAGCCTTCCAAAAGGCAATGAAATCCGAAGTGGATATGAACCAGATAAATATTTCCTTGTGCTTTGTGAACAAAGTCCAGTGTAAAATATCAGATGATTTATAGTTCAAATGCAAAGCTACTGCTGAAATGACTCCAATAGATAAAGAAACATTTTCCAGAGTAAAAACAGAGTTTAACCCCTGACAAATTCTGATGATTTTTACTGCACAAATTTTGGAATGTTCTGAATTGTTTTGTACGCCATCCGTTCTTCTCAGGTTGGCTGTGGTTCATATCCAGTAATTGCTGATGTCATGGGAAATATCAGTAGTGGTATGTGTGAGATCATGAGCAGCAAATGGTTGGGGGTGTGAGTTAAGATTTGCTTGCCATAGCTGGGGGAATTTCAGTGCTTTTCAAGTCATGTAATATAACCCCCAACACCACTGTAGTTTTTAAAGGAATTGTTAATTTTTATTTTTTTATTTAAAAACGTTGTTATAACCAAACTTCACAATAAGTTACATTTAAACGAAGTAATGTTTTTATCATATACTACATTCATCAGTCATTCCACCCAAACCAGTTACACATGGCCTTCAGTCTACGTGGCAATAGTGCATGATTAACATAAAGTTCGATTAGCAACTTGTGGATACATGCAAAAAGGTAAAGTACTTTTATAATGTATAAATGAACAATGGTTAAGTAAAAAATGTTGGTTACAACACACATTTGCATTTGATAATTAAAAATATAGTGCTTGATCTGGGAAAAATACATTCTAGCGATAAAGGGTCACAATGAATTCATGGGTGAGTAATAATACAAGATGAATTATTAACCTTGGAATTCTAGTTCGAGGTCAAGTAATGCAAGAATATTACAAGATGACTGTGAAAACAAGTTTTAGGAAACATACCTCACTGATTATAGAGAATTGAAGAATCAAGAGTGCTCGGTACATCTGAGTGTACCAAATTCATGAAAGTGGACAGCTATCCTGAAGATAAATTTACATTCAATTTAATATAGCTCTATCTGTGGGCTATGATTAGTTATGCTTATGGTTTTCATCTTTTTTGTCTAACTTTTTTGTCTAACGTTCAAATGTGTTGAGTATGACTTCCACGTGCAGTTTGCAGAGGTCAGAGTTAAACTTTTTGAGGCATGCACTAGGTGCTTCTCACAGAATACCGAACAACCTTTGAAACTGCATTCCTAAATGTGAATACTGAAAAATTAACCAAACACTTTATGAAAGACTTTTTAGATTTGACTTTGCCCTGACCGTTAGGTAGTTCTGACTAGTTTGCTGGCTTACAGATTAAGTTAGACTGCCACATATTAACTCTCAGGGTTTTTCTTCTCAGCCTGTTTATAGTTGCTCTCAGTTTATGAACTTGGAGTCTCAGCTAGAGTTTAGTTCATGTAATGGATTTAGGGCCTCATTTATGAGAAGTGTCGCATAGCTGCTTGAAAACAGCGATGCGTCACTTCTCAGTGCACCTTCCTTGCAACATGAATGATGCATCATATTTACTGTATGAAGCATCATGTCGCAAGCAATGACAGATACGTCAGGATTACTGACGTATCTGTCGGCGCAAAAGTGGCGCATTGCTGGGGACATCGTATCTCACAAACCTGCCGGGTCACTCTGCTACTCTGCCGTGAGGGGAACGGCCACATCTCTGCCTATTCACCTGCCGTGAGGGAAACGGCTTCAGGCTTTTTTTCATCTATCTTGCCGTGAGGGGAACGGCTAACTACAATCCCCAGCAGCCCCTGCAGCGGCGACTGCCGTGACGTTTCTTCCCGCGCCTGGAGGCGCGTAAAGGACCGGCCAGGCCTCCCGTAGCGCGGGACATCGTATCTCACAAACCTGCCGGGTCACTCTGCTACTCTGCCGTGAGGGGAACGGCCACATCTCTGCCTATTCACCTGCCGTGAGGGAAACGGCTTCAGGCTTTTTTTCATCTATCTCGCCGTGAGGGGAACGGCTAACTACAATCCCCAGCAGCCCCTGCAGCGGCGACTGCCGTGACGTTTCTTGCCGCGCCTGGAGGCGCGTAAAGGACCGGCCAGGCCTCCCGTAGCGCGGGACATCGTATCTCACAAACCTGCCGGGTCACTCTGCTACTCTGCCGTGAGGGGAACGGCCACATCTCTGCCTATTCACCTGCCGTGAGGGAAACGGCTTCAGGCTTATTTTCATCTATCTCGCCGTGAGGGGAACGGCTAACTACAATCCCCAGCAGCCCCTGCAGCGGCGACTGCCGTGACGTTTCTTCCCACGCCTGGAGGCGCGTAAAGGACCGGCCAGGCCTCCCGTAGCACAGGACGCGCGCGGGCGGGCCTGGGCCGCGCCCGGGCAAAGCCCGGGCCAAGGGCGGGCCCGTCTGCGCCCGCCCGCGTCAGGACGTGGCAGGGCAGGGCCACTCCCCTTTTTGTTGCCATTCGGTGGAGATACACAAGGTAACGGTAAGAGTCTACCTATACTGGAATAGGTACCGTATATTGAATAGCCTGCTAATATGGGTAAAAGAAAGTTACCACAAGAAGGGGGGAAGAAGTCTATGAAAACTACAAAAAACGCACCAATAACGAAATATTTAACAAATGCAGTGGGTCTTATAAATGATGAAATTATACATGTGGAGGAACAATTGGCAGCAACTAAGACAGCCCTTGACGCGGCCTTAAAAGAATCAATACTAGAGGGAGAAACGGAGCCCCTAATACCTGAAAATATTGCGAGAGATAGGGTTACGGAGCAAGTTACATATGAAATAAACGCCCATACAAGTCTGGATAATCATAAATCCTTTAATCCCTGTGTTCAAAGCTTATCCCTGGAAATTTCCGATTTAACAGATGATATGTCTTTGATATCTCCTCCAGCAAAAAAGATGAAACAACCAGGCCAACCTGTAGATAGCCCTGTGGAAAAACAAAAGAGTACATCTAAAACTAAGTTAAAAGCCAAGCGTAAAAAGGGAGGATGTATTCCTGGGCAGATCAGCAAGGAACATGACCAAATAAAACAGAAAACCCCAGATTTGGAAATCTTATGTAAAAAACTACATGGTAAACTGGACTGTATTGAAAGACGTCTAACGCAGGAGATCAAACAGATGCAGAAGGGTGTGGCACATTTAACGGACATGGTTTCTGAATTTCTATCAATAAAAAATACAGGTAAAACTCCTAAGATAGGAAAACATCAAATGGGATCTGTCAAAGGAGACCTAAGTCCTGCTACCAGAATTATTCCTGTAGTACATACAGAGACGGAGTCACTCTTAACAGCCACTTCAAAAGTTAGTAATTTTTCAACAATAATCACAAGTCAATGTAACAAAGATAAGGAAGATACTTATCAGGACACAACAGTATTTAAAAAACCGTTAATACATATGGAGAATAGCTATACATACGCTGCTAATAACTACAAGGGGACACTAAATCTCCCTCCTGAGGCAACACCCTACGTCATAGTTTTAAACAATGTGCCCAAATTATTGAGAAACCAGAAGGAAACATACGATATCATGAAGAATCAAGTGGTACATTGGTTTTGCATAAATACAAATGTTGGGGCACATATCTTATATCAGGACATAATCATGTTGAGGAGAACAAATTGGCTGGGCACATCACGGAAATCATGTCAGGGAGACTGTATTGTGGTGAACTTCCGAAATAAGAAATTAGTGGGCGATATATTGAAAAATCTTATGCATCGTGAAAAAGGAGATTGTTTGGACATTACTAATACCATAACAGCCGTTCCATTAGGCTTCTTCTATAGACCAAATCATGATAGTCCCAATGCAATTCCTAGATTTAATCCATCTTTGCACATGCCACTGTATAATAGATATGCGCCACTGCGGAGTTGTAGTGAAATAGATTGACTTACAGTTGTTGATCAACCATATGGAAGAAAAGTTGAAGTAAATGTCTACGGCCTATCAGATGTTGGTAATATAGACTCCACCAAGGAAATCGGTCAAGAAGAACCTTTTTTAAGCACTATGGGAGATGTTAATCTCCATACCCCAAGTTCACCTATGGAAAATTGGATAGGTATATCGTATATAGAGATCCTAGACATTCCTGCAGACGACCATAGTAATAGTACTCCCATCAGTAATCCAAAGAAAGAAGAACTTAGATTATATCACAGTGAGTTCCTGAAAATCATGACGTGGAATATAGCAGGAATTAAAAACAAAATATGTGATACAAACTGGTTACAAATGTTGGATGGTTTTGGAGTGGTAATGTTACAGGAAACCTGGAGTACTGAACCTTTCTGTATAAATGGTTATCAGACAATTTGTACCAATGCTATTCCGTCCAGAAAGGGAAGGGCAAAGGGTGGTCTTGCCACATCAATTGCTGTTACCTCACCACTGATTTTAAAGAAAACTTCTATTACATCACAATATTATCAGTTTGTATACCTCGAATCTAACGAAAAAGAAGCAATTGTTGCTATAAATTTTTATAACAACCTGTTTGATAATACAAAGAGTAAGGTAATTAGCTTATTAGAAAAGGATTTGGACTGCTTCCTAAAGGGAGTGATAGGGGAATATGTTTTAGTGTGGGCGGGGATTTCAATTCTGTTAGATGTGATTATGAAGTAGGTGAACCCTGTGGATATTGTGATGATTATGGTGACAAGATTACACATTTTGCGCATGATATGTATGGGGAAGCCATTAATATGGTGTTACATAAATACGATTTAACTGTTTTAGAACCCAATATATCAGAAGGTGAAACAAAATTATATACTTTTGTAGGAGCAAGGTCCTCGTCAAATATAGATCATTTTATAATATCAGCAAACGGTAGCAATTTGGTTGAGAAAGTCCTGATTAATATTAGTCTGTTTAGCGATCATCATCCTTTAAGCTTGATACTGAAAATAGACTTGCCGACCAAATTACGAGGAAAGAGAGCAGATGCTGATATTGACGTCCAAGGAAACAATGGTGTATCCATAAAATGGACGGGCGTTAACCCAGTTATGTTTATGGAAAATATTAGAGAGAGAACACGAAAGGATTTAGAAATCTGCTTGGATAGTTCTTCGAGTAAAATAGCTACCATAACTGCCTTTAGTAATATTGCCAAGGAAATTGCTGGTAATTTAATAGCAAAAAAGAAGAAGAAAACCTGTGATCTTAATCCAAGATGGTTTAGCCATGAATGCACGAGGTTGAATGGGGAATTGAAATTGGCTCTCAAACAAAAACCAAGAGACCCTGATAGGATTAGTACCGCAAGGAAAAATTATAAAAAAACCTTGGGAAATAGAAAAAGGGAGATCCGTGAGGGCGCCTGGGAGAAGCTAAAGCAGGCAGCCGAGACGAAAGATTCTGTTCTTTTTTGGAAGACAATTAATCATCCATATTTCAAAGGAAATAATGAAGTAAGGATTGATACCGTGGTTCCACCAGAAGACTGGGTGTTACATTTTGAGAAGATCTTTAATCCTGAAGGTTTAAAAATAATTGATTGTAATAGAGATAAGTTTATAATAGTAAACTCAGTAAAGGCATTACCCATAACTACAGAAGAAATCAAATTAGCCCTTGAAAAATGCGCAAATGGAAAAGCTGCTGGACCTGAAGGGGTGCCTATAGATGTTTTTAAGTGTAACATGGATTTTTGGATACCTATTTTATTGAATGTTTTTAATGTGGCCTTGGGAGGTGTTTTACCCTCCACCTGGGTGCAAAGTATCATTGTTCCCATTTTTAAAAAGGGGGACAGAGGGAAGGCAAACTGCTACCGCCCAATATCCCTTCTTGATACCTCATCGAAGCTGATGGGTCAAATTATGCTAGAAAGGCTAGAAGTCTGGGCTAGTGAAAGTAAAATCTTGACAGAAGCCCAGTATGGTTTCAGAAGGGGCATTGGGACGGTAGAGCAGTGCTTAAATTTAGAATTGTTAATAGGGAAGTATACACAGGCTAGGGAAGGGGTACTCCACCTATGCTTTGTAGACTTAACTAGCCCCTTCGACCTAGTTAATCATCAAAAACTTTGGCAAACATTGAAGGGGCTAGGGGCCCCTATTGAAATAATTTAATTTTTATTACAAATTTATGCCTTTTTAACTACTAGGGTACGATATGGGAAGTTGGGGGAATGTACACCTGATTTTATGGTAAAGCGGGGGATTAGACAAGGATGTGTTCTAGCTCCGCTTTTATTCTCATTATACATAAATAATGTGGACCCATTTTTACAAAAGTTAGCTGCAGATGCCCCAAAAGTAGGAAAACGCCCCACACCTGTTTTATTATACGCAGATGATGCTGTCTTAATGTCCAGGACTGCAAATGGCCTGCAAATTCTGATAGAAAACTTTGCCCTATATATGACGGGTATTGATTTGCAGTTAAATTTAAAGAAAACTTTTGTAATGACATGTGGGGGGAAAAGGCCAAAGCACAGACAACATCATGTGGGTGGGGTTTTTATTAACAGAGTATCCACCTTTTCGTATTTAGGGTTGTTATTCTGCAAAAATGGTTCTTGGGATAAGCACATCGAATTATGTAAAATGACATTTTTAAGAATGACAGAAGGTATATTTAAATTTGCAGCAAAAATAGGAAACAAACCCATACTGGAAATTCTATCGTTGTACAGGAGTAAGTGTGTCTCAGGGGTCTGTCATGGTGCAGCGATATGGGGGAGAACAAATACGGCTGCATTACAAATAAAAGAGAACAAGTTTTTAAAAAGGCTGTTGGCGGTCCCTAGTGCTACTGCGACCGCTATTGTACATAAAGAGTTATTTGTACCATATTTAAGTGACACAATAAATATGGCAGGCCTTATATTTTGGCGAGGGCTTTGGGCAAAGGAAGAAACTAAGTTCACAAAGGATTTAATAATGGACTGCCTAGCCCTTGACCATAGTTCTAAAATACCCTGGTTGGAGCACATTTTTAATCTTTTAATGAAATGTAAAGTTGGTATTGACAAAAACAATCCCATTACAATACAGGATTTTTCTAAAAACGATTTGAAATTAAAATACTTAACTGTAATGGAACAGGAACGGGAAAGCGCTGTTATTAAAAAAAAGACTGTAGCTAGTTATTGCGAAGGTCCGTTTATAAGGGGCATTCAGCCATATTTGATATTGGTAAGGAATACCCAGCACAGATTCTATTTGACTAGGCTAAGGCTGGGTACCCTACACCATTTAATTGCCTTTCCAAGTACTGAAAAATGGTGTCATATATTACCACCTTGCCCATGTGATGGTAAAACCTTACAATCAACTATGCATTTTATACTTTTTTGTCCTTTTTATATGGGTATCCGGAAATCAATTTTAAAACCCCTTTTTTTAAGAAATACCCTTTATAGTTATAAAAATGCATTTGATTTTGTTTGTAGTCTGGATAATATAAAAGTAATAAGTTCTGTTATACGTTACATACAACTCTCAATTGGGAAAAGAAAAGAACTTGTACATTTGGATGCACTATTATATGAAGAACAAGACTAATAATCCTATTTTATTATGTATGTTTATATACACGCATTTATAAGCACTAGCACTTTATTGCTTATATTGCAGCAGCTTGTACTTTTGTACTAAGATTTCTTCATGCACTGGCACTTTATTATCTTTATATCGATCTGTATGTATTAGCACTTTATTGCACAAATTGTGGTAGCCATACCAATGTATTATGAGCTTTTCATGCACTGATATTTTAATAATTTTATAATTGAATTAATTTTTATGAAAAATTTAACGTGTAAAATCGATTTCAATTCCGAATATTAAGTATGATGTATTATGTGAATGTTTTCTTTTACTGTGTATTAGTATGCTTTTATGGTGTTTGTTGTATTTACACCGAATAAAGCTTTTTGAATTGAATTGAATTGATTAAAAATATAGTGCTTGATCTGGGAAAAATACATTCTAGCGATAAAGGGTCACAATGAATTCATGGGTGAGTAATAATACAAGATGAATTATTAACCTTGGAATTCTAGTTCGAGGTCAAGTAATGCAAGAATATTACAAGATGACTGTGAAAACAAGTTTTAGGAAACATACCTCACTGATTATAGAGAATTGAAGAATCAAGAGTGCTCGGTACATCTGAGTGTACCAAATTCATGAAAGTGGACAGCTATCCTGAAGATAAATTTACATTCAATTTAATATAGCTCTATCTGTGGGCTATGATTAGTTATGCTTATGGTTTTCATCTTTTTTGTCTTGCAGGTCTAACGTTCAAATGTGTTGAGTATGACTTCCACGTGCAGTTTGCAGAGGTCAGAGTTAAACGTTTTGAGGCATGCATTAGGTGCTTCTCACAGAATACCGAACAACCTTTGAAACTGCATTCCTAAATGTGAATACTGAAAAATTAACCAAACACTTTATGAAAGACTTTTTAGATTTGACTTTGCCCTGACCGTTAGGTAGTTCTGACTAGTTTGCTGGCTTACAGATTAAGTTAGACTGCCACATATTAACTCTCAGGGTTTTTCTTCTCAGCCTGTTTATAGTTGCCCTCAGTTTATGAACTTAGAGTCTCAGCTAGAGTTTAGTTCATGTAATGGATTTAGGGCCTCATTTATGAGAAGTGTCGCATAGCTGCGTGAAAACAGCGATGTGTCACTTCTCAGTGCACCTTCCTTGCGACATGAATGATGCATCATATTTACTGTATGAAGCATCATGTCGCAAGCAATGACAGATACGTCAGGATTACTGACGTATCTGTCAGCGCAAAAGTGGCGCATTGCTGGAGTTGTGTCAGAAGCATGACGCAACTCCAGCAATGTTCCTTTCACATGGGGCAAGCCCCATGAGAAAGGGTCTGCGTCACCCACAGGCATAAGGTTTTGATGCATTGGGGTCCTAGAAGTGGTGCAGTGAAATCTCATAGATTTCACTGCGCCACACCTACGACCCTTTCTTGCGGTGGAACGCCCACTCTGCATACATTATACCTGATGCAGGTATAATGTAGCGCAGGGGTTTACGAAGTGATGCATCTGCCTAGATGCGTCACTTTGTAAATATGGGGCAACATGGCGCATTATTTACGACGCCGCTGCATCACCAAAAGTGACGCAACGGCGGCCCAAAAGTGACGCAGGCAATTCATAAATAAGGCCCCTAGGGTCTTTTTTAGAGTTTGGTGGATGCCAGGTATTCACCTTAAAATGGCCGATATCCTGTCTTTACTGTTTAGAGTGCGAAGATGCTCTATCCCCTCTAAATATGGCAGATGGGACATCTACTGCCTTTTATCAGATGTCCCGCATCTACCAGACTATAAGGAAAGCCATTAGTTTATAGACCTGTTTAATGCTATTTATATATTTATTTAAACATTTTTAAAGTGCTACTTGCATCTGCTGAGTTACTTCAGAGCGATACCAAAGGGGTTGATGGACGGAGCGTTTGAGCAAATCAAACACTCACCCCAGTCAAGTGATCTGGGTTTAATCCATCATCATTCTTTAGCTCACGCCACCACCCCAGTTCAGACATGGCCATATGCAAATCAGTCTGACCCTGTGCCTCATGGGAACAGTCCAGCCCGAACTGCCAAGCCATGTCTTCCCTGGACCGGAAACAAGCATCCTGGGACCGGTTTCTGGCTATTCAGCCGTCTTCAGCCAGGCTAGCTTGAATCCAGTGGCAAAGTGAGCAAGGGACCCACGTCTGGGCATACCCTGCCAACTTAGGGTGAACAAAGCGATACCAAAGGGGATGATGGACGGAGCGTTTGAGCAAATCAAACACTCACCCCCAGTCAAGTGATCTGGTTTTAATCCATCATCATTCTTTAGCTCACTCCACCACCCCAGTTCAGACATGGCCATATGCAAATCAGTCTGACCCTGTGCCTCATGGGAACAGTCCAGCCCG
Source organism: Calotriton arnoldi (assembly GCA_963921515.1). Lineage (NCBI taxonomy): Eukaryota > Metazoa > Chordata > Amphibia > Caudata > Salamandridae > Calotriton > Calotriton arnoldi. The sequence goes on from CAWUFW010012878.1 coordinate 345,683, forward strand.
AACTGCCAAGCCATGTCTTCCCTGGACCGGAAACAAGCATCCTGGGACCGGTTTCTGGCTATTCAGCCGTCATCAGCCAGGCTAGCTTGAATCCAGTGGCAAAGTGAGCAAGGGACCCACGTCTGGGCATACCCTGCCAACTTAGGGCGAACAAAGCGATACCAAAGGGGATGATGGTCGGAGCGTTTGAGCAAATCAAACACTCACCCCCAGTCAAGTGATCTGGATTTAATCCATCATCATTCTTTAGCTCACTCCACCACCCCAGTTCAGACATGGCCATATGCAAATCAGTCTGACCTTGTGCCTCATGGGAACAGTCCAGCCCGAACTGCCAAGCCATGTCTTCCCTGGACCGGAAACAAGCATCCTGGGACCAGTTTCTGGCTATTCAGCCGTCATCAGCCAGGCTAGCTTGAATCCAGTGGCAAAGTGAGCAAGGGACCCACGTCTGGGCATACCCTGCCAACTTAGGGCGAACAAAGCGATACCAAAGGGGAGGATGGACGGAGCGTTTGAGCAAATCAAACACTCACCCCCAGTCAAGTGATCTGGGTTTAATCCATCATCATTCTTTAGCTCACTCCACCACCCCAGTTCAGACATGGCCATATGCAAATCAGTCTGACCCTGTGCCTCATGGGAACAGTCCAGCCCGAACTGCCAAGCCATGTCTTCCCTGGACCGAAACAAGCATCCTGGGACCGGTTTCTGGCTATTCAGCCGTCATCAGCCAGGCTAGCTTGAATCCAGTGGCAAAGTGAGCAAGGGACCCACGTCTGGGCATACCCTGCCAACTTAGGGCGAACAAAGCGATACCAAAGGGGATGATGGACGGAGCGTTTGAGCAAATCAAACACTTAGCCCCAGTCAAGTGATCTGGGTTTAATCCATCATCATTCTTTAGCTCACTCCACCACCCCAGTTCAGACATGGCCATATGCAAATCAGTCTGACCCTGTGCCTCATGGGAACAGCCCAGCCCAAACTGCCAAGCCATGTCTTCCCTGGACCGGAAACAAGCATCCTGGGACCGGTTTCTGGCTATTCAGCCGTCATCAGCCAGGCTAGCTTGAATCCAGTGGCAAAGTGAGCAAGGGACCCACGTCTGGGCATACCCTGCCAACTTAGGGCGAACAAAGCGATACCAAAGGGGATGATGGACGGAGCGTTTGAGCAAATCAAACACTCACCCCCAGTCAAGTGATCTGGGTTTAATCCATCATCATTCTTTAGCTCACTCCACCACCCCAGTTCAGACATGGCCATATGCAAATCAGTCTGACCCTGTGCCTCATGGGAACAGTCCAGCCTGAACTGCCAAGCCATGTCTTCCCTGGACCGGAAACAAGCATCCTGGGACCGGTTTCTGGCTATTCAGCCGTCATCAGCCAGGCTAGCTTGAATCCAGTGGCAAAGTGAGCAAGGGACCCACGTCTGGGCATACCCTGCCAACTTAGGGCGAACAAAGCGATACCAAAGGGGATGATGGACGGATGATGTTCCCATGAGGCACAGGGTCAGACTGATTTGCATATGGCCATGTCTGAACTGGGGTGGTGGAGTGAGCTAAAGAATGATGATGGATTAAACCCAGATCAGTTGACTGGGGGTGAGTGTTTGATTAGCTCAAGCGCTCCGTCCATCATCCCCTTTGGTATTGCTTTGTTCGCCCTAAGTTGGCAGGATATGCCCAGACGTGGGTCCCTTGCTCACTTTGCCACTGGATTCAAGCTAGCCTGGCTGATGACGGCTGAATAGCCAGAAACCGGTCCCAGGATGCTTGTTTCCGGTCCAGGGAAGACATGGCTTGGCAGTTCGGGCTGGACTGTTCCCATGAGGCACAGGGTCAGACTGATTTTCATATGGCCATGTCTGAACTGGGGTGGTGGAGTGAGCTAAAGAATGATGATGGATTAAACCCAGATCAGTTGACTGGGGGTGAGTGTTTGATTAGCTCAAGCGCTCCGTCCATCATCCCCTTTGGTATTGCTTTGTTCGCCCTAAGTTGGCAGGGTATGCCCAGACGTGGGTCCCTTGCTCACTTTGCCACTGGATTCAAGCTAGCCTGGCTGATGATGGCTGAATAGCCAGAAACCGGTCCCAGGATGCTTGTTTCCGGTCCAGGGAAGACATGGCTTGGCAGTTCGGGCTGACTGTTCCCATGAGGCACAGGGTCAGACTGATTTGCATATGGCCATGTCTGAACTGGGGTGGTGGAGTGAGCTAAAGAATGATGATGGATTAAACCCAGATCAGTTGACTGGGGGTGAGTGTTTGATTAGCTCAAGCGCTCCGTCCATCATCCCCTTTGGTATTGCTTTGTTCGCCCTAAGTTGGCAGGGGTATGCCCAGACGTGGGTCCCTTGCTCACTTTGCCACTGGATTCAAGCTAGCCTGGCTGATGACGGCTGAATAGTCAGAAACCGGTCCCAGGATGCTTGTTTCCGGTCCAGGGAAGACATGGCTTGGCAGTTCGGGCTGGACTGTTCCCATGAGGCACAGGGTCAGACTGATTTGCATATGGCCATGTCTGAACTGGGGTGGTGGAGTGAGCTAAAGAATGATGATGGATTAAACCCAGATCAGTTGACTGGGGGTGAGTGTTTGATTAGCTCAAGTGCTCCGTCCATCATCCCCTTTGGTATTGCTTTATTCGCCCTAAGTTGGCAGGGTATGCCCAGACGAGGGTCCCTTGCTCACTTTGCCACTGGATTCAAGCTAGCCTGGCTGATGACGGCTGAATAGCCAGAAACCGGTCCCAGGATGCTTGTTTCCGGTCCAGGGAAGACATGGCTTGGCAGTTCGGGCTGGACTGTTCCCATGAGGCACAGGGTCAGACTGATTTGCATATGGCCATGTCTGAACTGGGGTGGTGGAGTGAGCTAAAGAATGATGATGGATTAAACCCAGATCAGTTGACTGGGGGTGAGTGTTTGATTAGCTCAAGCGCTCCGTCCATCATCCCCTTTGGTATTGCTGAGTTACTTCAGAGAGCTGAATGTGGTCATAGAAAGGAAACATATAAGAAAGGTGAGGTGGCATTAGAGTATGATTGTAAATAAAAATGTAACTTTGTCTGATGCTCTTCACCCCTGAGTTCAATTTTCAGCTGAAAGTGAGTGTAAAAAGTTACGTTTTTAAAAGTTTGCTAAACTGATTGTATTTAGATCCTCTTCTCAAATTAGGATTAAGTGTGTTCCGCATTCTAGATCTTGAATTCCAAGGGATCGGCTCTCATTCTTCATATTCTTAAAAGATCAATGGTTGTTCAGATGAATGGACTCTGAATGGAGTTTATTGGTGAGCTTGTAGTGAGGGACTAGTTTATGTCTCGTTTTCTGTGCATTCTTGATTTTTATGCCTCAGTCTTTAGACTAAGGGCCTGTAGAAAAAGGATTGGAATAAGGAAGGCACTATGGTCAAGAAGCATACAACAGGAGCTGTCTGTTAAACCACCTTGGATCTGGGAGTAATAGATCAATGCGACAAGTGGTATAGCATAGAAAAAACACTAAGAACTAGATGACAAAATTGCCAGCAGGCAGTAGCATGAATCAAAAGAATAAAAGAGAATAGTCATGCAGAAATATTAAAGATCAAATATTTTTATAGCAAAAAGTCATAGGATTCAATACATTAAATATTGCGACAATGTATAATAAGTTATAGATGCTCAGGGCTCCAGTGATTTCACAGTGAAATGACACAGTGAAAAAAATGTGAGTAGAAAGCAGGGGAAGGAAGGACGGCATGCACAAAGAGAAAGCCTGTTCAATAATGATCATTTACAGGTAGCATTAGTTCATTTCTTTTGCCATTTGCTCCTGTTGTTGATGGTGTTTTTATCACACAAGGAATAGAGGATCATTATCAGGACTAAAACATAGAAGGAGTGAGAGGCACCTAGAAAACTTGGAATGTAGCCAGCTGGTCAAACACTAGAAGTAGATACCAACCGAACACAAGGACAAGTGGTCTAAAATTCGTTATGAATTTGCTAATGGCAAGTCCCGTTACAGTGGAAATCCAAATGATCGAGGCAGCAGTTGGCCCCCCGAGGAGGGCACCCACTTGAAAAGAGACCTACTGGGCTAAATTCCAGAAAGAGTGGGCCTGAGAAGTGTCCTGGCAAGGATAAGAATGTGTGGTATCTTCCCCAGAAATGAATGTCCCGGTGCAAGCGTTGGACTAGCACAACAATTAAGAGGTCCGCTCAGGGAATAGAAGAGAATAGGAGTCAAGAAAATAAGTGCTTGTGATTGAATGCTTGAAGCACAGGTTCCCAGAAGGCTTGGGAGGAGTGGGGAAGAATCCCCGAGAACTCCTCTATTTTAGTTATAACACAAAACTACACTTCTAATATTACAGATAGAGGTATCCATGGTTTAAGTGGGGTAATCAAAAGTCTCTGGTTATCATTAGTGAAATAGTCCAGTGATTAGTGAAACCCTCCGCCTCTGTGATCACAGTCTCGTCCTGCTTGACATCTTAAGTATTGTGGTGCATTTTCACATTTGTAGTTCATGTTCCACTAAGTGGTAGTCCTTTCCCCCCTCTTGGATACTTTCCTCCCCTTCTTCTGCGGAGCACTCTGTGATTCTCTCCCCCAAGCCTGGTGCTAGGATTTCAAGAGCATATGATATGTTTGGTAGAAGTTGACTCAGTTCGTGATATCAGATAGGTTAATTTAAGTCATATTGAACATTGATTGGAACTCCTCCGAGCTTACATTACTGAATTGCTGAAAAGGGATGGGGATGGTGTAACTGAACTGTACTGTGTTGTGAATGATAGGTTTGTATATTCGGTTGGTCAAGTTGAGTGTTCTTACCATATTTGCCCACACACTGTTCATTTAAAGCTCTAGACGTTGAAGATGGAACTTGATGATCTCCTGAAAACCTCAATAATTTGGAGCCTTGAAGTAGCGGTGCTCCAGGGCATTTGCAGGCACATTAGTCATTCCCACAGACCGACAGATGCAGGAACCAAGTTACCATAGTGGTGTTTATCCCACAGAATAAACAGGATGGTGAGTTAAGATATTAAATGTCCTACATTACTCTGCAATATGGACAGAGCTTTTTGACTAAGAGGCCCTTGAGGAGCTACAAACAGAAGAGAAAAAGGATGGTCTTCCATCCACTGATTGGTGGTAGCACAGTAACAATAAGAAAAAAATAGAATTGCTCAAACTTGTACCTCATATTAAGAAGCAGGGTTGAGCATTGGGACTGGTGTTAAATATTTTTTTCCTTCCCTAGACACCTTGAAATATGATTATTTAGAGACTCAGTAGGGATTCCCCCGTTTAAATTATTACATGCATTTTGAATTTCCCCTATGCCTACTTTTCTCCAAAGGGAAAAAAACAGGAGTAATAAGGGCAGAAGTCTCTCCCAGACCTTTCGCTCTCATAGCAGATTAATAATAAGAGCAGAGCTATAGGACTCCATCATTCAAAAAGATCCCCTTGACCTCAAACACTGCTGTACCTCATCCAGGCATGGATGTCCAGCACAGGCTTGGAGATAAATCGCAACAAAACAGATTCCTCAACTTTTACTCAATGCAAAGTCACTTGAATACATCCTGGCCACCGACCTCAATCTCAAGGAACATATTGACAAGTAAACCACAACCCCTTGGTATCAGAGCTCTCTACTAAATAAAGTGAAACTATTCCTCCCAGAAAGTGACTGTAGAACTGCTGTCCAATTCATCACACTTTTGCATGTTTATGGTGCCAATGCCCTGCTCCACAGCTTCCCAGGCTCTACAGTGGCTTCCTGTAAGACAGTGGTACTCAAAGTATGGCCAGCTAACCCCAGATCGTCCTCTGGGATTCCTGGTAAACTGAAAGTTGCATTACAGAAAGCGGCTCGTGTTCTGTTTTTTTGCTTAATTCTGCTAGCTAAGCAACATCCTTTTGGGATTCTGGGCTTTGATTCTGTAGTCAATAATGTAATGTAAACGGATTTGTAGAGCACGAGTGTTAGACTTGGAATCTTTTGGCGTGTTTCCCCTGAGTTTTTGCTTTCTGACCTCCCGGTTTTGACTCTGTTTTGCTGGTGTAACGGTTCTGCGCGCTTTTTGCACTGCTGATCAGTGGTATAGCGCAGGTGCTCCTATGGTAAATTGTGTTATGGATTGGTGTTTCCATGATTGGATATTTGATTTACCTGTTAGCCCCTAGTAAAGTGCACTGCGTGTGCCAGGGCCGGTGAATCAAATGCTACCCGGGGGCCTGCAGCACTGGTTGTGCCACCCCCGTGAGTAGCCCTGAAAACGGTAACTCAGACCTGCCATTGCAGAGTCTGCGCGCAGTTTGTAACTGCCATATCGACTTGGCCAGTGCACACACTGACCAGTCCCTAACCTTCCCTTTTCTTACATGTCAGGCACCCCTCAGGTAGGCCCAAGGTAACCCTGTGGGCAGGGTGCAATGTATGTGAAAGGTAGGATATGCCCCGGTGTGTGTGGCAGGTCCTAATAGTGAATTACAGCCAATTTCGTTTTTCACTATTGCAAGGCTACCAGTTCCCCATAGGACAGAATGGGAGGTTTGTTCATAAAATCTTATGAACATAACTGGCCCAGGGAATTCGGTAAGAAAATGAAGCTTCGTATGCCTGAACTCAGAATCTAAAGATGCCTCTTTTAGTGAAGGTGATTTTTACATTCTGTGTTTGAAAATACCACTTTTGGAAAGTGGTATTTTCTTGCTCAGTCATCCCGTGTGCCTCTGCTGGAATGTGGATTGCCTGTCTGGGTTTTGGATGACAGAAGGCTGGGGGAGCAGGAGGGGCGCCAGATGGTCTAGGTAGGTCAGGAAAGGGCTGAAGAGACCTGGGTTACGATGGGGGAAGGGGGAGGAGACTTCCTTGCACCTCAAAGGGCCTGCTCTCCCTCTGACAAATGCTGTCTCCACCTCCTGCCAGGAATTCACACCAGAGAAGGCAGAACTGGTCCTGATCGGGCACAGGCCCTCTCTGCCTAAGAGATCAAAGGATTTTTGGACATAAATGCTGGGTCCCAGACCCCTGAACTTTAGAACTCATCTGGACAAGAAGACTACCAAGAAGAAGAGCCGGAGAAGCTGCGAAAAGGAACGACTACTTTGCCGGGTGCTTCGCTGGGCTGACCTGCAGTGGCTGCTTTTGTCTTGGGTAGTGAAAGGCCTGGACTGGACTTTCTGCAACCTACATTTGCGAGCCTCTCCAAGGGCTTGAGGTAGAGCTTGCCCCCTGTTCACGAAGTCTCAGGAACAGCAAAGACTTCAAGTTCTTCGACCCGCAGCACTGGGGACGGTGTGTTTTGTGCTGCAACCCGAAGAACACCAACTCGATGACGTCTACGACACCACTGCCGACTCCGTGTCCTGAAGGCAACACAGAGGGCACCGCCGCAACGCCGCACCGCAACCCTGGTCTCACCGACGACGCCTGTCGACGCCGCCACCGAGCCGCTGCTTGCACCGTGACCTGTGGGCACTGCACTCCGCACTGCCTTGCTTCACGCCGAAGCTTTGGCACCGCAGAGGGCACCGCCGCAACGCCGCACCACGACCCTGGTCTCACCGACAACGCCATCTGACGCCGCCACCGAGCTGCTGCTCGCACCGCGACCTGGGGGCACCGCACTCCGCACCGCTGCACTTCGCACCGCAGCACCCGACGCCTGCCGACGCCAGCGCTCCTGACTCCAACAGAGAGGAGATCGACCTGCAACGCGTGTGACTTCGAGGGCCCCATCGCCCTGCATCTCTGAAAGGTACTGTTTGCGGGTCTTCCCGACACCGTAGCTGGCCCACGACCCCGTGGTCAGCCAGAACTGTTTTGGATTTGTGTGTTCATGACGCCGTGGTAGCCCGGACGGCGCTATCCACACAAGGAACTCTTTTTAATCAGCGTATTTTTGAGTTGGGAACTTTTAAGTGTAGTCTTGTGGTTCTTTATCGTTTTTGGTCTTGTTTTAATTATATAAAAATATTGGATATTTTTCTAAACTGGTGTGGTGTCCTTTTGTAGTGCGTACACTGTATTACTGTTGGGTATGTGCAAATGCTTTACACACTGCCTCTAAGATAGGCCTGGCTGCTCGTGCCAAGCTACCAAGGGGGTGAGCAGGGGTTATTTTAGAAGTGTAACTCCCTTATCCTGAATAGAGTGGTGGTTTTTGCCTGGATTTGGCCCGCGCCCTATCCTACCAAGAATCCCATTTCTAACAACGAGCTAATGAAGCGTGAGGATCTCTTGGCGCTGAGTAGGTGCAGAGAGGCCTGGAGCATCAGTTGAAGAGCCAGGTCTTCAGTTTCTTGTGGAAAGGTGTGAGTTTGGTGGTTGTTCTGATGTCCTGGGGGAGGGCATTCCAGATCTTTGCTGCTTGATAGGTGAATGAGCGGCCTCCTGCCCTCCTTCTGAGAATGTGGGGGATGTGTGCGAGTGCCAGCAAAGCAGATCGGAGGTTGCAGGTTGGCTGGTAGAAGTGCAGATGGCAGTTGAGGTAGGCACATCCATTCTGATGCAGCGCTTTGTAGGCAAGGGTGAGTATCTCGAAGTGCCAGTGTTTCTGGACGGGGAGCCAGTGGAGTTCTCAGAGATGGCACATGATGCGGGTGTGGCAGGGTAGGTTGAGAATAAGTCTGATGGTGGTGGTGTTTTGGATCTTGTGTGTGAGATGGGTGGGTATTCCATAGTAGAGGACATTGCTGTAGTCTAAACTGCTCATGATCAAAGCTTGAGTGACGGTCTTTGTGGTGTCCAAGGGGAGCCATTTGAGGTTGTTCTGATAATGTGGAGGCTGTTGAAGCAGGTGGATGTGACGGCATTGATTTGGGTCTCATGGAAAGTTCGGTGTCTAGGATGATGTCCAAGTTTCGAGCCCAGTCGGTGGGGATTGGGGTGGGTCCTTGTTCGGTAAGCCACCAGGTGGTGTCCCAGTAGAAGTTGTTGGATCTGAAAATCAGGGCTTCCGTTTTCTCAGCATTAAGTTGCGGGCAGTTGGTGTGCATCGAGGTGGCTACTTCCATCATGCAGCATTTGAAGTTGTTTTGGTGTTGCTAGGGTCTTCTGAGAGAGACAGGATGAGCTGCGTGACATCGGCACATGAGATGATGCTGTGTCTGAAGGAGTGGGTGATCTTTGCCAGGGGTGCCAGGTAAATGTTGAAGATGGTGGGGTTGAGGGATGGCACCTGTGGGACTCTGTTCAGCCATGAAAGACAGCAATCTGACCTATTGCGTTCTTCTAGACAGGAAGGAGCGCATCCATTGGAGGGCTAGTCCTTGGATTCCTGCGTCGTGGAGTCTGGAGATGAGTGTGCGGTTGGAGACCATGTCGAAAGCAGCAGAGCGGTCAAGCAGAATTAAGGCAGCAATGTCTCCTCTGTCCAGGATGACACAAATGTCGTCCTTTGCAGTGATGACGGCTGTCTTGGTGCTATGGTTGCTGAGAAATCCTGATTGTAAGTTGTCAAGGAGTTTGTGTTCGATGTAGTAGAAGAGCTGGCTGTTGACGTCTTTTTCCAAGATTTTTCAAGGGAGAGGGAAGCAGAGAGATGGGGCGATAGTTGCTGAGGACATATGGGTCTGCGGATGGCTTCTTGAGGAGAGGGGTGGCACTTGTGTGTTTTCAGGAGTCCAGGAATATGGTTATTGAGATGGATGTGTTGATAATGGACTGTACTACAGAGCTTAACATGATGCTGCCAAAGTTGAAGACGCGGTGTGGGCATGGATCCGTGGGGGCACTTGAGTGGGTGAAAGCTATGATTGTTGCGGCTTCTTTGGTGGTCAGCGGGTTCCAGTTGGAGAGATTTGGTGCTCCTGTAGAGAGGGCCTGAGGAGCATGAGGGAGGGTTGTAGGATGAGGTGGAGGCTCAAAGTTCTGGTAAATGTTGGAGATTTTGTCGTGGAAGAAGTCTGAGAGTTGATTGCAGCAGTCCTGCAATGGGGTGATGGAGTTGTATGTGGCTGCGGGGTGGGTGAATTCTTTGACGATCGTGAAGTGTTCTTTAGGTTTGTTGTTGCTGGCTTTGATTCTCTGGGACAAGGCCCTCTTCTTGACCTTGCGTCCTTGTAGGTGCTCCTGTCTGAGGGTTAATGAGAGGATCACCAGTTCCTTTCCAGCTGTCTACAATGTCTCTTGGAGTTCTTGAGTGAGTTTGTGTACCAGTTTGCATGCTATTGTGTGTGTTGTCCTTGAGGGGAGTGAGGCGGTTGGGGCAGGTGGTGAACGAATCGTTGAGGCACTGGGCATTTCTGTCGGCATTGTTGGAGAGGGTGGGATGGTGTAGGTTGAGGGTGTTGATCTATGCCTATTGGGTGATGTTTTTCAGTTGCAGTACTTGGGGAGGCATTGTCAGGGAGTGTGGGTGAAGTTGTTGAAATGAATGATGACCCAATCCTCCACCTTGAAAATTGCCTGATGTCTAAGTCTGGGCGGTGAACTCCGCTCCACTCGCAGAGTTTGCAGAGTTTTCCGCACTCCGTGTTACGCGGAGCTCGCAGAGTTTTTGTCCTCGCTCGCGCTCATCAACATCAAGTTGGCGAGCTTGAGCAAGGAAAATCCACCTCCCGGCGAGATTTTTCCTTATTCATGCTGGTCAACGTCAAGTTGGCGAGCGCGAGCGAGGGAAGTCAACTGCCAGGCGAGATTTCTCAATGCGGGCGGTCGGATTTCTCAATGTGAGTGGCCGCGTATGCTCGCGACCTCTCATGATGAGAAACCATCTGTTCACGTTGAGAAAGCTGCCGCTCGGGTAGAAAATCCACTCAAGCGGAAGAAAGGAAGCAGCGCCCGCTTGCGCTGTGCATGGTGCCTTTCGCGATAATTTCACAGCGCGACAAACACCCGACACTGAAAATGATCCTAAACGGCATTTTTTCTAACCCACTCCGCCGCTTGTGGAGCTCCGTGTAGAGCGTCGGAGATTTGCTTGCACTTCGCAGAGTACGTAACTCCGCGAACTCCACCCAGGCTTACTGATGTCTTCCTTTAGCTCTCGCTTCACTCACATATTTACTCTGGGCTTTCGCACAGCTTTGCTTCACCTGCTGCAACTTGTCAAAAGGCACTTTTGAATCACACATCCAATGCTTAACAAATTTGGCGGTGGCCAACCTTCCTTTCAACAAAGCGAATAGTGACATGTTAGTGGTGGCATTAGGTGTAGTACGTAAAGCCCACAAGAGATTCCTGAGTTCCTTTTTTCAAATGCGTTCCTGTGGGGTGGGGTAGTTGTCAGCGAGTGTGGGTGAGTGATGATGTTGAAATGAATGATGAAGTGGTCCGTCCAGGTGAGCAGGACGGTGTGGTTGATTTTGGCTGTGTTGCAAGAAGAGAAGATGGGGTCCAATATGTGTCCTGCTGTGTGCGTGGGGCCAGTTACGAGCTGCATGAGACCAACATTGAGGAGGCTCTACAAAAGGTCAGTTAGTTTTGGGGTCGGTGGTGTTGGGGTTGGTGGTGTCATGCAGGTGGAAGTTGAGGTCGCAGAGGAGAAAGTTTTTGGAGGCGGCGGGGTGATGAGGTCAGTGAAGAGGTTTCTGAAATTCTGTTGTGGGCCCGGTGGTCGATAGGCAAGGATTCCCTTGGTGGTTGACTTGCTGTCCTTTGGATTTTGAAGTGGAGGTGCTCGATAAAGGAGGTATCTGGATTGTTGTTGGCGGTGCACTTTATGTTGTCTTGGTGGATTTGCGACACCTCCCCAGAGTTTTGAAGTTCTGTCTTGTTGCAGGATCTTGTAGCCACTGGGATGGCATTGGCGATGTCTGGGGTGAATAAAGGGTTGAGTCATGTTTCGGTGAGGAAGGCCAGGTCAGGTGTGTGTGTGTGTTTGTGTGGATGAGGTCCCAAACCTCTGTAGCGTGTTTGTTGAGGGAGCAGGAGTTGAGTAGTATGCATGTTAGTGATTGGTGGTGGATGGTGGGTGCATGGTTGTGGTGGGTCAGAGGTGGAGCTGGATGCTAGGGGAAGCCTGGGGTGTGGATGAGATGAGAAGTGGCAGTGTGAGCATAAGAAAGCCCTACCATGGCGTTGGGTGCGGCGTGGAAGCAGTGGTCATCTCTACGTCTGGGGTTCCAGCAATAGAGTTCTGTGGAGGAGTAACTGTGGATGGTGGGGGGACCAGGATTTCTGGTGCTGGGCACAGTCCATGTGCAGAGGGGCGCAGACGGGCTTGCCTTTTGCACGCCGGTAGCGCACCTGCTGCAAGCTGTCACGCTGCGGCCGCCATTAAGTAGGTCCTGGGGCCGGAGCTCTGGAGGTGGGGGCCAGAAACAGTGGGAAGCCGCTGTGGCGTGCAGGCAGCACCGTACGCCAATAAGTGCAGAAAAATAAATAGAAGGAAAATAAATTAAAAGGAAACAAATGAAAATGTAAAAAAAAAAAAAAAACAAGGGAGCAGCGATGGCTATGAATGCAGGATACGTGCAGCAGGAGAGCGATCCTGAGTTGGCTGGTGCACCAGGCACCAGTTCACCTTGTTTTATGAGCCCGGCAGCCCTTCTTATAGAACAAGCTGCAATGATTCCAGAAACACAGGCCAGATTCAGAAAAACAATATAATTCGTGTTTTAAGGGTACGTTTTTGGTACACTTTTGGTTATGTGCTTTGTCTCTACAGCCAATTCAGCTTGTACTTTCAGTGAGGCAGCCCGCTCACAGGTAAAAGCTTAGCTGGGAGGACTGTGGAAGTGAAGAAATGTATGGGAGCTGTAACTGTAAGTACAATGAGGCTGGGTAAGTGAGTGTGACAGGGGGGTCAGGTCGGTAGTTAAAAGAACAAAATATTCTGCAACTATTTTGTTGGTCTTATAACCTACAGGTAACTGAAAATATATTGTAATGCACACACCTTAAATGAAAAATAAATACAATCTAAACTAATTTGTGGAAATGCACCGTTTTGGTAGGAAAGTTCAGCAATTACTACAGAATTCACATCTATGGGTGTAACTGGATAGTAACTTAGTTAAATCCTGGTTGGTGCACCAGTGAAAAGCGATGTGTATTTATATTGCTACAAGGTTCCATCCTCTGACAGCATGTACTGTGAATGTACAATTCATTAATTTAAAAATGAGTTACACACAGTAGAGCTTAGGCTGCACAATTTAAAAAATGTATAGGCTGCTCACAGCATAAGATAAGCTTCCGCAAAATGTGCAAAGAAAATTGAAACAAAGCATTTATAAATATTCTTTAGAAAAGGAGTGTTTTTTCCATCCCCATAATCCCCAACCTTTCCCTGTCTCCTTGGGAAGACGACAGAATCGACGCGGCCCTCATCCACATCCCAGACATAACTTTTGGCCCACAAGAAAATGTTTCTGAGATCACATCCTATTCACAATACACTCTGATGGAGCTTCATTGGCTCCCCCTGCCACCCAACACCATCTTCAAAACTGTCTGCATCTTCCACAAAACCATCAGGACCTGCAACACCCCCTATCTAGCCAACATGTTTACCACCTCTGGTGGCACTCGGCACATCCACAGCTAGGACACCATTACACTGGAGGCAAAGACGTGAAAAAAGTAAATATATAGCGTTCTCCACTTAGGGATCTGGAATGACACCTGCTTATCTTTCTCCAATTTAGGATTCAGCTGAAGACACACTTAAAAAACACTAAATCAGAATGAAGAAACTGCCACCTTCACTCAGAACCAGCTATCCCTAAGTGAGAACTGTTCTGGATTCCCAGGGCATACAGGGGTTACTGTGCTCGGAGTGTGACAATCAGAGCATATTACCACATGTGTTCTGGGGCTTCACCTTACTATTTGGCCCAAAACTGAATATTAAGTACCACAGAGTTGGGTTTGCAGTGTTTCTGCACTTGCTCAGCTGACGTGGTCATGGTCTATGATTAGTGCTCCTGCGCAGACTGGTTTGGGTTAGCAGTGGGAGTACCAGGTGAAAAAGATTGCACCTGGGTTATGTGGCAGTTTGATGAATCTTTCTACTTGGGTTCTTCCTCGGGCACAATCACAAACACAGCATACAGATAAGCCAGGGGCTCACTAGGTGGCCATTATAAGTTGTAGCACTGATTACTTTGGGTTGGTTTAAGTGCCTGACAGTGGAGGATGCTTTCCTCCTCATCACAGTAACTCTTCTGACACTCTGAGTCTTTGGAAAAGACCAGAGGATTCAGTCAGGATTCTCTATCACCATGAGCCTTCTCAGCATTCAGGCACTTGTGTAGCACTCACACAGTGTCAATTTGCATAGTACCCTACAGCACTCAGTATATATGCTTCATCCCATGCTTCAGGGGACACTTTAGGGCTCCCTGGCCTCACCCTCTGGTAGAGAGATGCTGATTCTTCCCTTTGTTGCAGCAGATGGTGTGGGGTTGCCTTGCCTCAGTTACTTCACATTCTTCTGAGAAGCATCTCCCTCATGCATACAGACCTCCAATGCTCCTTCTGAGAAGCTGGCCAGCTCTGTCCTTCAAAGCAGGGTCAGGCAGCCTCCCCTGGCAGGCCAGTAGAATTTCCAGGCTTTTTGGCCCCCTGGTGAGAGGATTTGGTGGTATATACCTCAATCCTGGAGATTGGAGAGAGTGTCTTGGTTGCCAATGGTTTGGAGATCCCAGATTCTGGTAGAGAAATCTTAGCATACCGGTTGGAAGTTTCTGTCCAATGTTTATACTAAATACCAGACATCATTTTTTTATTTGTACAGTCTACTTTAAGATTGGTTTAGGGCAGTTCCTGTTTGCTTTTTACTCTCAGTCATAATTTGTGTTTTCAGGTATTGTAATGAAGGTGGGGTGGAATTGGGATTCTACTTACAGATGATACCCAAAGCAAGCAATCAGGGAAAGACAAAAGGGTAGACCCTTTTAAAAAGTCCTCAGAGATGGTAAGGTTTGTCACAGGAAATATATTTATTGAGATGATAAGTCAAATTTGACTGAACATGACAAGCAGCAGACAGTAACTGCGGTTTAGGAATCCCCTCACGTTCCAGGTTCCACCTGGACAACAGTGTCCACGGTGGTACCTGCTCTATGTTCTGAACACAGAACCCAACCCTTTTCCATCCCCATAAAAATCAACAACATTTCTTCCTTACATTAAAGAATGCAAAACCCAAAAGAAAACTAACATACAACATGTAATAGTACTGCTTATACCCCTTACTAACAAAACACAAAAGTTGAGAAAACAGTGGATGAAGAACATCAACAAACAAACTGCAAAACAATCAAATCAAACAGCAAAGAAATACATAATTTCCATCTGAAAGAAATGCACCATTACCGTCTGATCATAACAGAAAATTTGAGTAATACTTTCACAAAATCCTTATGCTATGCAGGTGGCTTCTCTCCCCTTCTGACCTCAAAGACCTTTCCTTCCCATCAGCCAACAACAGATTGTCTGACACACTGGAAGCACTTCTAACTCCATTTTGTTTGGATAATCTTTCTTTATTCCACCACCTCCCATTGTTCAGCCGAACCACTCTGTCTTTAACAGAAATGACTTGCATGGGAACCAAAAACTTAGATTGACCCTTAGAGACTATACCTGGCAGTTTCACTTTGACCCAATCCTCCACCTTGAAAATTGCCTGATGTCTTCCTTTAGCTCTCTCTTTACTCACATATTACGAATAGTGACACGTTGGTGGTGGAATTAGGTGTAGTATGTAAAGCCCACAATAGATTCCTGAGCTCCTTTTTGCATTGCAACCCATTTGCCACTGCCAATTAAATGTTATCCTTTATAATCCTGTTACAACGCTCAACTAGACCATTGCTATGAGGGTGATTTAAAGAGGTTGTGACAAGTTTCATGTCCCAATGAGATGCAAAAATTCAGGAATTCCCTTGATACAAGTGGCACCCCATTAACAGTGACCAGTTCAGTTAGGGCACCCTCCCTCAAGAAAACTGTCTGTAAAAATTCTGCTCCTTCTTCAGTATTGGCCATTTTAACAAACTGCACCTCCAGCCATCTAGTGGCATAGGCTACAAGCACAACACCATATCGCCCATCCAGAACATACAGGGGTACAATGATATCCAAATCTAATTTCAACCAGGGCTTCTCAGGCACGGGAATGGCCTCAACATGGCTGGGAAAGGAGACTTGCATCTTATCACTCACTGTGCAAGTCATACAATCCCTCACATAGTGTTTGACACTCCGGTCCATCCCAGGCCACCAA
The DNA here is from genome assembly GCA_963921515.1 of Calotriton arnoldi. Taxonomy (NCBI): domain Eukaryota; kingdom Metazoa; phylum Chordata; class Amphibia; order Caudata; family Salamandridae; genus Calotriton; species Calotriton arnoldi. The sequence goes on from CAWUFW010012878.1 coordinate 361,880, forward strand.
ATTATCTCTCTGAACCTTCTTTTCATAGCTCTCATGTCTACATGTCTTTCATGGGCCAAAGTTAACACTTTATTCTGCATGGCATGTGGAACCACAAGTAGATCCATCCTTTTCATCACGCCCTCTTTCATACTTAATTCTGGGAAACATGTTTAAATGCACTAACACCTTCTCCCATGCTCACGTTTGACCACTTCTTACTCAAAATTCCTGCCACCTGTTGCATAGTTTTGTTGTCTTGCACAGCAGTCTTCCACTCCTCCTCCAATATACACCAATACTGTGATTTTTGAAATGCCGCAATCACACAAAATCCTCTTCTAATGGTTCCTCTGTTTCATCACTCTTGAGTGGTAATATGGACAAACAATCCGCAAACACATTGTTTGTGCCCTGAATATACTCCAACCGAAATTGAAACTCTAAAATTCTGTGATGCCACTTGACGATGCGAGTCAGCCTTACTGGTCCCCATAGTAGTAAACACCCCCATCAAGGGTTTGTGATCCATGTGTATAACAAACTTTGTTCCCCAAAAACATTTTCTGAAGTGGTCTACACCCCACCAACACGCAAGAGCTTCACGTTCGATGACTGAGTATGTAGATTCTGCACTCCACAAAGCTTGAGAAGCAAATGCTATAACTACATCTCTACCCTCTCTTATTTGTAACAGAACAGCCCCCAAACCATGCTGGCAGGCATCTGTTACCACTACAGATATGTCGCGGGTATCAAATGACTGCAACAGAATGGCATTCAGTAACTCATTCTTAATGGTTTCATACTCTTGATTCTGTTCGACAGTCCATACAGACTGCTGATCTTTTATCACGAAGGATCTCATGTGATAAGTTTTTCCACTGCAATTGGGAATAAAATGTGCATAAAACTCCAGCATTCAAAAAATGACCGCAAATAATCTTCTTTGTCTGGGACAGGAAATTCTTGATAGCTTTCACCAAGCTCTTTTTAGGTTCTACCCCTTGGGATGACAAATTGTATTCTAGATAATCGTACACCAAAATATCATCCTGGAAGCACCTCACATTTGCAACCCCCTTGAACAAGGCTTCCACCACTCTCTGAATGAAATAGGATGCCTACTTCCCCTATGCAAGACAATCTGATGATATCCGGACGACATATCAAGCGTAGTAAAAACTTTAGCCCCCTTAAGACTACTTAACTTTTCTGTGATGTTCGGCAATGGATGTCTATCAACCCATATTCATTCATTCAGATCTCTCAAGTCTATGCACATTCTCAAACTTCCATTTCCCTTCCCGGCTAGAACCACAGGTGACAACCACTCCGGACTCTCAACAGGTTCACTTATGCCTTGTTCACTTAAAGATTTCAATTCCTGTTCCATCTTCTCCCTCATGGCAAAAGGCACATGTCTGGGTTTGTGAACTCCTGGCTTCACTTCTTCTTTCAAAAGTATGCGATGAGAAAAACCCTTGAATTTGCCCTGTTTTTGACTAAAAACCCGGAGAAAGGCCTTCTCCCAACCGTGCTCCACCAGTGACCACACCGACTTCCACTCGTCCTTTAACAAAACTTGCTCCTGACTATTAGGATCTAAAATGATCCCCTAACTATTTTGTTCCAACCATCTGAATAAGTATGACCCATCCTTTGCTACATAAACTGTGGCAGGGGTACTGCGCCCTTTAAAAGATAACTTACAATCAAATTCATTTAACACCTCCACTCACTGGTTCACCCTCATTTGCTATAGGTTTGAGTTGGAACATTCTTAACTAGATATTCTGAAACTTACTCCACTTATCTGGACCAATCAGGGTGAAAAATGAACCAGAATCTTGCATCAAGGGGACAGGAATACCATCAATGTCCACCTCACAAACCGATCTTTTGACCAAATTGGAATCTATTTTCAAGACATTGCTTTTTCCTAAACCTTTGACCAGTAAATCAGAAATAATCATAACTTGATTCTCCTCCTCACTGCCTGAACTTGAATTAGTTTCATTTACATTGTTGACCGATAGTATTTTCTTAGGTTTGCCTTTTCCCAATATGGGTTTTGACCTGCAAACCATAGCAAAATGTCCCTTCTTTTTACACTTGGCACTACTGCAGAACACATTGGGGCATTTCCTAATTGATTTCTGCTACCACACCTATAACATTCTAATACTTTTTGTTTGGTGTCCATTTCCCTTTCCCTCTTCCTTGCCGACGCATCAGAATTCACAGCTTGGACCCTGGTTTCTATTGCCATTTGGTCCATGTACATAGCAGTAGTTTCTACACTTTTGTCTATTTCAAGTGCTTTATCTAAAGTCAAATTCCGGGGGGCAGATTTACAAGCCCCTTGCGCCACGGGTGCGTCACTTTTTGTGACGTACCGGTGGCTCATTTTACTGCTCCATATTTACAAGGACAGGAAAAGTCACCCTGCGTGACTTTTCCTGTCCTTGTAAATATGGCCCCTTTGCCCGCAGCACTTTGCGTGAAAGGGGTGTTCCATGGGTGTTGCTGTGGGTATTCCCACGCAACACCCATGGAACCAGACACATTTCCAGATTTACAAGCAATCGTAAATATGGAAATATGGATTCTGCAGCACACATAGAAAGAGGAGATCACCTCTAATGATTGTTTATGTACATGTCCCTTCCTGCACATAAACAATCATTGAAACAATGACGTTTTTCAACTTCTATGTGTGCTAATGTAGCACACATAGAAGTTGAACAAGCATTGGCATAGCCAATAGGTCTCGCCTTTGGGACCTTATAAGTATTTAATTATGCAGCACAATTTCCTTGGTGCAATATCAACTGTTGCATGGCTAAACACTTATAATGTCCCAAAGGCAAGACCTATTGGCTATGCCAATGCTTGTTAAAGTATTGTGTGTCTGTGTGTGTTTTTTTTGTTGTTTTTTTTGGGGGGGGTTACACTTGAAATGCTTTTTATTAAAGAGTTACCCCATTGGAGAGCAGGCTGACATTTTCATCTTCCCCTACTGTTGTGGGCTGTTTGGATCTCTCCTTCACTAACAAAGTACTCTGGCATTCCAATTTGGAACTTCGCCCAGTCAGGTAAAATATTTCAGGAACTAGCAAAATAGATGGACGAGCCCCGCCCTACGCGCAGACTCTGTGCAGGTGCCTCCGTTTAGTTTTTATAATTTCGGTTAAAAAAAACGGCATCATTTAATGAACGTAGAAGGGATAGTTGCAGCTGGTAAACGGCACAATTTCCTACAAGAAAACATCTGAAGTTATCGTTTGGGCCATAGAACGGCCAGAAACGTCAACACGCGGAAGCGTGTTCCGTGAGGGCTGAAGTGCGCTGAAACAATGACATTGCTAATGGTACGTGAGCGAAAAGCTGGCGGAGGCGTGGAACTGGGTCTGGTGTCCGAGTAAGTATAGGGAGGGGGAGGGGGGGCGGTTGTTCCAGACAATGCTCCCCACCTTGAAAGAGTGTTTCTATTTCCCTGTTAGTACAATATTGATACTGTCTGTGCCGACATGGCATTAGGTGCACAGCTATTTACTAAATGATACACTTATTTATTTATTTGACCTCGGCGGAAAGCAGAGCCCGGGTTAGGTGGGGAGGGTGGGAGAAGGCACAGCGGGTTGTGAGGGGTGACAGTAGGCCAGATGTAAGCACAGGAGTGAGAACTGGGGAGGCGACAGGAGGGAGGAGCCATTAGCAGGACGAAGCAAAGAGCCGGCAAGAAAGTGAATGCACTCGTGCATGTACGGCATCTACCTTGCAGCGACATCTGTTTCCAATTAACAAGCGCGGCGAGGGCGCGATGATTGGAAACAGATGGCGAAGCTGCTCGCTCCCGCAAGGTGGATGCTGTACATGCACGAGCGCTTATTGGAAACAGTGCAGTACATGCAGAAGTTTTCCAAAAAGTGCAGACCGATTCCAAGAAGTCACTCCTAAGCAGCGCTTGCGCGCTGATTAGGCGAGATCTAAAAACGGTATTTCAGATTGTTTTTGTGCAAGAAGGGAACCCTTCCTGGACAAAAACAATCTCCCCACGACGCAGGCATCCTTGCACCATGGTGCAAGGGTGCCTGCGCCGGTGCATGGCAGCAGTTTGTGCGCCAGCGCAGGGGGAAGCACAGAGATGCAACATATTGTTGTAAATATGTCGCATCCCTGTGCTTTGAAAGTGACTCAGTGCGGCACAGCCAAATGGCTTGCAGCACGCACTGAGTCACTTTCTTGTAAATCTGACCCCCGGTATTTAACAATTTCTCTTAAATTTTCTTACTATTAGTTTTCTCAACATTTCATCCTCAAATGCAAACTGTATAGACATGACCCATTTTGCCACACCTGGAGCATTTTTTACCCAATGCCAGACAAACAGGACTGTCTCCTAAATGTGATTTTGAACCACACCTATAACAAAATGCATTAATTTTGCTTTGTTTCTGGTGAAATGATTTAACAAATTTAGGCCTGTAAGAAACATTGTTAATTGCAGAATCATGTTGGATCATGCTAACGGGAGAAACATTTTCATTAGTTAAACATTTTGAAGTGATAATAGATCTTTCAATGCCTTTAGCAATATCAATAACCTCAGCTAAAGATGGATCTCTGCAGCTGAGTATGCGTTCTTGAATCTTCTTATGAAAGCAGCTGTAAACAAATTGATCCCTTATGTAAAAATCCAACTCAGCCCCAAAGTTGCAGTTTGAAGCTAAGTTTCTCAGTACTGAGATATAGTCCTCAATTGTCTCATCTGAATTCTGCTTCCTTTTCATAAAGTTAAATCTCTCCAGCATTACACTTGGCTGCTCCAGGAACTTTTTGTTTAGTCTGTTAACAGCATCAGTGTATACATTCCATCCATCTCCTTCACCCGGTGGTGGAATAGTTACTGGTAGATTATCAAAAGTTTCACGACCAGCACTGCCTAAAAAGTTGTAAAGGATTGCTAACTTGCGTTTGGGTGAGTAACTTTCTGCATCTATGGCAACCAAATAATTCTCAAACGATTTAAACCAGAGTTTCCAGGTTTCTTTTGGTTTGCCTGGTCTTGGTAGAAAGTGATCTAATTGAAAAATCTGTTGGGAAGCCATTTAAAGTACAAGAAAAGCAGTGCTTGTAATGAGGAAAAGAGGTCGTTTTGATGAAATTAATATATAAGTGATAAAAGGTGTTAGTCAATTTTTAATGAACAATTAATAAGCAAAATAACGTTGCACGCGTGTGGAGCGTGTTAAAACTTACAGTTATTATCCCCGAGGTGAATATCCGCGGAGCGTTAGCGTCGTGACTCAGATAATTAGGCAGAGAAGTGTGCGCGAGTGAGGCCAATCACAGTGCGCGTATTAAGGAAGAGAAGTCATGGGATGCATCGACCAATCAATCCTCTGTTTTCGGATTGAAGGGTTAGCACGCCAAAGTCAGAACTCACGCTGAGAGGAAATCGTCACTGAATGTGTAGAAAATGAGATGCCAATCCGGAAACTCGCTCCTCCAATCGATGCGTGTAGGCAGGTTAGAAGAGAGGATTTCCTTAGCAGAATGACAGAGCTGAGGGGTATCAAAGGCGGTTGAACAGAGGAAGATGTTCAGAAACTGAATGGTGAGTTGCAGGAAGACCGTTGATACATCAGCTGATTCAGTGATCGTAGGAGGCCCAACGTTTGTGGTGTTGAATGAAGAAAAGCAGGTAAATGATCCCAAATTGTCGCCAAATGAAATGTGGAACTTCTTTATAATAAGTAGATATGACGAGGAAAAAAGGCTGAGGTAAGTTTGAAGGTTTATTTGAAGTTCAAATGCAGACACCACTGGAGTGCGTCCTTCCTCCTTGAAGTCCAAACGGAATCTGTTAGTAGACTCCGTTTGTACTTCGAGGAGTCGTTGGGATGCACGAGAATGCACTTTCAATAAATGCTTGTTTAAGTAACAATAACACAGCATGCGCGCATAACAGGAATTGCGCGCATGCCAAGAACAGAATGTTCACATGTACAAGAATGACAATGGCACAAGAATGACAATGTATTACATCATTACACTTTGCGAATGTGCACACTAAATTTGCCATGTGAAACACAATAATAAGGCAAGGATTGTGTGTTACCGATCCTGCTTTGTGAGTGCCCACCAATATGCAACAAAATTCAGTAAAGTACACAAAGTCCTGAATAGCTGTTAAGATAACTAGAGAAGGTATGCGTATAACCGATAATCCCTTTGTGTACATGCACTAATTTGCCATAAAATTACCAATGACGCTGGGCTTAACAGTTGCTGTCTTACACGCTAAGCTCGGGCCACTTTAAACAGGCGCAGGGTGTGCGAATCAACGGTAAAGCCTAACCATCAGCCAGGCTAATTGTTCATTTTGTTTGAGAGAAGGTGTGCGTATCACCGATGTGCGCCTGTGGTTGAACGCTAAAAGCCATTGATGAGCAACCTTGCGAGCAACGCTGTGAGGCATATAACAGGGTTGCTATGCAACACTCAGGACAATCATGTGACAGCTCTCTGGCAGAGCGCAGGCCCACGTGATATGCAACACCAAGTCGGCAACGACAGGGCTGTCCCAAAGTTCATAGGTCCACGTGGGCAAAAGTACAAATTAGGAGCACTTATCTGCCATGCGCCGAAGTTCTGCATTGTTGCTGCTGACGGGCACAGCCTCCGACAAATTTTGCCATAACGCGGCCTGGACTTCAACACAGTGGCAATTCTCGAAGCTCCAAAACTGGAATCACAGCAAGAGTGATAAATGCCTGTCCTGCCAGTCACAGGGTTCCAGACCGATCGTATCCACTAAAAAGTCTTCTGAGAAAGTAAGGTTTGTCACAGGAAATGTATTTATTTAGAGATAAGTCAAACATGACTGAACAGGACAAGCAGCAGACAGCAACTGCCATTTAGGAATCCCCTCACATTCCAAGTTCCACCTTGACAACGGTGTCCAAGGTGTTACCTGGTGTAGGTTCTGAGCACAGACCCTAACACCTTTCTTTCACCCTAAACAACAGAATCTGCAGACATACACCATCTGCGCTGCCATTCACTAAATGGCAGTGTTCAAGAAGGACTAATCAGCAATCTCTTTTTAAGTGGTCCTCATAGACTTTCTAAGGGAGGTCCTGCCTCTATCCTCCCTCATTTCAGTGCCTAGGTCTCCTCCCTTTAGCTCCTAGAATGTTTCAAATACATGTCCACTATCTAGGGAAGCTGTATCCCATCCTCTACCTTGTGCCAAATCAAACCAGGGGCTATCCAAAATGGATCACAACAGTGCGAGTAGCCAGCCTCTCACCACAACACAGTGGCTTCCTCCCATTTACAGTCGACAAACAAGCACTTGATACACACTTAAGGGATGTCAGTGCAAGGGTCTTGGTGTTACATCTAAGCTGAACTTTATTTGAGTGTGGCCAGTAGACCACTCTCCTCCTGAAACAGAAAAAAGGTAGCTCTTGACTGTCAAAACATACACATATTTCCCTCACACTACCTTCTACTGGGTCGTTACCTTAATCATTTCCATTCCGGGCCTGAGAAATCATAAAGGCACTGTGGAAGATAATTTACCCTAACGTATAGGCATTTGCTGGGAATAAAAGAGATGCAAGAAGGGCAAAAATTGAAAACCATGATGGAATGTGGGGAGCAGAACACCACTCATTATGGAAAAAAGAAAAGGACACATAGTGAGAGGCTGGCTATAGTAAGAGTTAGCTAATGTAACTAGTTAGGGCTACAAAGAAGTAAAATATTCACCATGCTTGGGAATAGTGCACAATTAGCCTGCCCTCAATCCAATATATTGTTACTCCAACCCTCTCTTATTTCTCCCCTACTTTCATGCCATAGTAAATTGGAGTGTACATTGGAGTGTCCAAATCTGTCGATTCTCACTATGCTGTTGGCAGGCTGCCCAAACTTTGCTCATATTTTCCTCCTACTAACCAAGACTAATATTGATCCAATAGTCTACCTCCCACCTGAGCATACCACTCAAACTTTGAGTGGTATGTTTGGGTGGGAGGTGGGCTAGACTAACCAGAGCTCTTCTCTACATTCCAGAACCAGTGCTTAGTTTATAAATAAATAAGTGTCAGGGGCATGAGACTACTGCAGGTTGCTCCAACCATTACGTCTGCGAGCGCTACCAGTGACAGAACCAGCACAAAAAATTTCGTAATAACACCAGTCCAAAATGCAGTCTGTCTGAAGAAAATGTTGAAATGCAGCAAATCCAGCTTCCTAGGTACAAAGAACCCAGGAGATCTATTCCTGATAACTGACAATGACTTCAAAAAATAACATTAAAAGGTTCCAAAGTAGAACAGTATGACAACCAATGACAGATCACTAAATAAATACACCTTACAACAATGGAAAGTAAAACATCCACAGCAGCAGATGCCACACATTTTTCCCTTTTTTTTTTTAGCGGATGCCACACATCTTCCTGCCTTTTTTACATCTCAACCACAACAAACATGCAAAGACAAAATAAACACAAAACGAGAAAAGGGACTAATAAACAACAGCAAAAGAAGGCACAAGACAAAAACACACATTAAGCAAGAAAACCTAACCACAAACTATAAAAAAACAACAATGGATAATTTAGTCACTATAGAACTATAAAAGCACAATGGAGGATTTACTCACTATATTTTCTAGGTACGTTGATAACATGAGCACTCCTCCTTAACCCAGTCCCTTAACCATTCCCAGTCCCTGAGATAGACATTTGCTTGATATTGACAGAAATCCACTTGTAACTTCCAGCATCACTCTTTGATACCTTAGCTACCCTTGCCACATTCCTCCATTGACCATTTGATACCCGCACAACCTTACCCCTCACCTCGATGAAACTAACCAGGTCTCTGAACTGAGCAAATCCTTTCTTTAACAAAATGGGATCTTTGACATGCACCAAATCTCCTACATCGAACTTGACCTTCCTGACAAAGCTTCCCTTGAATATCATGTCTCTCTGACATCGGGCAACACTGCGTTCATCACGCAAAAGCTTTGCCTCATCACTAGTTACAGTGACATCGCAACCTTGACCCATCATCTCCATCTTTCAAAAGGGACAAAACAAAGAGACTGCCTTCCTCACCCTCAGTAGCTCAAACAGTACTTTGCCAGTAACCGTATGAGGCGTGGACCTACAGGCCCAACCCAAGCCTCTGATCACAACTTCGCAATCTACTCTGGATTTTTTGGCATTCTGTATACACTCCATCAAAATCCTGTTGAATCTCTCCACTTTGCTATTGGCTTGAGGGTGATATTGTGGTGTGCGCAAATGTTTCACCACACACTTGCTCAAAAATTCCATCATGTGAAGGAAGTAAGGTGGACACCACTATCTGTAAGCAGTTCTTCAGGAACCCCTTCTCTAGCAAACACCTCATGGAAGAAACGAATCATAGAATTCATATTGGCTTCTGCTACACTACGCACCTCCACTCACCTGGAAAGATGATCCACTATCACAATGAAGTATCTCATATTAAAAGGTAATTTGTGAAATGGTCCCAAAAAATTGACTGCAATCCTTTGCCCCACCTTACCTGGACATAACACCGGTACAGTTTCCAGTACAGAAGTAACCAAATGTTTGTCACTGAAACAGCATTTCACCCAATCCCTCAACAGTCTTTCTATCTTCACATCCTCTCCAGGCCACCAAAGATGAGTCCTGACCTTATGTTTAGTGACACTCATGCCTAGAGGGCCCGCAAGAGCAGTCTTCAAAATCCTTTGACGGAAACAATCTGGTGGTATCAACTTGTCCCCTCTCACCTGCAGTCCTTCTTTCACTGATAATTCATCAGCAACCTTACTGAAAGGTTGCAAAGCTACATCCATAGATTTCTCCTTTGGCCATCTAACTTTCACAAAACTCATCACACGATTCCATACAACATCCTTCTTCAACCGGTAGCACCATAACATCATATCTAAACAAATTACCAAATCTTAAACTTTGGCAATAATGCATTCCTCAATCCCTTCCTGTACATCCACTTCATATGCTCTCAACAGGTGAATGAGACAAGAAATCTGCTCCCACAATTTTTCCACCTGCAATGTGGACCACACTAAAATTGAACTCCAACAATTTGGTATTTAATCTACCCAAACTGGCCGTGGCTTTCTTGATTGTTTTGGAATACACTTTTGAATTTTTCTTTCCAATTCACATCAGTGACAGAGTTCATCAGTGTAATAGGATGTTTGTGACTCAGTGCCTGATTACGACTTTTGGCTCAGCGGGATCAGGCGGTATGCCACCGCCATGCTTTCACTGTGCCAAAGTGGTGGTCAGGCCGCTAGCCAGATTAGGAGTTTCCGCCAGTCTGGCGGGCTGTTTTTTGGCGTTCCCACAGTGGTGCCTCAGAAAATGGGCACCACAATGTGATTGCCAAAAACAGTTCCTGCACTGCATGGACTGCAAAGTCCATGCTGTGCAGGAACTGGGGTGCATGCAGAGGCACCAGGGGGATCTGAGGGCCCCCTTTGTTTCTTCTTTGCCACAGTTTTCATGGAAGTGGAACCGCCAAGCATATTGCGGCCTCAAGACCGCCACGCCATCGCCAGGGAATGGCGATTCCCGTGCGGCACGGGCGTCCCAAGGCAGTCCGACTGCCCAACTTGTAATGGGGCGGTCGTACCGCAGGTGCAGCAGTGGCTTGACTACCACCGCCGCACCACCATGAGTCTAGCAGTCCTCAGACTGACAGACTCATAATTAGGGCCTCAGTCCAATTATTAACCCAAAATAAACTTGGTGCCACCACCCTAAACATTAATGCTTTTAAGGGCTGCATAAACTTTATCTTTAATGGTTTTAGTCTCAAAACAAATATCCGCCAAAAAATATCCAACCAAATTAATTCTGCTACCTTCAAACGCGATTATGGTGACATCTGGGGGAAATAGACCTTTATCCGCCCAAAACTCCTTATACTCTTCAATTGAAATTATTTTTATTCTCGCTCCCAAATCAATTAATAATGGAAGTTAAATGCCATCAATTAAAATAGGTATATGTGGAGCACTGTATTTAGTGTTACTATGCACACTCCCAATCTCAACACAATCATCAGAAAACCAATAACTTCTCCACCACATCATCCATAGCTTGATTTTAAACACTCCTAACGCCCACAAGTTTACTACCTCTACGTACCTTCCCAAAATGTCCTACTTATTTACATTCCCAACATTCCTGTGTGGTGGCTGGACAATTCTTAGAATTTGACAGGTGAAACAAAGATCCACATCTGTAGCATGTGGGTTTGTCGGAACTACAAAATAGACCTTTACCCCTAATGAAACTGACACTTGAATGTTGTGCGGTTGACTGGTTTTCCCTGTTGTGCGGTTTGACTGGTTAGACTCTACCCTTGCCTCACAGTTTTAGGAAACTCTCCTGCCCCAACTATTTTGACTCTTCTAAGGATGATTCTATACTTTTTGCACTGTTGATTAATTCATCAAGTGAAGGATTCCTACAAGCCAGTAATCCTTTAGGTATTTTCTTTAACTCACAATACACAGCCAGCATTTTTAATGCTGTGACATACGAATAAATGGATTCATTGGGAGCTTGTACATGTGTAAAAAACTTGTGGTGACACACAACTAAATTTACTTCACCCTCAAAATAGATTTCCAATTGTTTGACAGCCATCTCAAATTCTTCACATTCTTCATCCTCACCACAAAAATATTAAGGTAAATGATCAAAGACATTCTGACCTTCGAAACACAAAGAATAATACAGTAAATTGCGCTTCCTATCTGGTTTAAATTTCAAACAATCATTGCACCTAAATATGCACTAAATGATCCAAACCAAAGACTCCATTTCAGAGGTGGTTCTGATCCAGCGGGTTACTAGCAACAAGCATTCATACACCGAATACTCACCTGGGCCCATACATTCATACTACGCTAGCAATTTCCCGCAGGGGGTCAGTTGTACTCTTTATCAAGAATCCCTGCTACCAATTACTTTTCTGATTGAAGAGTAATGACTTACCAATGGACCCTTTGCTAATTGGGAAGTTTAAAATGAGTGACATTCAATACAATTCATAATCCGGAAATAATCACTGAGTCAGGAAGTTTTAAAATGTTTATCTAAAGTTTAGCAGAGTAAATTACAGAACCACATGATACTCAACCGTATATCAAGGATGAAGCATAATAATCAATTATTGATCAATGACGGTTCCTCAGAAAGAAGAAGATAGAGACAGCAGCGCAATTAAAGGTTGCATTATATTTACCTAAAGGTGCGAGAACCAAACCCCTTGGCCAAGGAGTTGGAAAGATAGGTCCCAGGAAGGATGAAGAGCAAAGACCTCCGGACCAGGTTCAGGACAGGGCAGGTGACCTCTCTATCAACGACGCCTGTGTCGTTCCCCTCTCTGATACTTCGCTTCTCCTCGATTCTCCTGTGTCTTCCTTCTAATGGAATCCGCCGCCCCCACCTCAGGACCTCTCTGGACAGCGGTTCGGCCTGCAATCGATCAGCTCGCTCTCTGGTTCTCCAAACTGACAGCCTGAATGCTAATGCTAAAATGCTAACTAATTAACTAATTCTATATCTATTATACCCTTCTATGCCCATGTACCTCCCCTAAATGTTGCAAAAATATGGGACCACTACTTCTGATTGGACGGGGACAGGGGGTTGATCCTCACACCATGTCACTTTAGTTCAATTTCTTTAAGCCCATTGTCTCTAAAATACCGCCCATCACAATTAATACATTTGCTTTATTTCCCACCCGTTTCCCATTGATTCAGCAATACATTTTATATACATTTGTATCGAGTTCAGGTACATTTCGGATGAACTTGTGAACCAGGCTTCGTGACCTTGGAGGGCTTCCAAGTTGACTTCATCGCTTTCTCTGGTCAGCCTTTCAGGGCGCATGTGCAGAACCAATGCAGTTCAACCAACCCAGGCCCATTTATGAACTAATAAAAGTCAAAGAAGAAAATATTAAAATCACAAAATAAATGGTTTCACTGTATACCCACTATGTCTACTCTAATCCCGTTTAATTAAATTCTATCCCGCATTAATAGCGTTAGAATACCACAGTTTTAATTGCAACATATGAGCAAGCTGTAGCACGTGAAAACTTTAAGCAGCCATTTTAATACACACTGCGCAGAAGCAAAAGTTTTCCCCCAAGCAAAGAAAGACGTCATACTACGTGATATGGTTGGCACAAGCGCAATGAGTTTCCCGCGCTTTAGCGGCCATTTTAGATTAGACAAGCGTTATTTGTTAGTTTAAAACACATTGGCAAGCTTCACTCGTATAATGTTCATGGGTGCATTTGTTAATATAGACATTACAAAGATTAATAATTAATACTGTGAGAGGATTGCTTACGAGCAAGTCCTTGCTCCATCAATCCCCTCTCTGATGGCGTTTCTGAGCCATCAAATACTACCCACAACCAGATGCCAACTTTTAGCATAAAATTGTCTCAGCTTCATTTTTACACTTTCTGTTTTTAACGTCTCCTTTCAGTTTCTTGTATAATTCACTTTTCAGATCTTCTAGTTCAATTTCATCAAACTTTCGTTTCTTTCCTTTTCCTGCCACTCTATACATCTCACTCTTTCTACAACATTTGCACCATATTATTATTGACATTACTATTATTGCTATCCCTGCTAAGGGTACTAATATTTGACCTATAAGTCCTTTCCCTACATTAGCAAACCAGGTACCAATTGACGTAATACTATTTGTCAATCTTTCCCATACACTATCAACTTCCAGTGGTTTTAGTTCCTTCTCAAGTTTGGTTATATTCTGTATATATGTTCCAATTTCTGCACTTTTGTCAGGTATGTAAGTGCAACAGTGTTTCGTCTTCAATAATTTACAGACTCCGCCCTCTTTGCTAATATTATATCAAGAGCAAGTCGATTTTGCATAACCATAGATCTAATCGCAGCCATCTCCGCATTAATCATTAGAAATCCTCCAGCAGTGTCCGTTGATAAACGATCAACTACTGTAGATAATTTACATATTTTCCTTGAGTTCAGAATTATTCCCACTGAAGGTATCAATGCACCAAATATATCACCTACAATTTCAGAAAAACTAGCTCGTTTACTACGTGTTAATTCACTATTATTTTCATTGCTCCCAGTGTTTCTTTTTACGTGGTATATTTTTGGAAATACTATTCCAAAATAACAACTACCATACCACAGTGCAGGAAGCCTAAAATAAGCCTTATTCCCAGACACATAATAGATTCCAGGAAGAACTGAATCTGTTCCTCCTTTTAGTCCCCAACCTCCAAGAATTAAGAAATTATGCTCACATTCACTGGTACCAATAAAAACATTGTTATACTCAGTCTTTAACCTATGTAGACAAATGTTCCCTGTCTTTACAAAATCCAGAGCCATAGCAGCTTGAGCCTTGCCAGGTGCGTAACTACCTTCTTTCTCAGCCAAAGGTGGCAGATGAGCCTTATGCTCAGATGCTTTCTTTTGGAAATCTTGTCTTATATCTTCTACTAAATTCAAAAAATATCTTTTCTTCTTCATGTAATGAACATGTTAGATTGCTTCTATGTGCATGTGTTATGTCTATTGATTTCATTGTTAAGAAAAATTCTCCCATAAACTGTGCATCTTGACTATTAAGCACTGGGTTCATATTCTTTCGAATCGGAACCTCAGAAAATATCACATCTATATTTGAATAATAATACTGAAGTTTCCCTGTTTTATAAAATAAACTAGCCAATACACTACATGATATGCCATAAGTTAATGGCAAATGATGATATGTTAACCCTTCTGCTACTGATTCGGGTAACTTCATACAGACATAACAATTACTAACTTCCATGGTATCTACATATTGAAACAATAATTTTGTGAAAACATTCAAACTAGTGTCGTTATCTGTTACTTCATGATAATACTCTGGTTCATCTTCTGCCTTTAGTTCTATTTTATTACTTCTCAAGTTATCTACCCTTCCCTTCGTTTCGTTGTTAATCTTTTTATCCATTATCAGAAGGTAAGGAATTGCTACGATCACAACTAACCATACTATAAGCACCACTACCAGACTACATATGCATATAGCACAGCATCTTTTACAACATTTCTGTTTCGGTCTCCCAGAAACTCTATCGTCAGGCATTTTTGACAAGGAAGATTTCTCTTCTTATCTTTATTTCAAGTCTTTTACGTTTATCAAGGTGGTTTTATTTCTTTCTCATAAGTCAGTTCCGCACTTGTTCCTTCGTCACCACTCTCACTTGATTCTGAGCTTTCGTAGTCTTCAAGTATTATATAAGTCCAATCCGGACCTTTAAATTTATTGTTCACAAGTTTCAGTCTTTTGCTTTTTCGTTTTTCGGTTCCACTTGTTTGTCCCGTTAGGCTTGTTACTTAATTTACTTGTTCTGGATCTTCACTTCTGGGTTTTATGTGGTATTTTACTCTTTTAATAACACTAGGCCAATGATCACCTTTTCTGGCTTTCTTTGTTTGCACTGTCTCTTTACTTCTTATTTCTTCTTCAGAAGTTCTTTTATTTTCAGGTTGTGGCACATTTTGTTTTTCTTCGTTCTCAGTTTCTTCTTCTGTTTGTTCTTTTTCAGGTCTTATTGGTTTTTCTTCAGTAGCTCCACTGTGAGTTTCTAATAACTGATCTTGTTCAGGATTTATTACTTCATGCTTGAGATTTTCGTGATCTTCTTCTTGAATGTATTTTCCTAAATCTAACTGGTCCTGATCAGGGCTTATTGCACTTTGTACTTCTGCAGCCTGACCGCATTCTTCTAAACCTGTCTGTCCCTGCTCAAATTTTTTTGTTTCGTTGTCGATTTGAGCCCAATTTCCTCTCCCTATCTGGTCCTGCTCAGGTTCTTTTATTGTTTCATTTTCCTCTTCCTGAGCTGCTTCTTCTTCGCCTATCTGATCTTCTTTAATTTCTTCTAAATTTGCTTGGCTTCTGGTTCTGTTGTAAACTTCAGGTATTTCAACCACTGGTATCCAGTCCTGACTTGTGCTCGGTTGTTCTTCTTCAGCTTCCCTCGAATCTCGCACCTGAGACTCTTCAGCTGGGCAACCTTCAGCTTCCTCAGTTATCGATGCTATCTGAGGATTTTCTTCTTCAGGGTCTGGTACTCTTTTGGTGTGGCTTACATGAATCCAATTAGGCAATACTGCACATTTCACTGCTGTGTTCGTAACTAGTATGACCTGACAAGGTTCGCCCCACCTGGGTGATAGACACGTTTCTCTCGTGTGATGCTTCACAACCACCCAGTCTCCGGGATTCAGATCATGCTCTTGCTCAGGCTGCCTGGAAACTGCGTCTTCCCCAACCTGGTGAGAGACAGAACGCACTAGGTCAGCCAATCCTTTGCAATAATCCAGAACCATATCATCAGTTATATTCAGCAGTTTATTTGTAGGAACATGTGCTTGTCTCATTGCTCTTCCCACGATTATTTCGTGTGGACTCAATCCGGTATTTCAATCAGGAATGCTTCTGAGTCCCATTAAAACAAGTGGCAATGCATCCGGCCAATCTAACGATGTTGATGCACACATTTTTGCCAGTCTTGATTTTATTGTGCCATTCATTTGTTCAACCACTCCAGAAGCCTCTGGACGATATGCACAGTGCAATTTTTGCTCAATTTGGAATGCTTCACAGATTATTCTGATCACATCGTTGTTGAAGTGTCCTCCTCTATCTGATTCCAAAGTTACTGGGAAACCGAACCTAGGAATGAGTTCTCGTAGCAACAACTTTGCGACTGTAATACTGTCATTCCTTCTGGTAGGGTAAGCCTCCACCCACTTTGAAAACAGACACACTATGACAAGTACATATTTCAGTCCTCTACATGGTGGTAACTGAATAAAATCAAGCTGCAATCTCACAAATGGACCCTCTGCCTTTCCGATTTTTCCAAAACCAATTACTGTTTTTCTTCCTGGATTATGCATTTGGCAAGTTAGACATCTCTGGCAAAAACTCTCTGCTGCGGCCCTAAACCTTGGATTGTACCAATTTTGTCTGAAGAGCCTAATCATAGCATCTCTCCCTATATGTGTGTCTCCATGATACATTCTGGCCATTTGTGAAATCAAACAGTCGGGCATGACTGGTCTGCCATCGGCATAAATCCATACATCGTCGTCTGCCCTTTGAGAACATCCCATTTTAATCCATGCATTTCTTTCACTCTCATCAGCATCATCTTGCAGTCGTTTCACATCATTCCATGTTTTAGGTGGTGCATATAGCATAAGTTGGCAGCTGATTCCCATCCTTTCAACCCTTTTATTTACTGACAACCTGTTTTTGGCACAGTGTTTAGCCACCAGATCTGCATATCTGTTACCGACTACCACCCAGTCATCTCCTGACTGGTCTGCGGCACATTTCACCACAGCCAATTCCTTTGGTGATTGTATTGCTTCCAGCAGTTCCTTTACAATCTGTCCATTTTTAATAGGGGATCCTGAAGAAGTCATGAAATCCCTCTGCATCCATAGTTGGCCAAAATCAATCACAACCCCGTAACCATATTGACTATCTGTAAATATAGTTACTTTCTGATTCCTCCCAATTTTGCAGGCTTTAATTAAAGAAATTAATTCAGCTACTTGTGCAGATTTTACTCCTGGTAAATAGGATGCTTCGACTATTCCAGTTAATTCGCATACTGCATATGCTGCACTTAGTTTACCACCTTCATGCCTTTGGCATGAACCATCCACAAACAGCTCCCTGTCTGGCTCTCTGAGGGGCAGTTCCTGTATGTCAGGACGCGGTTTGGTGCACAATTCTGTAACTTGTAAACAATCATGTTCCTCTTCATCATCTTTGACTTCCTCATGATACGGATCTGGTAGTAAAGTAGCAGGGTTTACAATTGGGCACCTGACAATAGTTACATTTTCAGCACCTAAAATTATTCTTTCATATTTAGTCAGCCGACTAGGAGTAAGATGCTGAGTTCTGGTTCTTGTCAGCAGAATCACAACTGAATGTGGAACAAACACTTTTACAGGATGTCCCATTACGATTGATTCACTTTGCTCAATGCTTAGACATGTAGCAGCTACTGCTTTTAAGCAGCCTGGCGACGCTGCTGCCACTGGGTCCAATGTAGCAGAAAAATATGCTATAGGATGTCTGTCTAAACCATGTCTCTGGGTTAGGACTGAAAGTGCACAATTTTCTCTCTCATGACAGAATAATGCGAATCCTCTCGTATAATCAGGCATACCTAGGGCAGGTGCTTCACATAAAGCACTTCTCAATTTTACAAAAGCTCCTACACTCTCATCATCCCACTCAACTGGGTCCTTTGCCTTCTTTTTCGTCATTTGAATTAATGGCTTTGCTAGCAGAGAAAACCCTAGTATCCATTGTCGACAATAACCCACTATTCCAAGGAACATTCTCACTTCTCGTTGGGATACAGGCATTTGCATTTTCTTGATTAATTTTACTCTTTCAGAGGTTATCCTTCTTTTTCCCTCTCAATTTTGTGTCCTAGATACTTAACTGCTGTTGTACAAAACTGCAATTTTTCAGGTGAAACTTTATGCCCTACTTCAGCTAAGTGATTTAATAGTGCAATGGAGTCAACAACACAGTCCTCTCTGGTGTTAGATGCCACTAACAGATCATCTATATACTGCACTAAGACTGAACTTCCTGGCATCACTAACTTCTCTAAGCACTTTTTCAATATTTGATTAAAGATGGAAGGACTTTCCGTGTACCCCTGAGGAACACGATTCCATACATAGACTTTGTTCTGAAATTTAAATGAAAAAAGATACTGGCTATCTGGGTGCAATGGTATGGAAAAGAATGCTTGGCATAAGTCAATCACAGTAAACCATCCTGCACTCCAGGGAATCTGGTATAGGATTACTGCAGGATTTAGCACTATGGGACAACAAGGTTCCACAATCTTATTTATTTTGCGTAGATCTTGAACAATCCTATACTTTCCACTAGGTTTCTTCAAACCCATGATTGGTGAATTACAAGGGCTACTCATTACTTCTTTTAGTATGCCTTGTTTTACCATTCTGTTAATTTCCTCAATAACTCCGACCTTTACTTCTGCACTCATTTTGTACTGTCTGGTATTTGGGAAAATTGCACCTTCCTTTACAATGATTTTTACTGGATCTATTTTGGCCACAAGTCCTACTTCTTTCCCTGTGAAATCCCATACTATGGAATTTACTGTAGTTCTTAATTCTTCTGGTAACTCGTCTTTTATTATCAAAGAGAACATCTCATCTACTTCTGTACCTTGCTTTGCAATCATAATTTTATATACATGGTCTTCATCTGGGTCTGAACTGCCACACCATCCGGTGTGCAGAAAATTGTGCAATTCATTTTGCACAACAAATCTCGGCCCAATAAATGTACTGGACTGGAATCACACACTACACACTGATGCATTTCTCTAAAATTTCCAATTTTTACTTCCATTGGTTCGGTAAGAGGTGTTCTAATCTTTCGATTAGCTACACCCACAACTTGGATAGCTTCTCCAGAGAGAGGAAGGTCTGGGATGTCTGCTGTTCTCACAGTAGACCTGGTAGCACCAGTGTCCAAAAGGAAAGTAATATCATTACCTCTAACTTTCCCTTCAACATATGGACCTGACTGGTCTACCGGCAAGGATGCGCCAAGTGCGCACTCCTTCTCCCCCTCTCCTAGGCACCATCATTGACTATATGAACAAAAGTCATCCTGCAAAAAAAATTGTGAAGTTACATAATCATTCTTACCACTTCCTCCTTGATATCCGACGTCTGTACCGTGCTTTGCTCTGCTTACATTACCCTGTATAGGTGCAGGTGGCAACTGACTCTGAGGATTTACACCCTGCTGTGAGTCATTCTGCGTCTGTGGATTTAAATTTTGATTTGGGCCATTATTATTTTGAATCTTTTTACATTCATCCTTCCAATGCCCCAATTTTCCGCATCCATGACAAGGAAATTTCTTTTTAGCCTCTTCCTTGCTCATTCGTCCTCTCATTTTACCACCATTCCCAGTGTCACCATTCATTCCAGAATCTTTTCCCTGATTATCATTTGGATTATCCAAATTAATTCCCTGTCGCTCAGCCATTTTCACCTGAGCCCACATCACCTTCTCTTGCAGTTTCTTGTGCCTATCTTCAATGTCGTCTCCACAATATTTTGCATATTTCAAAATTTCGTCAATGGGTTTCCCTTGCCACCATAACATGTGCTGCTTAATCATCTGACAAATCTCTGGTTTTAATCCATAAACAAATCGGTAAACAAACTGACTCATGTTTTTATCTCCAATATCCTCAAATCCACTATACTGTTTGAATACCTGCAATAAACGTTCATAATAGGCATGTACCGATTCACTTGCTTCTTGGGTAGTTCTGTCTATTTTCACCCAATCCGTTTCCTTTGGTCGTATTTTCCCTTTCAAGTAAGTTATCACCTGCTGATACTTTTTCATTACATCACTTGATGGGGCACCTGTCTTTGGATCTCTAGGATACTCTTCACTTGGCCAATCAACTGTGATTTTACAATCTGTCCACAAATCGGCAGGTACCACTATGTCGAACAACCCATCCAAGTCCTTCAACAATACCTTTGACACTTTCACAAACCTCTCAACCTGCTTGTACCATTCAATTGTTTTTTCTCTCAACTTTGGAAAATCATTCGTAAATGACAAAATATCCTGTCTACTCCATGGAACATGAACATAACCTCCTCCAGGAACTTCTCGCATCGGGAACATTTGATCTGTTTTCCCTGTTTCCTTCATTAAATATTCAGAAGTGGTTCTACTGTACCGTGCCTCTTCCTTTTTCTTTGTCCATCTAACTTTCCATTTATCTAGATCTCCCCATTTCTGTAAAACTGTCATTAATTCCTTTACTTGTAATTTTCGACCAGAGGCATTCATGTTTTCTAAATCTTTGTCAGAAAAATCTGCTCTATATGGTTTCTGTAGTACTTTTGACTTTCCTATTTCAATTCCCATCTGTAAGGCCAAATCTGATAATTTTTCATGAAATATTTTTACATTTCTAGTGATACTTCTGCATACGAACAATAGTTCTTCTTCATCGTAAGTATTTAGACGATCTACTCCTACATTGCCTGCTATCATTTCTTCTAACTCATCCTTTAATTTGTAAATGTCCATGATCTTTGGGGGTGAACTCTGTCTGTCTGATCCTTGTGCCCACCTTTCTAAGTCTTCTGGTGTTACTACTGTGGCACTCTTAGTTCCAGATGAGGTTACTATATTTACATCTTTGGAGGAACCAGGTGTTATTCTTCTAGGAGTACTATTTATAGATCCTCGAATAGGTAAATCCATTAAGGATATCATAGATTCGCAATCACTGATTTGATCATCGATTATTACAGGTTCAGGTTTAAGGATTTCTACAGGTGTGGGCATCGCTAATGGTTTCGGACAATTTACCTTGTCACCATATAAGGGAACCACTGGACCAATCGTTACAGGTATGGTCAGGGAATCAGGATGTGCATTCAACTATGTTATTTTCTGTATCAATTCTGCTCTGTTTTTGTCTATAGCTTCCTTTTCCTTATCCTGAAGTACCCTATTTACTGGGGGATTATGCAACACTTGCGGTACCAATGGAGTTTTTAACAGTGGTGCGCTTGGGGTGCATCCACTTGCTCCTTCCTGATATGGTGGCGGGTTCTTTAATATTTCTTCCATAAATTCGTCTTCAGAATCTCCAAATCCTGTCAAGTGTTTTGTCTTTTCTGTGCATTTATTCCCTAACGATTCTTCTGCCATTAATATTGGATAGAAACCTTCTGTAAGCATCGCTCTTCTCCACTGTTTCATTTGACCATCCCTAGACTCATTTTGGTATCTAGGAAAAAATCCCTGATAACCCCTACTACTCCTGGAGGAGTTCACGTTCGAATGCCTCGGTTTCCCACTCTTCTAAGGCTTTGTATTGGGTTAATCTTGGTCTGGGATCTAAGTCATTCATCCTCAATCTCAAATTTTGAAGAATTCTCCCATTGAAAGTGCCTTTTTCTGGGAACGCTAATATCCCATCATTTTTGGTATATTCTATCCAATTTTCTAACCATACGCAAGTATGATAACCTCTCTCCATCATCATAAATGAAGCGGGCGTTTTTGCTGGTGGAATGATAATTCCTTCTCTAGTTTTGATGGGTTTATCCTTCTTAAAATAATTCTTAATCTTCTGTAGTAATGACATCTTCCTCTTTTCTCCGTACGTTTTGAGTAAATCTCTGTGTATAAATTTATATTCTACAAAACCTAGGAATCTCCTATCCGGACGAGTTCCTATTAAAGTCGGATCGCGTTTCAACATATAATTTTCACTATCCACTTGAATTTCGACTTCTATGTTAACAACCAATTAAATTCCAGCTAACATTTGTCTCTGAACCAATCCTAGCGCTGCCTTTTTGTGACGTTTGTCTGCCAACCCCTCCTTTACAATCTGCGCTTCTTGGTCCCCCGCTGTTTTGACCAATCCCAGCGCGACACCTGTGACGTCAGTACTACTCCTGACTACTGACCCCTCCTTTAAAAGAGTCGTTCCACACCCGCTGTTTCAACCAATCCCAGCGCGGCGTTTTGTGACGTCAGCTCCCTCTCCGGCAGCTGACCCTCCCTTTACAAAATCGTACGCACAACTTTATTTCTCTACGCTTCTTATTAAAATTCAGTAAC
Source organism: Calotriton arnoldi (assembly GCA_963921515.1). Taxonomy (NCBI): domain Eukaryota; kingdom Metazoa; phylum Chordata; class Amphibia; order Caudata; family Salamandridae; genus Calotriton; species Calotriton arnoldi. The sequence goes on from CAWUFW010012878.1 coordinate 384,711, forward strand.
ATAAAACATTCGCTATCGTGCCAGTTTCTCTAAATTTTGGAAAAGATAGTTTCTCTCACACTTAGTAAAACCTTTCTGTTTACTAATCATACACTACGAGTAAAACCCTTCCGTTTACTCTTCACGTAAGCTTCAGAAATACCTGCTACTTCTTCAATGTTACCCTTTCTAGGTGATATAACATCAAATTTTTACCAGCATATTCCTTTTGCTATTACTCACACTCATAGAGTCCCTAACAAGTACTGATAGCCCTGCTTAACTTTTCAGTACTATTTCTGCCTGACAGATAACCTCACTGCAGTATGGCTTCCACTTACCATCCGCTATTCAATTTTCCCCGGGGAATTCTGGACAACATAAAACAAAACTTTTGAACAAAACGGATGTTAGTTTATAAAAATAAAATTCTCATTACCCAATTAACAAAGTACAACCATCCTCTGATAACCGGAATTACTGATCCAGCGGGTTACTAGCAACAAGCATTCATACACCGAATACTCACCTGGGCCCATACATTCATACTACGCTAGCAATTTCCCGCAGGGGGTCAGTTGTACTCTTTATCAAGAATCCCTGCTACCAATTACTTTTCTGATTGAAGAGTAATGACTTACCAATGGACCCTTTGCTAGTTGGGAAGTTTAAAATGAGTGACATTCAATACAATTCATAATCCGGAAATAATCACTGAGTCAGGAAGTTTTAAAATGTTTATCTAAAGTTTAGCAGAGTAAATTACAGAACCACATGATACTCAATCGTATATCAAGGATGAAGCATAATAATCAATTATTGATCAATGACGGTTCCTCAGAAAGAAGAAGATAGAGACAGCAGCGCAACTAAAGGTTGCATTATATTTACCTAAAGGTGCGAGAACCAAACCCCTTGGCCAAGGAGTTGGAAAGATAGGTCCCAGGAAGGATGAAGAGCAAAGACCTCCGGACCAGGTTCAGGACAGGGCAGGTGACCTCTCTATCAACGACGCCTGCGCCATTCCCCTCTCTGATACTTCGCTTCTCCTCGATTCTCCCGTGTCTTCCTTCTAATGGAATCCGCCGCCCCCACCTCAGGACCTCTCTGGACAGCGGTTCGGCCTGCAATCGATCAGCTCGCTCTCTGGTTCTCCAAACTGACAGCCTGAATGCTAATGCTAAAATGCTAACTAATTAACTAATTCTATATCTATTATACCCTTCTATGCCCATGTACCTCCCCTAAATGTTGCAAAAATATGGGACCACTACTTCTGATTGGACGGGGACAGGGGGTTGATCCTCACACCATGTCACTTTAGTTCAATTTCTTTAAGCCCATTGTCTCTAAAATACCGCCCATCACAATTAATACATTTGCTTTATTTCCCACCCGTTTCCCATTGATTCAGCAATACATTTTATATACATTTGTATCGAGTTCAGGTACATTTCGGATGAACTTGTGAACCAGGCTTCATGACCTTGGAGGGCTTCCAAGTTGACTTCATCGCTTTCTCTGGTCAGCCTTTCAGGGCGCATGTGCCGAACCAATGTCTCTCGAGCTGCAGTTCAACCAACCCAGGCCCATTTATGAACTAAGAGTCAAAGAAGAAAATATTAAAATCACAAAATAAATGGTTTCACTGTATACCCACTATGTCTACTCTAATCACGTTTAATTAAATTCTATCCCGCATTAATAGCGTTAGAATACCACAGTTTTAATTGCAACATATGAGCAAGCTGTAGCACGTGAAAACTTTAAGCAGCCATTTTAATACACACTGCGCAGAAGCAAAAGTTTTCCCCCAAGCAAAGAAAGACGTCATACCGCGTGATATGGTTGACACATGCGCAATGAGTTTCCCGCGCTTTAGCGGCCATTTTAGATTAGACAAGCGTTATTTGTTAGTTTAAAACACATTGGCAAGCTTCACTCGTATAATGTTCATGGGTGCATTTGTTAATATAGACATTACAAAGATTAATAATTAATACTGTGAGAGGATTGCTTACGAGCAAGTCTCATTGTGAGTCCTTGCTCCATCAGTTCTCCCGAATCCTGCTGAAATGAAGTAGGAGGTGTGCCCGCTTGTGTAATTGAAAGCACACTTGCCAGACAGAATAATGAAAGTAAATAAAATGCCAAAACTTTAAAAAACATTATGCAGCACAAAGAAGTCCACTTGGAAAATAAAGCATGTCACAATTAAATGTATAATACAAGAGAAGATAAGCTTTGTGCAAAATGAAGAAAAAAAAACGTGCGAAATTCTGCAGAGGACCGGTAGCACAGGAGCTCCAATGTATGCTGAAGTGTACCAATCACTGTAATTTATAGTGTGAGGAACAAACATGCTGAATACTGGTGCATGCTCCACCACGCTGAACGATGAACGCTGACACCGGTCCGTACGTGTGGAGGAGCGCGTAAGAGCTGTAAGCGTGCTGATTAATTGCACGTGACCCCAACCCGAGCCGCTGTATTCGCTTCTCGTGGAAGGGCACGTGTTGACAACAGGAGCGTTCTGATAATTCCGTTCTTCTTCCTAGCATCGCAGATCGCTCAGAAATTAGAGCCCCATTAAACTGCCAAATAATACTTTCCAATTATGACTGCCAGGGAAAGTTGCACAGCTAGGTACCAGTACAGTGGCGAAAAAGGATCCCTGGGCCCTTAGGTAAACATTACACTGTACCTGAAAAGATACACACCCTGGAAAACATCCTGTAGAAGTCACCAACTCGTCACCAAAAATGTGGTAATAATGTCAATCCAAAATGCAGTGGTGTGTCTGAAGAATTTATTGAAATACAGCAAAGTCAGCTTCATGGGTATAAAGGACCCAGGAGATCCTGATAACTGACATTGACTTCAAAACATAACATTAAAAGGTTCCAAAATAGAACATTATGAGAACCAATGAGAGATCACTGAATAAATGCATCATACAACAATGGAAAGTAAAGACATCCACAGCAGCAGATGCCACAACTACTAACCATCGCACTCCTACAAGGGTGACAATTCAGGCTATTCCAGGCCCCCAAAGCTTTAAGAATGGTTTGGGTGGCAAGTATTAGTCATTTTTAATGTGTATTGAATTAATAAACAACTGTTGTTGAGCTCATCTCTAAATTAGACTAGCAGCATCACCATGTGGCAGACTGTCATACGCCGGTGTTGACAATTAGATTTCGGTGCCGAGCACCGGAAACCACTGACTCAAATTAAGCACTCAGTGCACTGTAAACATTAGGAGACAATGTAGAGCTCTAAAATGGACAGAAGTTTGTGTAGAGTAGACACCCAGGGGCATATTCACAAGGAAGTGGCGAAGTGAGGCGTTAGCCGTCATGGCTTAACCCCTCACTTCGCCACTTCAGAAACACAAGGCTGCACCATATTCGCAAGGATATGGTGCAGCCTTGCGTTTCTCCCTGCGCTGGCGCTAAGTGTAACAGCTTAGCGCCAACGCAGGCACCCTTGCACCATGGTGCAAGGGTGTCTGCGTGCAAGGGAAGATTGTGTATGTACAGGAAGGTCCCCCTTCCTCCACATAAACAATGTTGAAATGCCGTTGTATGACTTCTATGTGTGCAGCTTAATGCAGCACACACAGAAGTTGCAAAACGGCATTTTCAAAAAATGATTGTTTATGTGCAGGAAGGGGGACCTTCCTGTACATACACAATCATTGGCCTTTTGCTGTTTTCATGTGTGCTGCACAACGCAGCACACATTAAAAACAGCAAAAACTAGGAGAAATTAAACATTTCTCCTCGCTTCGCCAGGTTAAGACCATGTTTTCCCTGGTCTTAATTCTGGCGCTGCCTCCTATTTATGCTGCTCTTGTGAATAGGAGGCAGCGTCAGAAGCAATGGGTGTTGCGGTGGAACGCCCACAGCAACACCCATTGCCCTTCCCTTTCACGCTAAGTATAGCGTGAAAGGGGGCCTTATTCACAAGGCAGCGTTAAGACACGTTAAGTGGCTAACACTGCCTTGTGAATAAGGTGAAGCCCCTATCGCCACAGGAACGTCGAAAAAAGTGACGTTCCTGTGGCGATAGGGGCTTGTGAATATGCCCCCCAGTTCCATCTCTTTCTTCCCTCACAACCACGTATGCGTGATGTCACGCTTCTTCTACCATCCTTTCACATAATTCTTTATACCCTCAACCCAGCCATTTACCTGCCACTCTCTCATTTCTCCTCCCCTGTCTTTGTCCCTCAAGTAGAGTTGTGAAGATAGAAAGACAAAATGTATCAGCACTGTTTCAGAGGCCACTCGACCCTGAAATTATTCCATGGTTCATCTATGCTAGTCCCTTATCACGCAGCCTCTAGGTGTGTTTCTCATGGCCACATCCAGCTGGACTAATAAGACAGCGGAGGATGTAGGATCAATACAGCCCTCTGCACTGTAAAGGGCCTGGATAGTCTATGTATCTGCACAGATGGATCAGCAATCCCTTCGTAAAATCTCAGTGGAAACTGACCCAAAAACACGAGGTTAGAGAGGTGATGAGAAAGTGTCTAACTCAATGCCATGTGGAAAAAGATATGCTGACTTCTCCTAATGGGAGGTCCTATGTCTGTTCACCTCTTTAAATGTTCTGTGTTAGTGTATGCTGTGTGATAGTCTCTCTTCTGAATCACTATGTAAGCTTCCACAGTGGTTCAATAACTTACAGAAATACCCACAACACAAACAGTATAAGGAAATTCTGGCACTGAACCAGGATGTGAAAGTGGCACCATGTAACAAATAGTTTGCTTTTCTTTCACGTCTTCTTGGTACACACATGCACCATGCAGATCAACTAATATCGGCTTACATAAGGCAAGCTGACATTTTACAAATGAAGGGTGTGAAACGTAGCATATCTTAGAAGTATGGATGGCCTAGAAAACAATTCAAACCGTATAAAACCTTGTGCAATAAAGGTCACTTGCTTTTGAATGGTTGTCAAGCTAGCTATTATTCTGGCAAACGTCGTGTTCCTTGAAGCTGTGAAAATCACATTGGCAGCATCCTTTAGATATGAAATGTGCAAATCTGATACCTCAAAGAGGGTTGGATATCACATATCTTATTCAGAAATATTTACATACAAAAATATAGCATCCACAATATCGACTGTCTCTGTATTGTCAAGAAAAGTATATCTAGGGATATATATAGGGGAGGAGAGATTTGCAATTCTTAGCTCCACGTCCATTCAATAGTTTTGTATAGTGACTCCCTGTCCTCAACGAGGATGTGGCTCACCTTGCACCAGGAAGGACTTAAGAGGTTTGCTATCACTGAGGATATACTTGCATTAGTGAGTATATTGAAAACAAATAAATTACCTTTATTTTTGTAATCTTCATTTTAGAATTTTGAGTTACAATATATCACATCTAGGTGATGCACTAGTAACAGAAGTGCCCATACACTGATGACATAATTATAAACGTGTACTTTATGCTTATATTGTGAAATTGTTGCTGTTCTAGTATAGGAGGTATTGATCTCCCTATTAGGGGTTGACGAGTTCTGTTGAGGAGTATTTGATCTTTCCTGCTTCTCAGCACGAATCAGGATTTCACAAAAATATGTTTACTTCTAGGAGTGATTGTTGAAAGGCATAAACCAGTGGCGTAGCAAGGCGGGTGCGGGGGGCGGTGGCACGTGTTTTGGTGGCGGCGGCCTCCCCCTGCGTTCTTACCTGTGGCCGTCGCAGGAATCGCCAGCACCCCCCCCTCCCCGCTCTTACATGTGGCTGCCATGGGTGGCAAATGCAGGGACCGCTACGGGCGGCACAAGGTCTAGCTACGCCACTGGCAGAAACATAGTGCACTGTTAATGTGTGCTCTTCTTTTGTCAGATATGTGTCTGTGGGTCCACGACTAGGGGAGAGAAATGCAAAGTTAGCTTATCTCTTCTTGATGCTAAAAGAGACTGCCCACATAACTGATCTGTAGACTAAGAATTAAATAAACGTTATAGAGTAAAAAGGTATGTTTTCAGTAATTTCCGGAAGTGGGATATAATACATTGGCTTCAAACACCGAGAGGCACAGTGTTCCATATCCTAGCAGCTGCCCAAGAGAAAGATCTGTGCCCAAAGGCACGCATACCACATTTAGGTACAATTAAACTGTGGCTCTGATTGCAAGGGTTTGATAGGATTCTACCATTTGGTGGTGCATTTTGTTAAACCGATGATGAGAACATACATTATTAGTTGTCAGTGTCACCAACACTGCTATTCTCTGATGCTACTGCAGGTACATCTGGATGATTGCTTTTGTGCTAACTCTTACTTGTTCCACCAAAAGCTAAAGGTTATCTTTTGCAAAGGGTCACAATGTCAGATTGCTCTGACTAACCCGCTACCAGGCCAATATTATTCCAATAAATTACCACTATCTTATTCAAACACATTCTTGCTTGGGAGCAGAAATACTCCTTCCATTTCAGAATTATTTTTGCAAGAGTGGAAGAGTGCCAATCTCACCTTTAAGCTTCTGGCTCTTAGCCCCTTGTAGGAAGCAGGTGACAGCACTTCATTCAGTCAGCAGAGTGAGCCCCCAGAGGTCACATCCATTTAGACTATTTATTACAGGTTGATTATACAGGTTGATTGAATTAGATTTTTAACTGTACCATATACCCATGACTTCAAGACACTCCCACAATTTCTTAACCTTTTTTCAAAAGGTTCCAAAATTCCTCTATACACATTTTTCCACAATATCCATCTGCTTCTTCCTCTTTTTTAGGTCTCGGGCCTAGCGTTGCAGTGCGCAGCCCTGCTCGCGCAGCGCGAGACCTGCTCGAGCAGCGCGAGACCTCTTGTATGGGCTTTAGAAAGCTAACCACACGCTCGTGCGTGTGGTTAGCTTTCTGAAGCCTGGCATTGGCTGTAGCGTGCGTTTTTAAAAAAAAAACGGCACGGAATTGGGCAAAGGCGGGCGCATGTCCCGCCTTTGCTCCGCCCATTCCCGTCCGTGTCTAGGGCGCGCATCAGCGCGCGGCACAGAGACAGGCTCCCTCGCACCCCCCCCCCGCTCCTCTGTGATGCGCGCGCACCTCTGGTTTCGATTCCCGCGTTCGGCGGTTTCGATTCCATGCTTGTCTCTATTTCTGTGTCCTCCGTTCTCCCCCCTTTAATTAGCCTGCTTACTGCATGGAACAGTTTACAGCTTCTAAATGGGAACCAGCCTGCTAGTTTCGAGAGCAGTGCATGCTGGGAACACTTTGGGCCGCGCTTGTGTTTTGGCGCTTGTTCACCTATGTGTCCCCCCTTTCCCCGTCAACCCTGTTTTGCTCCTTTTGGCCTCCTTTCCAAATTTCGCCTTTCCAGCCCCGTGTTGCCGCACACGCACACGTCTATGTCCTGTGATATTTTATGCCCCAGACTTTTCTGTCCTTGCTGTGAAATAGCGGGGGTGCTCTGGGGGATTATAGCAGAGGCTTTGGATGGACACCGGTGTCTTGTACGGCTTATCCATTTCTCTCCCACACCTGATACTCCTGCCCCACCCCTGGCTGCCGGAGTGACTCAGCCTGAAAGGAAAGTGTCCTCTAAGCAGAGACAGTGGTTCCACTTCCCTGTTGCTCCTCCTCCTTCTTTGCGCACACGACCCCTGGCGTGGGTGCACTTGCTCCCAGATTGTCAGGGCGCTCGCGCCCCTGTCCTCCAAGGCAGTGAGTCTGTCCGTGCTGCCCCACTACTGCAGTCTCATCAAGCACACGAGGAGCTCAGAGCCCGAGGGGAGCAAGGCATGTGAGCACTGCAGGCCTGCTCCGGCTTTCTATTCGCTCTCATATTACACGAATCACATGATATTGACACCCATTGCAGGCACCGCTGGAGTGGTACAAGGTGAGGCCGCGTGTAAAGGTCCCTTGTTTACAAAGGGGCACTAGCCGATCGTGTACAACCGGCTCCACGTTGTGCAGCTATTGAGTGAACCTATTTTTGAGATTATTTTGAAAGGGAGCCCGGCTTTGTTGTTGATCTGCCACCCACTCGCCTTCCCTAGATCGACTCCCACCCATCCGTAGGCATCCCCTCCACTGTTTCTTTTGCCTATGCATAAAAAGCCTCAGTGTGTTCCGCAAAGGATAATACATTAATAATTCTGTTGTCGAAATGTGCTGCAGAGGAAGGGATTTTTAAACAAATGAGGTGTAATCTGCCCACTTTAACTGGAGGGTGACAAGCAAAAAAGCTTACAAAGGGGCACGAGCCGATCGTGTACAACCGGCTCCACGTTGTGCAGCTATCGAGTGAACCTATTTTTGAGATTAATTTGAAAGGGACACCGGCTTTGTTGTTGATCTGCTACCAACAGACGTAGCATTTTGTTCACAACGCCAGCAGTGACCGTCAGGAAGCCACTGAAATGTGAAATGCCTCTGAGATTGCAGGGCACGCGATGGCTAAACGGTTGCTTTTATTTCTTCTCATTCTATCCAGCTGCTGAGTTTTATTCTCACATTTTGAACTTAAAAAATGCCATTCAACGCGTCATCAGGGGTAGTAAGCGCTATATAAATGCAATTACAATACATTTTAACACAAAAAGTGTTTGTTTTGTGATCTGTTCTGCTGCTAATAGATTTGGCGCGTTTGTTGAAGACGTGAATGCTTCCATTGTTGAATACAAAATGACCATTACTGGGGTGCTGGGAGTATCGAGACGGATGGTACCAATATAACCAGTAATGAGCGCAGTGGATGGATGGCAACATGATGGTCGTCAGAAAAAATACTTGTTTCTTCCGTGAGAAAAGGAGATGTGATGTTGCTCTGAATGATGATATAACAATGCATACAAATGAACCAACGCCTGTGAAATAAAACACATGGAAATGCCAGGTAGTTGGAAACCCTGTGGGATGAAAACATCATCAAAATAAGATGTCAAAAAGAACACGTTTCTCTTCTGGATATTTATTTACATACATTTGATATGTCTATTACTGGGACTGCATAGGATTTGTAAGCCATCTAATCTTCAGTTTCCTCCACGGAGTCTTGCATTTTATACCTCACCTTACACACATCCAACGCACAAGCTTGGAAATGCTCCTGAAAATATAACATTATGAGTTCAGACACTGGCTGTGGGACTCAGCAAGGGTGTGTAATGGAACGCAAACAAGCTAGCCTGTGATCTGTTGTGGTTTAAAATATATCTTGTCCGTGTCCTTGATCAAGTAATTATTGATTGTCCCTGCTAAGAGATGTGCCCGATAAATGTTTAATTACAATCTGTCTATCTGAAGAATGGCATTATTTGTGGTAGATACGCTGTCAGTGCTCATATGGATGTAGTCTGTAGTGTTTCGGTATAAACTGCCGTCTCGGAGAACACATCCCTTGCTACAGTGCTTCATTGCTTTGACTGTTTTGTAGTGCCATATGCTCAATATGCCTGCTTTTTGGAGCTTTGCGGCAATAATTAAATAGAACTGCTGTTGAAGGAGTGGACTCAATGAAGGCTGTTCATTATTCTTGCTAAGCTTGGCTGAGTAGGTGTATTTTGAGATCCATCCTGAATTTATTATGCTCTGTATTTGGTTTCTCAATTGCAATCTCTGCATAATGGACTTGTACTACTGGTCGCATGATGTTTCGATGCTTGTTATCTTTACTACCCCTGAGTGCTGTATGTTTATTCAGCAGCAGAAAAATCGGTGCTCGTTTAGCGCTGAAGGCACAAAGGGGCTGCACTTTTAAAGTTTCATTCCCAAACTGCATCTAAAACATAACAACTGATGACATCGCTGGCCTTTTCAATTTGAATATCAGTCCGTGCCTACATTTATCTATAATGTGCATTGGCGCTATAAATCAATGATAACTTTAACTTCAACTTCCTTTCAGTACCTGCAGGATTTCCTTAGAAACTGCATCCTTTTTTTCGCTTTGTTCCCCTAACCGCCTTTTACACTCATTTATGCTCCGTCTTAAATATAAAGCACCTTCTTCACAGCTGAAATACGTCTGTGTGTCAAGTCTTCCCACACACGCCATACAACAGTGGCTTGGCAAGGCGGAAATAGTCCTGTTTTCTGATGTCTTTTTTTGGGTGAATAAATACATACTGTTTTTCGATATGTTGAAGCTTCGCATAGGTAAAATTTCGCTTGTTTTCAAATTTTTGTTTTGGGTAGGAGTTACATATATTCTGCTTTTCGAATTTACTTTGCCTTCTGCCTACTGTGGTTTCATTATTCGCATATTTTCTGCAAGGGGAGCATTGTTTTTAGCTTCATTCACTCAACAATATATTACATACATTGTTGCAATTCTCGTGTCAAACACAGAGCGCCATCTTCAAAGCTGGAATTTGTTTGTCTTTTCAATTTAACCATAAACGGCAGATCCCATAAAGCTGCTTCTTGGCCCATGATAAGCTAACAATATAATATCTCTTCTGTGTGCATCATGTTGGAGCTTGGGCAGCAGCAGGTCTCGCCTTATTAAAGTTTGAGCTATTGTTGTTTTGCTTTATTTAGCAATGCCAATAGCTCAAACTTTAATAATGCGAGACCAATTGCATTGCAAATGCTTGTTCTTTTATATTTCGTTTTCCGTTTCGTAGTCTATACTGTCTGATTCTTACAGTGGCGGCTCGAATAGGGCGTGCTGCGGGGCGGTGGGGCGGGGCGGGGGAGGGGCAGGGTGGGGGGTAGTAAACTTGGACATACGACGGAACGGAGGAACATAATAATTACTTTCCTCCGTTCCGTCGTATGTCCGAGTTTACTACCCCCCACCCTGCCCCTCCCCTGCCCCACCCTACCGCCCCGCAGCACGCCCTTTGCGAGCCGCCACTGGATTCTTAAACCAATTTTCCTTTGTCATTGATGCCTTCCGTTTACAGTGTTCGGAGGTGCTGTGCCTTATTTCTACAGGATATTGATGATCATACATTTTCCCATGTGAGGAGGGAAATTCTCTACTCAAGAATTTCAGGCTCAAGTGTTTGTAAGTTGCAATAATACATAATAATTACTTGACAGCTGTATTGGGCAGATTCCCACTCCATACAGAAAAGGATCATTTTTGGTGGCAAAAATGTGGGCATACGCCTTGATGAAAAATGAAAGTTTCGGATCAGTGTGTTCCTTTTGCCTGTCAAGCTTGGATTTCAACAGTAAAGTTTTAAAGATAATTTTGTTTGGTGCCACTTAACTTTCTGCAGCTGAAGATAGAAATTGAAGCAAGATTTCTGATCTTGAAATGAGTTGGAATTGTTCTGGATCCTGCAACGTGAACCAGGATTTAAGGTGTAGGACATAGTCAGGAACGTGCACCTGCATACTATCTACTAATACTTCTCGGAAAATCATATAATTAAGGGTTTTTAGGGTGCTATTCAATGGAACATCAATTGGTCAGCAGTCCATTAGTGCAGCCCTTTGACAACCAATTACCACCCAAATATTCTCACAAAGAAACTCCAATATTCTTTCCCAGACTACAATTCACAGATTTTTCATGTGCATGAACCCCAGATTCATACATAACAATGTGCAAAATATTGTTTGTTGCTAAAAACGTTATAGCGATTCTTAATAGTGACAAGCCTTGGAAGGAGTATGTTTATTTAACTTGCGTAAACATTTTTGTGATGTGTTATGCATAATAACGTAGATCGAAAATTGAGTTCAATAAGTACAATAGAATCTTTTGTTCAATGTCAGCCTGTTTAAAGAAGTGAAAAAATGCATAATGTATGCAAAAGACAATTGCTTTCGATTGATTAATTAAATTAAATTATTCAGCATACTAATTACAAAAGAATAAAGTCATTGTATTATTGAAAAGCAACATGGTAAGCATCGCACCACATACTAAAGGAAAACGACCCACTACCCTAAAATACTTTGATAGAATTTTATTAGGAAGCCTCAATAAAATCATCTAAGAACCTGGATGGAGCAAAATAGACATCGTCCGATTGACCAGTCATGAAAGTGCAAATGCTTACCAATAGTGAGGGCCTTTCAATTTATGAAAATCTCCTTTAAAAATACGCAGCACTGATCAAAGCGAATAGACATGGCAGTATAATGGGCAAAGGTTTTTAATGGTATTCCAAAAAATGAAAAAACAACAATTATTATGGTTCCCAATTCTTACCATCCACGCGAACAAAGCTTTATGATTACTGAGAATGCTACCCACAAAATGGGGCAGATTTACAAGCCCCTTGCGCCACTTTTGGGTCTTTTTTCCCATGTTAAAAATGATGCAAAAGTGACGCAAGGGGCTTGTAAATCTGCCCCAATGTGTGTAAGTAAAGCAATATGTCAGGCACCACAGAACATTTGCAATTGTCTCTTAGATGACATAAGCCTTGAAATTACCACTGAGCAGTGGACTATTCAGTAACTTCACTGTCTCCTCGAGAATATGAAAGTCAGCCAGATGGAGGACTCTGATAATTAAACAGAAAATGGTCACTTCCAGTAATTATTTCAAAACCCTCTGTTGGTAAATGGCCCTCTCTGAAGGGTCACCCCAAACGTTTTGCCTTCCTCCTACTCTTTTTCTGACCTTTATTTTGTTGGCTTTAGGACTCTGGGCACTTTCCCACTGCTGACCAGTGCTAAAATGCATGTGCTCTCTCCTCTAAACATGGTATAATTGGTTTACACCTATTTGGCATATTTGATTTACTTGTAATTCCCTTGTAAAGTGGTATATCATATACCCAGGGCATGCAAATTTAATGCTACTAGTGGACCACAGAGGAGGATGCAGAAGCCCAGATGGAGGGGTAAGAAGTAGAAACAGTCCACAGCGGGAGGACCAGAGGATCAGGGGTTGCCAGCTCTGAGATCAAAGCATCCCAAGACTGACCCCTGTGAGGCCACTTCTTGCCTGGAGGGCTCCACGTGCTGTCACAGGGACAGAGGTCTGGAGAATTGCGCCAGGCAGACTCTTGCACAATACACGCAGAGCGTGTTGCCCTTGGGGGGTTAGTTGTACTCCCCTGGAAGTCCTGGCTTCCCAGGCACATGTTTAGCCTAAGGGTACAGACCCTGGGTTGAATGGCCAGGTTCAGGGTATCACCCCAGAACTGGTGGGAGGGGCGGCTGCCACAAGCGCCCCAACAGTTTTGTTTTCTGGGGGTACCACTCCCAGAAGGAGGGTACAGAAACCCAGATGGAGGGACAGCACCAGACAAAGGAGTCAGACTCACACCTTACTCCTGTTCAACCTAAGGGTACAGATCCTGGGTAGAAAGACCAGTTGCAGGACACCACCCTGAACTGGTGGGAAGGAGAGTGGAGAAACGATTCAAGACACCTGGGGCTACTGCCCCCCACTCTGAGAAACCACAGAGGACAGAGACCCCTGAATGGTCTGGAGCCTGACTCTTGACACTGACAGCTGTCCTTGGGTTGGGGACAGAAGTCAGACCCAAGGTGTGGAATGGGCCACATCACTTTGTTGGCCATGGTGGTACTATTGACCCACTGGGACACATCTGTGCACAAGTTAAAGTTAGGTGCTGCACAGATGGGGTCCACAGATATGGTGAAGGATTCCCCATGGGTTAGCTCAGTGGCCCCTGAAAGCATAGATAGAGGGATCCAACTGGGTTAAGAGAGGCGTAGAACTGGCAAGTACCCCTGCAGTAGTAGGCCATTGTCCAAGTGCTATCGCCCTAAGCAGGGAAGTCCATCAAGGTATCGATGAGGCTACCCTAGCTTTAGGCTGGGAAGGACTGTGTTGGAAAATGGCCCTCTCTGAAGGGTCACCCCAAACTTTTTGCCTTCCTCCTCTGCTTTTTTTACCTTCTTTTTGTTGGCTTTAGGACTCTGGTACTTCACCATTGCTGACCAGTGCTAAAATGTATGTGCCCTCTCCTCTTAACATGATATAATGGGTTTACACCTGTTTGGCATATTTGATTTACTTGTAAGTCCCTTGTTAAGTGGTATACTATATACCCAGGGCCTGTAAATGAAATGCTACTAGTGGGCCCACAGCACTGATTGTGCCACCCACAGAAGTAGCCTTTCAGACCTATCTCAGGCTTGCCACTGCAGGGCTTCTGTGTGCAGTTTACTGCCACTTCAGCTTGACATTTAAAATTATTTGCCAACCTTCTATTACACATAAGTCACCCCTGAGGTAGGACCTAGATAGCCTTAAGGGCAGGGTGTTGTGTAAATGAAAGGTAGGACACATACTGGTATGTTTTGCATGTCCTGGTAGTGACAAACAGCCTATTTTGTTTTTCACTACTGTGAGGCCTGCTCCTTTCACAAGTTAGCATTGGGAATTCCTTAATACACGTTTAAGCTGTAATTCCTGATCTGAGAAGAGTAGCTTTTTCATGTTTCATATGTTTGGAATGGCAATGAAAAATCCTCCTCACTGGTGAAGTTGTATTTAACATTACTATTTTAGGAATGCCACTTTTAGAAAGTGGACAGTTCTCTGTGCTTATAACTCTGAGTGCTTTTCAGCCTGTCCCCCATACTTGTCTGGGTGGGTGACAGCTACACTTTGTGCATTTCCTCTAGACAGCCACAACACAGGAAGTATAGTTGTGTCTGAGTACCAATCTACATACATCTGCATTCTGATGGCATTGCCTGGGCAGGATGGAATGGAGGGGCTAACCTTTCACTTGAATAGGCTGTGTACAGTCCCCACACAAAGGACTGATTACCCCCCACAGATAGCCTGGCAGTCAAGACTGGGTTGAAAGGGATGCTTGTGCACTTCAGAGAACTGCTTTGAAGTCACTTCCCACATCAAAGGCACTTTTGAGTATAAGTACTGGAACTCTGATCCCCTAAAACCAGACACCTCTGCATCTTGAACTGAACTCCTGTCAGAAGGACTGCTGGGCTGCTTGAAGGACTCATCTTTGGACTGCAGACTAGGAAGACCTGCTTTTCTCTTGTGTTGCCCTGCTGCCTGCTGCTCTCTGACTCAGCCAAAGGAGAGCTGGACTCTGCCTTCACTCCACGTGATCTCCAAGGGCTTGTTGGCTTGCTTCCTGGTGTTTGAGACTCAGGGAAATCAAAGTCTGTACCACTGCTCCTGTGCCTGGCTCATTAGAAGTTGCTCAGATACTCGTAAAACAAATTTCGAAGCTTCTCCTGTATGTGTGTAACTGAACCGGCACATCGACCCGGTTGCTGGAGTAAAATCGGCGCATCGAATCCGAACCAGCGCTTTGCCTCAACGTATCCCCTGGACCGCATTGCAGAATCCAGTGCATTGCTCAACACCTCTCGACTGCGGCACCTGTCTTCAGAACTGACGCAGCTCTTTCACTGCATGGAGAAGATCGACGCATCTCGTTGTTTGCGACCAGGAAAGGCACTTTGTTCACAGGGACCTGCGTGGGTCCTGTAGCCAGCCGGCACTCCATCACGATCGGCCCGAACTTTGACTTTGCTCCAGTCCAGCGTAATCGAAAGTAAACTTTTTAGTGCTACTTGCTTCTAAGCGCTTTATTGCATTTATTCCTTTAAAAATTCAATTTCTCAACTTCTATACATTGGATTTTTGTCGTTTTGGTCTTATTTTGTTCAGAATATGATAATCCTTTTTATAAACCTGTGTGGAGTCTTTTTGGGATGTATTCATTGTGTTACTGTGTGTGTGTTGCACAAATACTTTACACATTGCCTCTTTAGCTAAGCCTGGCTACTCTGTGCCAAGCTACCAAAGGGTGAGCACAGGTTATCTGTTAGTGAGTATCTAGCTTACCCTGACTAGACTGGTGTTTCCTGCCTGGTCTGGGTGCATACCTCAGCCAACCAGGAATCCCATTTCTAACACCCCCACATTCAGACATATGAAAATTAAACCTAGGGCCATGAATGTTTTACTAGCATCAATAGGTCCCCATTGCAGTCAGGGAAGAAGAGAATGCTTATGCTAAAGACATATAATAACAACTTTGTATATAGTTTTGTGTGCCACATTGCTACCGTTTCAGAATGCTGTAAATTACAACTGCTTAATTTATGTGCTTACGTTAATGGTACTCAATTTACAAAAGTCAGAAAGACAGAAAGAAGAGTGGACCATGGTGGCACTGGAACTCCCAACCTTTTGATCACAGCAGATAGAAATGGCAGTGTTAACCCACTGAACCGCTTTGATAGCATTGCTAAAATAATTTGTTGATCTTGAAAGATATAACAGAGCTATATATAACAGTCTTTCTTCCCTCGGCAAACATTTGTTCTGGTGTGAACATTTGCATCTTCTGTGACACACATATAAATATGATGATTTCCAATGAGGTGTGAGAAATGTTATGGAAGCTTGTTTGAGTAAATAACTTTCATAATACAATTACTACTCATACTACGTTGCTATGGTATTTACAAAAGTAAAGATGATAACATTAGAAGATCTGTTTACTGAAGAATCACATCTAGTATATGGTAATCAAGCTGGATATATATTTGACAATTGCAGCTTGCCCCCCCTGTACTCATTGCGACACTGCACTGGAGTATGCTAATTTGCACAGATGTTTCTATGCTCCGATGACTACAACTTATAGTTGCCCATGCTCCTCCGCACCATGAATTTGGTGAAGAATGAATATTGATTGTTGCTCCCAGATAGGGCCATACGTTCAAATAAAAAATGGTTGCAGTTATGCCCGATTGCCAGGCATGTTTTGGATGACCCTAGTTAATTATCTACTTCTTTTTGTTATGAAACTTTGACTAGGTGAGGCCTAAAGATAGCTTCATTTGTCTTGCTAGCCTCATATTTTCCAAACATAAGATCCAAAATACATATACATATATACATACAGGAGCTGTAGGTCACCCCTTTTCATGCACTGGTGTTTTCAAGTAGCATTCATATTTTACGTCCATCTACCACAGCCTAGAGCATTGGCAAAGGGTCAGCCTTCAGCCAATGGCTCTCTTCACTGCGAGTGACAGCATTTTTCTTCTGAATATGTGCCATCGCCTAAAAAGTAATCCACTTAAGTGCTAGGGTTGGTAAGCTAGTATTTGATTTTATGTATGTTTTCGTTTCATATTTTTCTAATTTATTTTTCTCATGATTATTTTTTACTTTTTTTGCAAACATATACATGGCAGCATTTTTCCTCTATGTAAAAACATGTTTAAGTCTATTTTTACTACTTTTACTAGATATACACTGTACGTTTATTATGTATGTTCGAAAAAAAAAAATGAATCAATAAATCAATGCATGTTTTTCTCAGTTGTCTAAATTCCTGGACTTTTGCTTTTTAAGAAGTGTCTGCATGAGCTTTTAAGTATAGTTGGCTGTCTGATAGTTACATGAATACCCCAAGGGTATTATTACAGTGATGAAAATAGGAAACAGGTGAGGACGGAGCAAAAATACACTTGAGGGTTTGAAAGCGATGAAAGGACATTATTAAATAGTTGCACTGCCAGTCATGTACTGGAAATGTAAATGATAAACATATGTTTGTTTCCTTCAAATTAAATAATGTTCTTGTTGAGACCAAGCAGATTTCATGGCATTTAATTGTAATTGAGAAAGTATCTGCAGATGCTAAAGTGCAATATGACAAAAAAAGGTTAGCTCACATAATTTTTACCTTAGTTTTCAAGTACATTCCTACGTTTGGATGCTTCAAATGGATTTCTAAGAGGGCGAAGTTCACCAATATTGTTCATAAAACCTGGCCTTGATTTCTAAAAAAAGAACAAAAATTGAATTTAGTCACCCAATGAATTAGGTTGCTGCTGAAGAGTTCACATTTGGGGGGGGGAGGGGCGGACTGATTGTTTAGTGGACATGCATGTGTTGGCAAACAAAAACAATATTTTTTATATATAGCACTTTACAGCACAGTTACGGGGTTACTATTACCCAATTTAGTTCTACTCAATTTACCGACCATGGAAATATGGAAGGCTAAATTGGCCTTCCAAGATTGAAAGTTGTGACCAGTAGATTGCCACACGTGTCATCCGAGAGCAATTAATTAATGAGCCGGGCTGCCAGTTCACTGATTATGCAATGGTCATAATTGCCCAAACCTGGGGCTGAATAAGAACCCACTACTCTGGATGGAATGGTTTTCTCTAGCAGTGAGGCCATCAAACTTTTAGATCAGATGAAATATTGACATTTACTGATATACCACGCTCCACAAAACTAAGTAACTCTTGTCCTAAAATAGTGTCAGTTTTGCCCAACTCACTAATTCTCAATTTATAGACCGCAGAACGTTAGAAAACTGATTCTGACCAATAAGATTAGAAGTATGTGCCCTGAAAATTGCACAGTGATCATTGCTGCAGCCACTCATCCAGTAGGCATGCGCCAAATACATGGAGTAATGAGGAATGAGGGAGCTCACTGGGGATCAGTTGGTGCTTAATGGTCTGATGATGATGAGGATAGCCAAGTTAGTATATATACTCGTGTGACTGTTAAGTAGTAGCTATGTTTAACCTTTTCAGAGACTGTCTGCTCAGTTTAAACACACTCTTTCACCGTTGTATAGAGTTATTTATTAAATAAGTCAAAATAAAGTTCGTCATTTAGGGGTATCCATAGAAAAAGAAGAACAGAAACATTTGAATGTGCAGCTTCAAGGCAAGTCACATGATTTGCAAGTTGTCATGACTTTGGTAATGGGTTTTGACCAGTAAAGATCTCATTACGTGTGCCCCGCTAAAATCATGCAGTAACAGTGCCCGGGAATTTGATAATGCCATGTTGGGCTTTTTCCTGGTATGGGATTAGTGCATCATTATAAGACCCTAAGGTTAGGATAGGGGATAATGAGGCAGTGTTGCACATTTTCTCAGACCCAACTGCAAAAATCAGACTTATGGGGTCTTTAATGAACGCATTTCACCAGGTTTTACCTAGCAATATTTGTTCAGGGACAAGGGCCAGTTCTGTACAAAGTCTGCATGCCACCTGCATCGTCAACTGGAATGTAGATCACACCATTTGTACCTGAATCTGGATTGCTGTGGCCCTAAGAAAGAAGCCCAGACTAGACAGGTATCCAAACTGACACTTGGCAAATAAAACAGGAAAAACGTTTATCACGTCTTAGGTTCTGATACCTAAACATAGCTAAATTTCAGGTGTTTGCATTAGAAAAATAAAACGATTATCGTAAAAAAAGAATTCAGTAATGTATTTAAATAATGCACAACGTGAGCCCCTATTTTTCCGAGGAGATCTTCTTGGTGGCTGGAAAGACGGGTGACAGTGACTTGAGTGAGAGTAATGATTTTGTAGGAGCAACAGTGGTTGGAAGTCGAGTCAACGATGAAAATAGTTCTGTACATAGAGAATGACCATGGATCCATCAAAACAAGGAGCACATCAATGGAAACATCAACTAGGTCAGGGAGTCCCAATCACCCACAAAAAATGATTAATGGATGTGCACCTCGTACTTGACACTGGCGACCTTTATTCTCTGAATTCACCCACAAGTCTTTTTCAAACTGATAAATTCAGGATAGAAATGGGCAACTGATGATTGAAGGTCCTTTGGACATCAGGGAAAAACAGAGAGTGAATCAAGCCATTGACGCTAGGTTGGGGCAAATTCTTCTGAAGTATAGCGGACTAAACCCACAGGGCCTTATTAAAAGCTTGGCTGACACAATACTCCGTCAAAATGTGATGGATATCCCATTTGCCGTAAGTGCCATAAGCTATAATGCATGTGTAATAGGGTGGATGGGATGTCTGCCGCGTTTGGGTCAGAGTATCCCATTTGCCATACACTAACTCAGGCCCAAAGGGTCTCATTTACAGTGCCAAGTATGGTTTGTACTCAGTCAGGGCAAAGGAGAAAAATACTCAGTTGTCTTGAAGGAATACCCATTTTTCGCATACGGGGTGCTATATTAATTGCATTTGTAATTATCAGGTGCGGCAAAGTTTGCACCCTTCATTAAATTTAAGCAGGCCTAACAGGCCGGAATTTAATAGGGAAAAAAGGCTGGGTACTTATTGGGACATTCAATTTTGGTACTTTTATTCCCCAAAAAGTCAGAATAGGCATCCGATAAATACCAAGCACCTTGGTGTCGTATTTTTATTGGGTGCAATAATGATGGTATTTGAAAGTGCCTGCTCGTAATCAGGGCCCAAGCATGAGGCTCTAAAAACCTAGCACAACATCATTGCATTCTTCTTCATGAAAGGGAGGATTATTTTAAAGACTGTGGGCTTGATTTAGAGATATGTGAGCAGACCTTCAGTATTACGACGACGGAGCCTATTCCAGCTCCATTACAGAGATAGTGCTCTGTCAGCCAGACAGAGTACGGGATGTTGGAGTTTTTGCTCTTCGACCTCCTGTAGAGTAGAATTGCCGGTTTTCACTGTCTGTCACTGCCACGTAAAACCTGGCCATAAGGGACAATGAAAATGTTTAAATGACCCCTACAACATGGGAGACAACTCCGATGGTGTGGGGGCTCATTCGTTTCTGATTTTTCAAAAACAAATTCCCACTTTGGGAGTTTCATTTAAAAAAGAACAATGACATGTTAAAAGTTTGACGAGTGTCCATTAATTCGACGGCAGTGTCCATCAAACTTTTAAGACACAGGCAGAACGACCTTCGGACTCGTTCCTCTATATGGTCATGGAACTCCTCAATGACCTTCAATCTCCTTATAATGTACTCCAATGGGTACTTTATCTTACATATAGCCATATAGCCCTTCTGCTTCTAGCTATTACGGGTTGTTAAAAACCCTCTCCCTGTTAGAGGCCCTTGTCTACAGCTCTGGCCTCCAATTCGGGTTCAGCAACATTAACATCCAGCACAGGCCTTGACAGCGGGATATAATGCTGTAAGATAATTTTCCTCGATTGCTTAATATACATTTTACACTGTGCACCATGCATTTGCTTTTTCAAAAATTAAATCAATGTTTCCTAACACAACACTCCTTTCTGAGGAGAATGTCAGATTACCACCCCTTAATGAAGGTGGGTGCTGCTTTTCAAGTATCATAGGTTTCTGTAGGAAATGCTCCCTCTAGTACAAAAATGTATACATAGCAATGCCCTCCATACCGTGGGCAATCCATGTCTCTCTCTTGCACCACTTCCTAATCAGTGAGCCACAGCCAAATTCAAGTCTGTCTACTGAAATGCCCAATCAACACCTTCCAAATTCCCATCGGGTGCAATATAATGTAACTATTGGAGCCACAGGACACCCTGCTTTCATACAGTGGACCTCAGACATACTCTTTCTAATGCATAATTTGCTATGCAACACTACATTAATATATGCATGTATGTGTTTGATGTGATCATGATAATTATGTGACTCCAAATGCATATTGAAAGCTTAATGATTGGTCTAATCAAGTTTGAATTTTTTGATTATCATTTCATATCTCGTATTTTTTTGCATTATGCAATAACTGTGTATGCATTACGCACTTTAAATTTTGTGTGGGCTTCAATGTAAAGAGCTCTAGTGTACAAGGAACATATTTGCGCTATAGAAAAGTGCATAAAATAAACATCTCAATCACTGCGTTCTTCCGCATGTGGCTGCATTCTTATATGGTGTGAACTTCAGATCACCTCTGGAAAGCTTGTCTGCTTAGAAGCTCACCAATAAACAATGGACTGTAACATAAGATTGCACTTTTCACTCGACCTTATTGATAAACAGATTGATGCAATAGTACTCTGAATGGTGTGGGTGTACTTTAATTCATCTGTGCCTCCTGCTGCACCATCTTGAGAGCTTTGGACATATGGCAGAGACAATATACCCTCTATATGTATTCTCATTCACCGATTACTGATGAGAATCCTTCCATTTCATTTGCAATTGAAGTAGAAGCGTAAAGAATAGACTCCTATCCAGTAGGTTTTTGCCCTCCTTTGGTAAAAATGTTATAATAGACTTATTAGAGATTTCATCTAATGACCTTTTCTTCTCTGCTTCCCTGCATTCATCATATAGCATAGGAGCTACATGCGATTTACGAGACTAGTAAAATTCACCAGGGACGACATCTTCTCCTGGTGACTTACAAGTCTGAATACTTGTGATGGCATCATTATCTTCTACCAAGGTGATTTCACCCTCCAGTAATGTATGTCCATCCGTGAGGGAAGAGAAAGAGAATTCAGGAATTCACTTCCCCATCGTGGACCTCCTCACGTGTGAGGCATATGAAGTCTCATAAAAAAACAAAAGCCTTCAAGACATCCTCAGAGTGTGTATAAAGATTGCCCCCATGGTCACGAATCACAGGGATTGCAATTGGGCCACCATCTTCCATAACTGGAAAGCAAGCATGCTTCCAGCTTTCTCCACTTGCTTATAGTGTCTCCACTTCAGTTTCACCAGGGACCTTTGTGCTACTTGAGATGTAATGTTTATTGAGAACAAAGTTCTCAGCTTCCAATCTATATCTTAGCTGGGGCATGGGATTTGGCTTATGTGGGGCATTCATTTTGCAGATGCTGTTGCTGCTCCTATTAACAGCGGAGTCCTTCATAATGAAACTTCTCCAAGTTGCTTTCAAAATAATGTCCAATGTGATTTCCAACATCTTGCTCTGTGTTTTTGAAGGCTGCCAATGTTCCTCCTGATATGGCCTCAGGGAACAGTGACTGCCTCGGCATATGGCTACCAGCAAAAACTCTTAATCTATATAGAGAAAAGCTGTGTCAGGGTCCCACAAAGCTGTGAACCATTATCACCGATGAGATTTGGTCCGGCACATCTAGGGACCCTGCTGGTCTGTTTTTCTGGTTAATGACACTCCGAATATCCGCACAGGTAGGCCTATTGAGATGCTAAAGAATTCCGTTCAACGTTTGGTTAGCTTTCAACAGTCTTCACAGTGTCCATTAAGAGGATGGTCTAATAACAGACTGGTGTCATAGATTCAATAGAGGCATTTATTTGTGGGTCCCCAAATAGCCCTGCTACAACCGCCCTTCTTCCTATTCTCTCCTCCAGCACAAAAGGGTAGTGTCTGCTGCCAGAACTGTGAGAAGGAGTATTAACAAATAGTGGTAATCTTGTAGAGTCTACAGGGTCTGGGAGCTCTTGTTCTCCCTAACCCAGCAAGTCGATACAAAGGACAGCCCATGCCCAGATCTATTCTGAGATCAACGTACATTTAAGATAAGGTATTCACTGCTCATCAACTACCTGCAAGCCTTGTTTTTTTTAATGTTGATGGTAGTGCCCATATTGCCCTGCTTTTCTCATGCTATTCAACTGCTTCTCCATTGTGTCTGTATGTCTGCTTCCCCACTGTGGCCTGTGGTCTATCACCCAGCATGAGGGGAGGTCCATATGATGAAGCAGTATCGCTAGCAATACTCCAACAGAAACGGGAATGAGGGCATTCCCCACTTCACTCTGTGCGCCTCAACCACGGCCCGAGCATAGACCAATACTCGTTTCCCGGCAGCACTGTGAGTCTTTCGACCATCAGTGACCAGTATTCTTCTGGTCACTGATGCCTGGCAAGAACATTCTTGTGTGGTGAAGGGGCGTCTTGTCTTCCAGCGGTGCCTCACGAGGATGTTTCTGCTGCGGGGTGCTATCTTGCTTTCTCGCCCACACTCTGATGCAGGCAAGGACCCCCAAGTGGTGACAAAATCACCCCTTCAACCTCCAGAGTTGTCAGAGAAATTCTCAGAGTAGCCATTTTACTTCATGGCCTACTGTTGAGGACGTTATATCTTTATTCAGCAATGCTTACTTTGTACCATACTTCAGCATACGAAAGGGTATGCACATGAAGGACACCAAAAGGATCCTGAAATTTACAACTATCCCTTGGAACTTAGCAGATGTGAACAGTTGTTTGGAAGGAAATGTGAGTACAGTTTCATGGGTGCTGATTTACCAAATTATGAGGGGCACCTTAGGTGACCTTTGACCTCTGATGACATGGCAGGGTTGAACCCTTGTCCCGTCCTTTGCCCCTCCATACTTTCTTTTTTGCTTCGGATGGGACGAGGTCTAGGAGTCGAAACTATATTTGGTAAATATATCTCTGTTCCTGTTTGCTTCTTTATACTTGAAACCAGGGGTAGCAAGGTCAGTGCCAGGAGTATTAAAGAACAAGCCAAGGGCAGCAACTGATTTCCCACGTGACCCTAATTTATGCCCGTGTGGAAATAAAACCGTTAACCTTACTTTCAAAAAGGCGATGAAGCAATGGAGCAAAACATGTGGCGTGACTAACATGTTTTATCATGATGTTTCATGTGAGCGATTAGAGGTAATTGCTACCAGTGAAACATTAATGCCTGAAATAGAATACCCTGCCTTGCAAAGGAGGCAACATGACAACCTAATTTTGTGGACGTTGTCATTTAAGGACAAATATGGAAGTTGTTACGAACACAAAAGAAGACACAACAAAGATATAAAACACCTTAGTTTGAAATATCTGAATCAAAGATAAAGTTTGCAAATGTTAAGACTGAGAGGCTGAGACTCGGGGAGACTGAACTTTAACTCATGCTACTGACTTTGGCAAAGGTCACATGCAGGTGACCTTGCATTGTTTAACGTCAACGCAGGCATTTCTACAGGTTCAAAGTCCCTGATCAGGGAATCTAGCCATATATATATTTATATTAAACAAATGCAGTTCCATATTTTCTACACATGATAGAGAGAATCTTGCGTAAATGTATTGTTATTGCTCCTTCTGTTTTTTTTTTTTTTAAATAAGGAGAAGGCTTGTGGGTTACTGAAAGCCCAGAATCACAGGATGTTGAGCCGGCGCTGACCCTCTTTGCCCCCCATGTTGAGTTCATTGTCCTGCCCCTCCTAACACAAAAAAGCGCTATGAAGTGGCCTGCACTGCCCGCATCATAGTGCTTTTTTGAGTGATTTTCAGCCATGCTGAACAGCAGATGTGCTGCTAGATGACATGGCTAAAAGACTTTCACATTGACAAGGCCAATAAGCTCGGCCATTTCCGAGATCTATTTGCTTTGCCAATGCTTGTTCGGTGTTGACGGTGTCTTGCTGAACAAATGTGGAAGTGATAGTGAGAAGCAGCTCAGGAGCTTTAAAGTGAAGAGAGAGTGTGGCGTAACGGCCAGAGCTGCTGACTGGGGAACCAGGTTTGAATCTCGGGGTCGGCTGAACAAGCTGTGATTCTGGATTAATCACTTACGCTTCCCTCTGCCTACAATAATGAATGCGTCATTGTGTAACGCAACTGGTGAGCACTTAAAGTGCTCCAATACCATAAGCTGGTGTTAGCCTTATGGCAAGATGGAGGACAGAATGAGCTCTCCATTACCATCAGATCATGCATAAAAACAAAAAATTAAAGTAGCAGTGAAGAGGGAGGTATTGGGGGGATGAGTCAAGCAGGGAAGCAGGATGGGATGGAGAGATGATCAAGTAATGACAGGAGAGGGCGGGAGGATGCAACAGTGAAGAGGAAAATAAATACCTTAATTGAAGCAGGATTGTAGGAAAGTGCCCCTTTTTGACATGCTCACCCCAACTTGTTGCCTGGCATTTGATATGATTTTGACTGGAAGCGCACTGAGGTCCTACTATCCAGGTCCCCAGTGCCAGATCTCTTTCCCAAAACTGTGCAATTGTTTTCCCAATTGGCAATACCTTTAGTACTCTCTGTAAGGCCCTAGTAAATGGTACACCTGGTAGCTAAGGCCTGACGTAATGAAGAGGGTCCCTCCAGGCGGCAGCACAAATTGTGCCACCCTAAGGGACCCCTCACCAAGCTCATGCAAACTGGCACTGCAGGCTGCGTATCTTGATGCAGACAAAAGTGAAAACATGACATGGCACACAGCCTGTGTGCCATGCCTGCAGGCACTGCATGCAATATAGGTAAGTCACCCCTACAGCAGGCCATACAGCCCTAAGGCAGGTTACACTATACTACATGTGAGGGCATCACAGGCACTGCATGCAGTATAGGTACGTCACCCCTACAGTAGGCCTTACAGCCCTAAGGAAGGGTGCACTATACTGCATGTGAGGGCATCACTGCATGAGCAGATATGCCCCTGTGCTGGTCAGTTCCATTGCTGCCAGTGCAAGTGGTCAGGGAAGCCATTTTTAAAAGCATGTGCTGGACACTGGTGAAAACATTTCCTCCACTACATGATGGCTTCACTGAAAATAGGAATGTTTGGCATCAAACATCTCATATTAATAAACCCACACTGGTGCCAGTGTTGGATTTATTGATACATGCACACAGAGGGCCCCTTAGAGGTGCCCCCTAAAACTCTACCAGCTACTGGTGTGCTGACTGACTGGTTTTCGCCAGCCTGCCACCAGAGACGATTTAATGGCCCCCAAGGGTGAGGGCCTTTGCTCTCAGGAAGCCAGAAACAGAGCCTGCTGGGACAGAGGGTGTTTTCACTCCCTCCCACAGGATGAGCTGCAGATTAGCATTCCAAGGCAGGGGAGCTTCGAAGAGCCCACCGCCTTTGGTATGCAAATCTGGTTTCTCTGACAGGAGAGGAAGACGACCCCCTTTGTCCAGAACCTTTTGGCACCTGCCCGGGCGAGAAAATTAGCTAGTCAGATAGGCGTGTCCACCCTCAGGCTAGTGCCACCCATAAGATGGGCTACCTGAAGTGGAGGTGACTTTCCAAAGTTAGCCATCTTAGTGATGGCAAACTCAGGAATTCTTGGACAGGGTTATGCCCACTTCCCCGAGGGAGTGGTCATATGGGTGTGAAGTCACCGCAAGTGTAGGCAGCCCATTGGCTACCACCCTACACTCCCCATACGCCCCTAAATACAGTATTTAGGGAAGTCCCCGATACCAGAGAGTCAGATCCTGATGACCTACTTATAAGAAGGACACCGAAGAGCCGCGAAAGCAAATACTGAAGAAGATCAACTGACTGGTGCCAGCCCTGCTGGCCTGTTTGCTGTCCCCCATCGAATTGCGCTAAAGTCATCTCTTCCTGCAAGCTGTCATGCCTCCAAAGCCTGGGAGGACTGCCTGCCTTCAATAAAGACTCAAGAACTACAGTGGAGTAGTGGAGCTACTTCCCTGCATCCTGCAGGCTCCTAAAAGAAGAACTGCAAGGACTCCAGACCGCCAAAACCCGACACCGTCAAGCACCACTGCACCCGAGCCCCCAGCCCAAGTCAAAGGGGATCAATGGTGTCAGCGTGGTCCCCAAGTCCTCAAGAGACAGAGTCCACTTTGGTCTCACCCCTCGTGAACTCTCAGAAGCCACCTGCAGCCTCTGGGTGCAGGCCTCCTCAATCGCGAGTGCTCCCGGACGAAGACCCGACACCTCAAAGACCCTCTGCACCCAGCCGCCTCGGCCCGAGGAGAAGAAGACCATCTGTGTCCCCACGTCCCATAGTATCACAAGACTTGAACCCTCTGGTTGGTTCAACCTGACTGGACTCCCAGTCCAAACCTGCAGCCTCTTTTTGCGCAGACTGATTCCCATTGACTAACATTGGGAACCCAATTCTGTTTTGCGCCACTCCACGCTGCCACCTTAGTGCTGCTGGAGGTGAACTGTTGGTGCTACGTTGGACCTTACCCCATACTCACCTTAAGTCCAGGAGGTTGGTCTCATAAGTCGCTGCAAAGAGCTTGCATGGCGTATTTGTTTTTCCTCCCACAGGATAATATTGCAGCCCCGAAATATGCACTAAGGGGGTCATTACGATGACGGGCGGATCACCACCGCCCATATGGCGGTGGCGATCCGCCCGCCATATTCCCCCGCCCGCATGCCAATTCCCCCCCGCCATATTACGATGGCGGGGGGAGCCGGTTTTCCGCCGGTCCAACAGGGGACCGGGCGGAAAAGGGCAATAATATGGTGGCGGTGTCTGCAAGACACCGCCATCCATATTAGGATGGTGGCGGAGAGAAGCATTTCCATGGCGGCAACGCCGCCATGGAAAGGCATACGGTCTTCGCTATTGGGGGCCCGTAGCGGGCCCCCAGGATGTTGGGGGGTGGGGGTGCACATGGGGGGTACCTATGGTACCCTCTGCATTGGCATGGACAAGGTGGCAGGCACCGCACGGTGCCTGTCACCTTGTGCATGCCAATGCACAACGTGCATTCCCAGCATTGTGGCGGGCGATGCTGTGAACACCGCCCGCCACAATGTTGGGAATAGGGGATGCCACCGTGGCGGTGGCATCCTAATACTCGCGGCGGTACCGCCGCTCCTATGGCGGACGGTCCCATTCACCGCTACGGTGGCGGGCGGACTTTGTCCGCCCGTCATCGTAATGTGCCCCTAAGTGTCGACTATTTAAATGCAAAAGCATTTTTCTTGAACAACGTACTTACCTGATCGTATTGATTCTGGTGCCTAAAAGTATATCAAGATATGTTTTATTTTTTTTTATTTTTGTGGATCTCCTTATTGAGTGGTGTTCATCATTTATTGACTATTGTGTGCATTTGCAGATGTCTACGCTCCTCTCTGATAAGCCTAAGGCTGCTCGACCACACTAACTCCTAGAAGAGGATGGGAGAGGATGTAGCCTTATGGCTAGAGCGGTCGACCTTGAAGTTGGGGAACTGGGTTCGAGCCTTGGCAACGACGCTCAACATGCTGTGATTCTGGGGAAATCACTTAATCTCCTTGTGCCTAACAAAAATGAATGTGTCCATCTGTACCGAAACTGGTGCTCATGTAAAGCGCTCTGATACCTGATATCTTCGGGTATAGTTTGCGCTATATAAAACTAAAAAAAAATAAACAGACGAGTACCATGGGATTGCTAGACCAAGCCCCTGTCCACTCGTGAGGGAATAGTTGGAATCTTTCCACAGTATATCTCGTTTTTATATACTGTATAAAGAGCTGGCTTCCTACAAGGATCAGCAACAAACATTAATGAGTCATTGTGTAATGTAGCTGGTGAGCACTTAAAGCGCTCCAATACCTTTGGCTTGTGTTCGTGCTATGGCAAGACGGGGGATGGAGTGAGCGCTCCAATACCATCGGATCGCGCAAAAAAAAATAAACAAGTGCTGTTTGTGTTTCAACCAAATTTTAAGAAATGCATTTATTTAGGTACAAGCGCATGCATTTTAGTGGTATGTGTACAAATATGCCTAATTTACGCTCATGGGCTGTGTGCGGTGGGGAAAAGTGGCAGGAGGGTAGAAAAAAATCAGGCGGGGCAGAGGGATTAAAGAGAAAAGCAGCGCCATGGATAAGGAGACGGCCTGAAAACACAAGTACTCATATGGAGAGTTTGAAAACAAAGAAGAAAATAGCTCCGCAAACCGGAAGCAGTGTAAGGAGACATGTACTTGTTCCATACACTATGGGAGGGCCAAACACAAGAAGAGGGAATAGTGACTGCATGCCATGACGAATGTCATCAAAGATAATGAGAGCGACGTGGAAGTTTACCAATGGTAGGAGATGGGCGGCCTGTAAGCCCACAGATAGAACACAACACGCCTCTTCGAGCACTGCAAATAAGGGAATATGAAAATGATAAAGCAATTCCTAAGCAAACTTAGATCTCACCACCATAAATATCCTACACACCTACTGCAAGTAAAACATCTCAAAGAAACAAGCATTCGCAACTTACAGACATACTGGGGCCGATTCCGATCTCGGCCGGTAGGGCTCCGAATCGGATTCGGCTTTACCGGATCCGATCCGGAGCCCTGTTTCCCGACCGAATCGTACGCGGGTCCGGCCGAGCGAGTACGATGCGAATTCGCCGACCGACTCGTCCGGGCGTCCCGACCGCTCCGACCGACTCGTTCCCGGCTCGAACCACACCGACCGACTCGCTCGGACTCGACTCGCACCGCGCAATGGAGACGTTCCCCGGCCGGGTAAGTACGATGCGCGCCGCGAGCAGTCCGACCGAGCCGCGCACTCCGGCTCGAAAGAGCTGTCGGAGCCGTACTTTGGGGGTCCGTGTCGGACCCCCCTGTACGCGTAGCCGCGCGAGTCGCACACAGGGGGGACCCATGGGTCCCCCCTACCTGTGCGTGTACGGCGCGAATCGCTTCGCCGCGTACCCGCTGTAGGGGGCGCACTTGTCCGACTCGCACCCATTGAGTCAATGGGAGCCCGCGTACGCGTTGTACGACCGGCTCCCATTGACTTCAATGGGAGTCCGACCGACTCGAGTCCGATAGCATACGGACGCATCGTACTCGTTCGGTCGGACTGCACGGGTCCGATTCGGTCGGAAATCTCTCCGGGTCCGGCTCGGTCGGAGAAATTTCCGGCCCGAATCGGAATCGACCCCACTGTCTCTGCCAATGTCTTTTCTTCATGCTGTACAGCATCAAGGCAGAGGCCCATGTACAGAAGATTTTTAAAAAAAAATCAAGAATAAGCACGACGATGTGGCTACTGGGTTTTGTCATTTAGTAAACGTGTGCATAGTTTAAACACACATGCAGGCCTACAAAATGATGCAGCCAAGCGGCTGCATGACTTTTAAAAAAGATTTTTAATGGGGTCCTGTAGCAAGTGTCGTGGGGAGAGTACAGAATGACAGCAACATGGGTGGGGGTGGCATCAGAAGCACACAGGCAAGAAAGGGCAAAATAAGCACTGGTGGGGGCTTTTAATTGTTAATGGGGCCTGGAAGCGTGTCGGGGAGGCAGTAGCGTGAAGCGGGGGAGCAACATGGAGGATAGCAGTTGGGCACAGAAGCACACATGGACAAACAAGAGGAACATGGGGGTGTGGTAGGTACAGAAGTTAATGGGTGAGAGAGAGCGACATGGGGGGTGGCACAGCAACTCATGGCCGAGAGTTGGGGTGGAATCAAAATCACACTGGTAAAGGAGAGTGACAGTGAGTGGGAGGAGATGAAGCATGATGGAGACAGCTTGTTCTCTCATAGAGTGCTTCAACAAAAGAAAAATGCAGCTTCCAAAACACGAGCAGAGGACAGAGGAAGAACACAAGTACTTGGGCCATGCTCCCAGTGAGGCTCAAACACAAGAAGCGGAAGTGAAGCCTACTCGCGCTAAGAGGCGAAAAGCAAGCAAATGAGAGTGATGATGAAGCCAACCATTAGTAAGAAATGGGCAGGCCCTTGACCACTGTAAGCTAACAAAATGTCTCACAAGCAACAGTGCGTGTGCAGTCGCAGGTGGGACTTAAAAACAAAGCCTTCTATGTATGAAATCTAATCACGGTAAAAGGCAGTACACAATATAGAAAACATTTCTCCCTCACTCTACTGACAAATACTCCAGAGTCAATTAATTCATAATAAAAAAGCAGAAGCAGAGACAATACTTATCCTTGTAGCCACCCAGCCAAATCTTGTAACCAGTATCCATCAAGATCTCGACGATACTATTCACGAAGATGGCATCGTTCGCCTACGAAGCAGCAGTCACAGTTATTCATAACATTGTTTAAAGTTCTTTACCCACTGGCACCCTTCTGTCCACATTAAATCCTGCTGGTCCTAATAAAGTGCAGCTGGTAGAAAAGCAGGATGGCTGAAAGTGTCACACTTGACAAAGGACCATGTAACACCTATCGAGTCCAATATGCTGTTATATACATGCAAAACTGTATATGCTGACATCCTGTATGATTTAATAAAAGCTCAATTCACTATTGGAAAATATATTTTAGATGGTATTATCACCACTTTGATTTCATTACAACGCCATTTTCTGTATTTAAAGAGATGTGAATTCAAACATATGCCAGAGTGAAAACATATGAAGAGCATCCATTTCCGTCGTTTTTGTTTATGGGCGCGCACAGTTCACAAGAACAACTAAAACATCTGTTTACTGAACTAGATGCAACTTATCCACAACCAAAATCATCTGATGTCAACATTTTGCTTCCGGTCAGAGGGGGAAAGGGAATATCAATTTTAATCATTTGTTGTGTTTTTTAAAGCAGACTTTGGTCACTCTTGAAAGAATGACTTTTTTCTCAAGAAAGGTGCACTTTTGTATTTGATCCAATTTTCCGTGAATAATCCAAGTTAAAAGAAGGATTATATTTCTATGTAAAAAACCATAGCAGCCCACTTGGAAATTGGGGGGCAGATTTACAAGGACTGGCGCATCCCTGCAAATCAGCAGGGATGCGTCAGAATAGATGCGACATGCAATTCCCCCCTTGCGCCACCACGGATGCGTCGCATTTACAATGCGGCGCACCGTGGCGCAGGGATAGGCAGATGGGTGTCGCATCTGATGGCGTAAGGGTGGCGCATTGCTGGAGTCGTGTCGCAAGTGCGACGCAACTCTAGCAATGCTCAGGGGCCGCCCATACCTAACGTGCAGGCGTAAGGATTTGTCGCAGCGGCCTCTGAAAAGTGACTCAGTGAAATCTTGTAGATTTCACTGTGTCTATTTTACGAGGCTTTTTATGGGGGAACGCCCACCCTGCATACATTAAACCTGACGCAGGTTTAATGTGGCGCATGGCTTTACAACGTGACGCATCTCCCTAGATGCGTCATGTTGTAAATAAGTCACAACGTGGCGCATGGTTTACGCCGCCGCTGCGTCACAGAAGTGACGCAATGGCGGCGCAAATGTGTCGCAAGGGGCTTGTAAATCTGCCCCAGGAAATTCCAGGTGAAAAGTGAGCACTTTCCGAACCTCTTTCAGAATATTTTCTTTAGAGCCTCACTTGTTATAGACTTTCCCAAATGAAGCGTCTGTCTTTTTCTCGCTCTCCTTTTCCCATGAATTCCCGCCAACCAATCGGCAGCTGAATAAAGCCTTTCCCCCACATCGCTCTACCTTGAGCTACTTTTAAATGGCATTCCTCTGTGAGTCACAGTGTGTGAATTTAATTGTGGCTCATTGACCCCAAACCCCAACCTCACATCCCACAAACTTCAGCCGTGCTGTGTCACCTGTCACAGCAACTTTGCAACAGATGCTACTTTACTGCTTGTGTTTCCTCAACCGAGACCTTGTCTTTAACAAGGTTTTAAAATTAGCATGCTGGGCTGCAGCTGTAAGAGAACAGGGAGTGTTCGGGTTAGCTGCCATTAAAGAAATGTCACGTTAGGTTGTTTTTTATTCACTTATGGGGAGGAATTAGCCAATATCAATAATATTGTTGTATCAGGCGAGAGTTGAAAAACGTTTCTGTGGTGGAGAAGTGAAAAAGTCAATACTTATTTATTTATTTATGCATTTTTATATAGCGCGAACTTTACCCGACGGTGTCAGAGCGCTTTACAATAGAACCAGTTACATTACATAAGGACTTCAGAGTGCATGAATAACATAACAGATAAACTAAACTTCTTACTAAGAGTGTCGTACTTTTGTTTAGCCTAATTCAAGTGCGACAAATTCTAGAGAATGGGGGGTGGGAGGGAGTCCGAAGTCCAGGTAAATAAACGGTGATCAGCCCTGTCAACTCACACGGTGTCATCGTGTGTTACATCTGCGTCCTACTCAAGTTCACCAGGTGTAGAACCGATAACACAGGGTGGCAGGGAAAACGAGATGGAAACCACTGCAAAGAGTGGTTTTGCAGTTCGTTTTTCGATGCTTTGAACAGCCGATGTGCATTAATGGGTATGAAAACACCCAAGGAGATCGGCACAAGCATAAGCCTTTTTTGGAGGAGGGGGTTTGGTTGGATGGTGGGAGGAAAAGTTCCTTTTAGGTACTTCATGGCAGGAGGCCCCACTCTCTCCAGGGGCCGCTCCCTCTTCACACAGTGAATTTCTTTTTAGCTGGAAGTTCTGAGTGAGATCTTTAAGATCACAAATTTCAGTTTGTGAGAATTAGGGTTTATAACCTGCCACATCTGGATCCACTGTGGAAAATGTAGCCACTTGAAGCTATCTGCTCATACCATTAAAGAACAAGGTTGTTGCAGCACTCTGAAACATAATCCATTAATGGCCCATTGCACAATATATGTTATATGTCAAAGAAAATGCGAACTGAGGAGGGAGGGTAGGTCAAGGTGAGTAGGACTGAGACAGAGAGAAAGCGGAGTGAACAACAAAGGAAACCGAGTTTCAAACTCTAGGCTCACTGGTTTTTTCAAGCAAGGGGATCCAAGAAGAGGTATTTATCACTGCAGAAAGGTTGCCAGCCTACAGAAAATGTTATTTTTTTTAAATAATATATAAAGGAGTGCTTCTGTGTATTACTTTATAAGTAATAAAGGAAGTACTGTTGATTGATCTAGTTTTCATAGAAATTCATTGAGCATCTGTACTGTGGCTGTGATGCGATGAAAGTGAGCATCCACACGGAGAGCTCTCTTCAAAGATGCAAGGTGATCTTTGGGTTAAAAGGAAGTTTCAAAAGTCAAGTATTGAGAGAACACGGAATTAAAGGGCTTATGGTTATAATACTTGGATGAACAGTCTAGTCTGCTGCAAAATTCTTTATTGAAAGAAGGTCATATTGGCCATCCTCTTAATGCCAAATTTGGGGAGAAGATGGTCATTTGAGGAATAGATGGCTCTGCCTCAACCGACAAGTGGTAGACCACCTTCCATAGTGTTGACTCTTGTGAGAAAATGAAATATTAGTTGGGGTGGATGGTAGTTCACCAAAAGCAATAATGGCATGTTGCAGAGACAGAATATCGAGTACAAAATATCGAGTTGCACAAATATCGAGTCATTAATATTGTGGGTCAGGAATATCGACAGCAAGAATATCGTGGTCAAGAATATCGACTTAAGGTAAGAAATATCGTTTTTAAAAATATCGAAGTGTTTAATATCGTTTGTAAAAATATAGTTGTTAAAAATATATTTTTTTATTATTGTTATGTATTTTAGTATATATTTTATATGTATGTGATGTATGTTTTTTGTATAAGATTTGTTTGTATTTTTAATATATGTGTTAAATTTTTAGTTGTTATAAAAAAAAATGTATTTGAATTTTGTGCTTTTAGTACCGTAGTGGGTTGTGGGTTTATAAGGGAATGGGGTGGGAAGTAATTTAATTATATTAAATTTATTAATTTTTTTATTTGAATTTTGTGTTTTTAGTTCCGTATGGGATTGTGGTTTTATAGGGGAATATGGTGGAAAGTATTTTAATTATATTAAATTTATATTTTTTTAAACATTTTATTTTTGCATTGTTTAGTTCCGTAGCGGGTTGTGGGTTTATAAGGGAATAGGGTGTGAAGTAATTTAATTATATTTAATTTATTGATTAATTTTTATTTATTAATATTTGTTTAATTGAGATGTTATAGTGTTAAATGTGTAAATTAATTTATTATTAATTAATTAATAATTGGTTGTTAATTTTAATGAATTAATTGGTAATTAATTATGGTAATTGTGTAATTAATTTTAGGTGTGTGTTGTGGTGTTTATAGGTGTAAATGGTGGAAAGAAATGTATTTTTAATTTATGAATTAATAATTGGTTAATTAATTTTAATTAATTAATTTGTAATTAATTTTGGTAATTGTGTAATTAATTATATTTGTGTGTGGTAGTTTTCATAGGTGTAACGGTGGGAAGTAAATTATTTTTAATTGATGAATTAATAATTAGTTGTTAGTTAATTTTAATTAATTATTGGTAATTAATTAAGGTAATTGTGTAATTAATTTTATGTGTGTGCTGTGGTGTTTATAGGAGTAAAGGGTGGGAAGTAATTTGTGTTTGCTTAATTAAAATAAAGTTGTTAATTATTTGATATTCATTTTGGGTAAATGTTTATTTTTGTGTGTTTTGGTTTTACTTTTAAAGGGGTAAAGGGTGGGTATTAAATAAAATTCTGTCATTTAATTGTTAGTTGTTAATAGTAATAGTTTTTCTTTAAAAAATAATATATTATTGTGTTTTATTATTTTATAGTTCAATTTAGGTGTGTGTTGTGGATATTAGAGTGTTAAAGCTTGTGTACTCAATTAATGTTTTTAAAAAAATAAAAAAATTAATAGGATGTTTTTTAATTGATTATTATTTATGTTAATTATGGAAACAAATGTAATAAAAAATGTTGAAGTGTTTTGTTATTGGTGTGGTGTTATAGGGTATGAAATAAAATAAATACATTTATGTTTTAAATAATTTTTTTGTTTGTTAATATTTGCTACTTTTAAATGATAATTGTTTATAAATGTATTTATTAATTTATTTTATATATTCTTTGTAGGTTTTTGTTATATGTAATTAATATTATATGTGTTCTTTTTATATGTTTAATATATTTAAATTTATATTTTTCAATATTGTTTTTTTATTTTTAAGATTTTTTACATTTTGTAATATTTTTTGTTTTTTTTCAACTATTTAAGTATTATTAGTAATTTTTACCCTTCCGCTATACAACACTTTCCCTACTGTTGCACTCACTGGAGTTGGAATAGTAAATTTAATCCCTCCGCTATCCAACACTTACCCTACTTTTGCATTTACTGGAGTGGGAATAGTAATTTTTATCCCTCCGCTATCCAACACTTTCTCTAGTGTTGCACTCTTTGGATTGAGAATAGTAATTTTTGCCCCTCCGCTATCCAACACTTTCCCTACTGTTGCACTTACTGGAGCGGGAATAGTAATTTTTACCCCTCCGCTATCCAACATTTTCCCTACTGTTGCACTCACTGGAGTTGGAGTAGTAAATTTAATTCCTCCACTATCCAAAATGTACCCTACTTTTGCACTCACTGGAGTGGGAATAGTAATTTTTACTCCTCTGCTATCCAACACTTTCCCTACTGTTGCACTCTTTGGAGTGGGAATAGTAATTTTTACTCTCCGCTATCCAACACTTTCCCTACTGTTGCACTCTTTGGAGTGGGAATAGTAATTTTTTCTCCTCCGCTATCCAACACTTTCCCTACTGTTGTTATCACTGAAGTGAAATGAAGTAATTTTTACCCCTCCGCTATCCAACATTTTCCCTACTGTTGCATTCACTGGAGTTGGAATAGTAAATTTAATTCCTTCGCTATCCAACACTTACCCTACTTTTGCACTCACTGGAGTGGGAATAGTAATTTTTACCCCTCCGCTATCCAACACTTTCCCTACTGTTGCACTCTTTGGAGAAGGAATAGTAATTTTTACCCCTCCGCTATCCAACACTTTCCCTACTGTTGCTATCACTGAAGTGGGAATAGTAATTTTTACACCTCCGCTATCCAATACTTTCCCTACTGTTGCACTGACTGGAGTTGGAATAGTAAATTTAATTATTCCGCTATCCCACATTTTCCCTACTGTTGCACTTATTGTATTGGGAAATGTTAGTTTATTTTTTTAATAGTTTAATGTTTTAATTTATTATAGAATGTTTTTTTATTTTAAATTATTGAGATATATATATATATATTCACTGAAAAAACCATAGGTTTCAGGCTTGTTATAGTTAGGAATTAGCATTTTAAAAACCTTTGAAATTCACTGAAAAAACCATAGGTTTCAGGCCTGTTATAGTTAGGGTTTAGCATTTAAAAAACCTTTGAAATTCACTGAAAAAACCATAGGTTTTAGGGAAAGTTATAGTTAGTTGGACATTGCACTCGTACAAAACCCGTGAAATTCCCCGTTATAGTTAGTTCAGCTAACTATAACTCGCGCCCCCGCAATGCACTGCTGATGACGTCACATATTACATCACTCATGACATGGTCAGTGACATCACTGATGACATCACTGATGACATCATCCAGTGATTGTGTGTTTCTGTAAAGTTTAAATATGTTTAATATATATAGGGAAAGGCGTATTGAAGAATGAGTGGGTGTATAAGCGTCTGAATGGATGATTTAGTAGGTGCGTGACTGAGTCTATAAGTGAGTGATTAAACGTATCTTACTGGATGCATGGGTGAGTGACTAAACTGTGTGAATGTCTGTATCCGTCTGTCTGTTGTTGTGTAAGCAGCTGCATGGGTTTCTGACTAGCTAAATGAGTGTCTATATGGGTTATGGATTGGTTCTCTGAGTATCTGTATGGGTGCCTCAGTGTTTGTGTGGGTGGGGTGTGTGTGACTCTGTGCATAGATGTGTGAGTGGGTGATTCACTGGGTGCATGGTTTCAAGAGTGCGTCTGGGATGGACTGTATGGGTGGGTGAGTGTGTGTATGGGTGTGTTAGTGATTGAATGTATATCTCAGTGGTGCATGTGTGAGTAACTACATATGTGAAAGGTAGTATATATGTGTGTTGGAGTACATAAATGGCTATAAGTGAGAGTGTGTGATTGTAAGAGTGGCTATATGGATGAGTGTGTGCTTGCATCAGTGATTGCATAGGAGCGTAAGAATGTGCTAGTATTTTTATGAGTAAGTGAGCTGGTGTGTATAACTGTATAGGTGAGTAAATTGGAGTGTGATTAATTATTTGCATGACTGACTAGGTGTGTGAGTACCTCTATGGATGATTTGCGTTGTGTGAGTGTTTATATAGGTGTATGAGTGCATATGATAGTCCTGTACTGAGTGACTGTAAGTATGAGTGATTGTACGGGTGAGTGAGTAGATGTGTGTGTGTAGACCTAAGAATCAGTCAGTGGGTATGTACTTATTGGTATTGGAGTGTGTATGGTTTTGAGAATGTCAGTCTGTAATTTAGAGTGGGTGTATCAAAAGTTATATTAGGGTGTGAGAAGATGCATTAAATTCTCACATGGATGATGTCATCAGTGATGTCATTTGAGATGTCATCAGTGATGTCATCAGTGATGTCACTGACCATGTCATGAGTGATGTAATATGTGACGTCATCAGCAGTGCATTGCGGGGGCGCGAGTTATAGTTAGCTGAACTTCGCGGGTTTTGTACGAGTGCAATGTCCAACTAACTATAACTTTCCCTAAAACCTATGGTTTTTTCAGTGAATTTCAAAGGTTTTTTAAATGCTAAACCCTAACTATAACAGGCCTGAAACCTATGGTTTTTTCAGTGAATTTCAAAGGTTTTTTAAATGCTAATTCCTAACTATAACATGTCTGAAACCTATAGTTTTTTTCAGTGAACTTCAAAGGTTTTGTAAATGACAATTTTTAAATGTATTAATTGTTATATTTTTTTTTTTTGATACTGATTTACTACATTTTTTTAAACTATTTATTTTTAGATATTTTATTTTTTAAATTACATTGTAATTACATTATACATTACATTACAAAATATACTTTCTCAGAATGAATTACTTTAGTTTAAATACTTTGCAAATAGGCAATAGACTTTTAAGTACAGTAGTTACAGTTGTTGCAATGGGCAACACAATTTCAAACACAATGCAACATTGAGCTCAATGTGAATTTCTAGATAAATGCAATTAGTTACTTTATGGATTACTTTTCTAACCACAGGACTGGATCCTAGATTCAGTCCTGGGACATCTCCTGTAAACAGTTGAGTAAAAGCGTTTTGGTTACAGTAGTGATTTTTAAGGAATATTATTGTATTTTAAAAGTTGACACTTAGAAACTTTTTCACATACAATCACCAATGTTATCCTATGGGAGGAAAATCACTTAGCAGGTAAGTAGTGTTATCGTTACTTTTTCTTACTCAGTGGTGGATCCTGGATCCAGCACTGGTGCATGTCCTGTAAACAGTTGAAAGAATGCGTTTAAGTCATACAGGCGATTTTTAAGGAATATTTGTAGTTTGTGAAAATCAACACTTTGAAACTTTTCTGCTGAAAACCATACAATGGATTCCTATGGAAGGAAATATAAGTTACTGGTAAGTACGGTTAAAATTACTTTTCAGGATCAGTACTGGGCTGAAAGATGCAGCACTGAGATCTCTCCTGATAACAGGTGAGTAAATCGGAATTCGTATTTTGGCTGATTTTAGAGGAATATTTGTATGTTTCAAAAATCGACACTTAGAAACTTTTTCAGCAAAAAGCAGGCAATGATATCCTATGGAAGGAAATTCAAGTTACTGGTAAGTACGGTTAAAATTACTTTTCAGGATCAGTACTGGGCTGAAAGATGCAGCACTGAGGTCTCTCCTGATAACAGGTGAGTAAATCGGAATTCGTATTTCGGCTGATTTTAGAGGAATATTATAATGTTCCAAAACTCCACACTTAGAAGAATTTCCAAGTGAAACCAGTCAATGATATCCTATGGAAGGAAATTCAAGTTACTGGTAAGTACGGTTAAAATTACTTTTCAGGATCAGTACTGGGCTGAAAGATGCAGCACTGAGGTCTCTCCTGATAACAGGTGAGTAAATCGGAATTCGTAGTTCGGCTGATTTTAGAGGAATATTTGTATGTTTCAAAAATCGACACAAACTTTTTCAGCAAAAAGCAGACAATGATATCCTATGGAAGGAAATTCAAGTTACTGGTAAGTACGGTGAAAATTACTTTTCAGGATCAGTACTGGGCTGAAAGATGCAGCACTGAGGTCTCTCCTGATAACAGGTGAGTAAATCGGAATTCGTATTTCGGCTGATTTTAGAGGAATATTATAAAGTTCCAAAACTCCACACTTAGAAGAATTTCCAAGTGAAACCAGTCAATGTTAGCCTATGGAAGGAAATTCAAGTTACTGGTAAGTACGGTTAAAATTACTTTTCAGGATCAGTACTGGGCTGAAAGATGCAGCACTGAGGTCTCTCCTGATAACAGGTGAGTAAATAGGAATTCGTAGTTCGGCTGATTTTAGAGGAATATTTGCACAATGGTGAAGGGAGGGGCGGGGCCTGAGGTGACATCTGTGCAAACGCGCCCGTGGCGCGTTTTAAGTTGGGGGATTAAGTCCCCTTGAATCATGAGGGTCCCTGGGGTCCAACTAGCCCACCCTGTACCTCCAGTATGCGCCAGGGAGCTGCGTTGCAGAGAGGTGTTCAGAGGCCACGCCCCTTTTTGCACCTCTCTGCAATGCAGCTCTGTGGCGCTTTCTGGACGTACCTGTTGGGCTAGTTGGCCCCCAGGGACCCTCAGGATTGAAGGGGATTTAATTCCCCATCTTAAAACGCGCCACGGGCCTGTTTGCACACATGTCACCTGAAGCCCCGCCCCCTCCCTTCACCACTGTGCAAACGCGCCCCGTGGCGCGTTTTAAGTTGGGGGATTAAGTCCCCTTGAATCCTGAGGGTCCCTGGAGTCCAACTAGCCCACCATGTACTTCTAAAAAGCGCCACAGAGCTGCGTTGCAGAGAGGTGTAAAAAGGGGCGTGGCCTCTGTACACCTCTCTGCAACGCAGCCCCCTGGCGCATACTGGAGGTTCCTGGTGGGCTAGTTGGCCCCCAGGGACCCCCAGTATCCAAGGAGAATTACTTCCCCTTCTTAAAACGCGCCAGGGGGCGCATTTGCAGAGTACTGCAGGGAGGGGGGCAAGGCCTCCGGCACGATGCCGGTCGTTATTTTTATTTTTTTTCTTTAATGGGAGGGGGGCTGCGTGGCCCCCCTTCCCTTGGCCACTTTTGGCCCCGGGGACCCCATCCCCCGGGGCCTGAGCAATTTATTTATTTTTTAAATTAAAAAAAAACGAGAAGGGGGCCGCGTGGCCCCCCTTCCCTGGGCCTGTATTGGCCCCGGGGACCCCATCCCCGGGGCATGCCCTCGATTTTTTTTTTAATTTGGAGGGGACTGCGTGGCCCCCTCCTCAGGCCATTTAAGGCCCCGGGGACCCCATCCCCGGGGCCGGCCTTGCCCTTTTAAAAAAAAAAAAATTTATTTGGGGAGGGGGGCTGCGTGGCCCCCCTCCCTGGCCACTTATGGCCCCGGGTACCCCATCCCCCGGGGCC
Organism: Calotriton arnoldi; assembly: GCA_963921515.1. Lineage (NCBI taxonomy): Eukaryota > Metazoa > Chordata > Amphibia > Caudata > Salamandridae > Calotriton > Calotriton arnoldi. The sequence continues at coordinate 426,390 of CAWUFW010012878.1, forward strand.
TGGCCTCTGGTTGGGGACTGTGGGGGGGTCCCCAATCCCCCTACAGTCCCAGCCGGCTCCCCGCGTCCTACGGGACCCGTCATTGCTTTTCCACATGGGGAGCAGCTAACATGCTGCTCCCCATGTGGAAAGCTAATTGAGTTTGAATTTTGAAAGAGAGAGCAGGTTTCCTGCTCTCTCTTTCAAAATGCAAACCAAGTTTAGCTATGACAGGACGGGAGCCGCGAGGCTCCCGTCCTGTCATAGCAAACTACAGTGTCCCGGGGGTAGGCACCCCGGGACACTGCAGGAGCCGACCCTGGGGGGTGGCGGTCCCCAGGGCCATCAAGGGCTCCAGGAGGGGGGCCGCGCGGCCCCCCTCCCAACCATTAGTAAAGCCCTGGGGAGGTGGTGGTCCCCGGGGCGTGTGGGGGGGCTGGAGCCCCCCCACACAGGTTAAAAAAAAGAAGCCCCGGGGGGTGGCGGTCCCCAGGGCTTGGGGGGCCTTAGAGGCCCCCCACATTAAATTTAAACACCCCCCCACCATGCCCCCGGGACTTGGTCCACCCGGGGGCAAATAAACATCGAAGCGCAAGAGACCGCGCTTCGATTTTTTTTTTTTTCGGCAGGATCCGCGCACCCTGAGCGCATCCTGCCGATTTTTACAAAAAAAAAATGCTTTTTTCTGCCCAGGTGGTCCTTGTGGGACCCCCTGAGCAGGCCTAGGGGGTCAGGGTGTTTCTACCCTGCCCCCTTTGTGCGTTTTGCGCACTTGTTTCTTTTTTTTTTCTCCTCGGCGGGATCCGCGCACCCTAAGCGCATCCCGCCGATTTAAAAAAATGCTTTTTTCTGCCCAGGGGGTCCTTGTGGGATCCCCTGAGCAGACCTAGGGGGTCAGGGTGTTTCTACCCTGCCCCCTTTTTGCGCTTTGCGCACTTGTTTCTGTCCCTCGGTTTCTACCGAGGGACAAAATGGCTGCCAACACTTCCTGATTTGGAGTGTTGACAGCCACTTGACAGCCAATTAGCATACAGCTCGTGATCGGGAGGGTACGCGGACCCTACTAGTCCATAGATATATATGTGACTTTACTTTTGATTTTCTCAGGAACTACTGAACAGATTTACACCATTTAAGCAAAAGGCACGACACTGAACCAAGGGCTACCTCTTTGCCAAATTTGGTGTAATTCCGTTCAGCAGTTCGGGCTGTAGCTGCGACTAAAGGTTCCTATGGAAAAATGAATGGGGAAAATGCGTTTTGGGACCCCCCTTTTTCTCGGCCCCCGCTTGACGTATCACCCCGAGACTTTCAGGATAGGAGCGGACCGGAGCGCCCCAACAAGTTGGAAACTTTCACGAAGATTCGTCAACCGGCGCCAACGTTATTTCAAATAGAATGTCGCGGATTTCCTATGGATAATAGGTCCTAACTATAACTATCTACTCGCGACCGCCAGTAGATAATATATATATATATATATATATATATATATATATATATATATATATATATATATATATTTTATATAATTTTAAAGTTCAACATTTAAATAAAGTTAATAGTTAATAAATAATTTTTAAGTAACTATGGGGCTCATTACGATGGCGGGCGGAAGCACCACCGCCGTGCTGGCGTATGCAAAAAGCACCAGTTACCGCCGGCACGCAGCAGTCCACACGCCCGTCCAATTACGATGCGAAAAGTAGGCCAAACACCGCCGGCAAGCCAGCAACACCGTCCGCCATCAAAGTGCGCCCGTACACGTAGCGGCGCAGCTCAACTGACACACACCGTCCGACGAAATCACGTCCCGCCCGGCGTATAAATTACGATGCCGCAAACAAACGGCTCCCACGGCTAAGAGACACCGTACGACAAACCGAAGCGGTAACACGGACGCCGAGCACGGACAACGAAGAAGCGGCACCCCGAGCATGAATCCAGCACTGCAGGCCCTTCCCATGCTTCTGCTGATGCACCACCAAGGACGCAACGTACCGCGGAGACGCAGGTAGGCACACACACAACAAGTGCACGCAAACAGCGCACACAGTGCAAGGGCGGAAAAAGCGGACAACCCCCCACCAGCGCGTGTACACTACACATCCACCATTGCATCCACATATGACACACAGGCCAAATCGTAACATCGCGGAACACATGTGTACACACCACCTGGGACTAGGAACCAACCACCCCGTCACGGCCCCAAAGCGCCGATGACGCCGCCACACATGCGCACAACGCAGAGGCCAACCGCAGCGCCATGCATGCGTCGCACACAGACACAGGGACACAACCAAGCAGCACACACATCAGCCCCACCCCGAACGCACATGACACGTGACAGGCCTGCCACAGACATGTCCCCAACGCCCAATTCACGGACAACACCCAACGCCACACAACCGACGCACACATGTCAGTGAAGTCACGCAACAGCAGGACACACCCCAGTGTAACAAACATGGCGTAGCACACAGCGGCGGCAACACCAACTAGGAGAAGCAGGGCCCCTTCGGGAAGAGGAACGCCAGTACCACACTGAAACACCCATACCACCCTGCACATATGAACAAGACATATAAAACGGAACACCAAAGAGCCCGGGGACCGACAACAGGTGGCCCAAGAATAACATTCACACACAAGGCCCAACGCAGAGTGGAAAGGCAGCCTGCCGCCCACACAAGGGAGAGCAGACAGCACTGAATGACCTTCCATTCCAACTCCGAAACCACAGCCCTACGACAGAAGCCGGTGAATACAGCCATTGTCCAAGAATAGACCAACACAGGCATGCCGAGGAGACCGACCACAGGGCAGATAGCGCATATCACAGAAGCACACAACGGACGGGGAAGAAAGAAGAAAACACTCCCCCATGTCGGCCACATGCAAGTTAATTGGAAGGAGTCACACATCACTGACCTTGAACTGTCTGAGAAGCATGTGGGAAGAGGGCCCGTGTCCTCCAAACAAGCAAACAGAACACAAGTCCTGTCTCCCTACGACTACACAGAGCTCACAGCAACCTCGGAGCGTGCACATTGCAGACTGCACACACAGCCGGAGCACGCCACCACAACGCACCGCTGCGAAATGGCAACCGCAACACACCTACCCAACTACGCCGAACAGCTCAAGCTGTACAAAACCAACCTGTTCCATACATTGGGATGCGATCTCCTGTCCCTGCTGAACGTAAGTTACCGACTGACTTACCGCATCACATTGTTCAGCTGCGTCATGCCCGTCTTCTACTGTCGGAGGTGTCCCTACCAGCATCCCGTCGAGATATGCCTCTCCAACCCGGCATGTCTGAAGGCGGACCTGCTACCACTACTCCTCCCTCTGGACGCACACGACAGGGCCTGCTCTGCCTATGGGGGCATGGCGTATGTGGCCAACATCGCACCCGCACTGAAATGGGTCCACTGTGCCTCCACACGACGGATCATCGAGAACAGCTACATCGAATGTCACCCAGCATGCCCCATCATGGTCCTCCAAGGGACAACTTACGAACAACACCTTGACAGCCACCATCCGCTACATTGGCTGGCAAACATGTACACCACCAATGACATGGAAGCCCTGCTGGACGGCATCGCATACCTGACAACCTGTAAATTCGTCGGACCACAACGCAGGTTCCCCGATTGACCTATGATGTCCAACCCCGCACCCATGCTTAGCTTCCGCACGGACTGGCCAGTCACCACCACAACAGCCATACCAAACGACCGGCAACTGTAACCACACCATCAACGACATCGCCATGACATCGGATATGACCGGGACATGCACACTGTTCCCCATCACATCCAGGAACACTGCATGCATCGTGGGAGGCAGTGGCATGGGCTCTGTGTATCGCACCCACATGGACGGAACTGCACGAACAACCAGGACACGACATGGATCCAGCGCCCATGGACACACACACCGCTCAGTGGACATGAATAGGTCGCCTGGAGTCTGTGGGTGCTGCACCCCTCCCACCCCCGCCCCGGGAATCCCATACCAGGACCTTTGCATGGACGACAAGTGCATACAACAACAACACGACCCCAGTGACTGTGACATGTCCAGTAACCACCACAGTGCAACAACAAGTGGCACGCCGCTGCATGCACGCAAGCACATGCCCTGATGTCATCTCACATGCACGCGTGCATGAGGAACAACCGCAGCAAACCTGTCACATGGAACTGAGATGCCAAGCGGTCTGGTAGGCTACATGTATACCGTCTGTGTCAAAGTCCGCAGCTCCGCAGCTATACGTAAATGTACATTAGCACAGCCTTGGCCAAGCAGATGTCACTCTGAAGCCCACATCCCACATGCAACAGCCAATCACATGTAACCCCACACCCTATCCCATTTGCAATCATGCTCAGTATATCCACAACATGTATTCCGCTGCCAGTAGTGTCCACTATACTGCATCACAGAGGACAGAAGACTCAATATAATGTTTGAAACCAAAACTGTCTCCGCTGACTCATTTCACAAGTACGAATGAGAGAGGATGAGAGTATGTGAAGTACACGGCAGTCGTGACATGACCATGTAGTCCACTGGTATTGGATGTCAACGCAAATGAGTAGCACAACTGTGGAAGACACACATGTGTCGTGTGAAGTCGTATGGACGCAGTGCTCAGGTGGGTGGGTGTGACGGGTAGATGCGCACATGCCAAGTTGGAGCACGCCGTGTTGGGAGGGCTCATGAACAGTACACCACCGCTTCCCTGGGCATTGTGAGAGGACACCTGTCGGGGGAGTGAACACGTGTGTGCACAGCAGCCGGGCACACGTACAAAGCGGTACCAGGCGCACCTCAGCCCACCCTCTGTGGACAAGCTGGATCCTGTTGTGCGCCCGCCATGCCCCTTGACAAGGCACACACAGCCCCAGTCGACCAGGTGTAACCCCAACATAGTCAATCCGCACAGGCGATACAGGGCACGGGATGGCAGTGGAGCATGGTGTGTGAGAGGTCTCCTCGCGCTCCTCCTGGTCATATCACGCAGGCAATAGAACCTCAACGTCTAGCATGGCACAAGTCAAATGGAAGTGTAGGGGGACACACCACAGCACGAGCAGCACTGACGTCACGGGAGGTGGCTCGCACCATCCCATCCATTGCCCATCATACCAACCACGCCACATGCCATTGCGACTAAGTGCAAGCGCGTGCGCCACCACCCCCGAGCCCTCCCCAGAGAGGCCAAAGAGTGAATGTGTGGGCCATCAGCCACAGACGGACGCGGCATGGCCGCAAGGGCAGCCACAGCCACTGGGTGTCGCAGGTGGCGGATCCGGAAGGCGAAGACTGTGATGCATAGTCCATGCAGGCCGGGTCTCCATTTGGGGCACCACGCAGGTGGACGGCGTCCCGCCACACATCATACCCTGAGACAGCCCACTCGTGCAACTGGACCCACACATACACTCCTTGCCCTCTCTGGTGCGAGCTTGGGGCTGCCTGTGCAAGCGCTAGCCTCGCAGGTGAGCATGCATATTGGGGGAGCGAGGGGAGGACATGAGGGCTGGGGCGAAGATGACTGTATCACTGTCAGTTAGTACAAGGGATGACCCAGATGTGGAAAGGAAGAGACGTGTCCCGTGTGTACTGCAACTAGTCGCCAATCCAACTACCCCCCATGTCCGGAATGTAAGCCCGCACCTAGGCCCGCCCATCCGCCACATCGAACATACCACCAGCACGACAACCTTCCCATTCGAAACACTGACTGGGGGTGGCGACCAGTGAACAATCATGTGTAGCCTACCCACGCGTACATGTGGGCCCTCCATGATCCATGTCACCTGCGGCAAAGTCATGACATGCGCAATGAGGGAAGTGAGGAGAGCTGTCCGCCCCACGCACAGAAGGTGCATCAGCTCCACAGACCCAGCAGCGAGTCCAGCAGGGGTCACATGTGCAGGGGCAGCTGTGCCTGGTGTGAAGGCACATGCATATAGACAGCACATCGACCAATGTGTAGTCTGCCCACATCTACAGTCCATCATCATGCGGACATAGGAATTGAACACAGGGCAACACATCTTAGTTGGTGCACCCACCGTGACCAACAATGCGCAATCATCGACGTACCCGCCCTGTGCATGGCCCCCCACCCAACGGAGGCACATCCAGTGCCACCATCCCACACACACAAGCCTTCCACGGAACATGCTGTGTCCAATGGTCAGTACAGAGTCAGCGCCCATCTGGTGGATCCTGAACAGGAGACACATGCACACACATGCCAGCTCCAACTATGTACGTCTGCCACCTGGCACGTGCAATGTAACCTCTCACCTGTGACGTGTGACTGCAAGCACACAGCCGTCTTGGCATGGGGCTGTCAATGTGGACACCTGTCAATGTTTCGGGAGGTGTGATCCGTACAGTGCTGTACATAGGGTGCAGTGCTGACACCTACTACTGTCTCATATCCCCTCGTGCCACAGGTCCCACTTGTTTTGGCCGCTCAGCCTGTGCCCACATCGTCGTCGTCGTGTGCCATACTCATCCAGCCGCGGAAGCAGTTCCATGCTCAGCAGACATTCATGTTGCCGTGGCGTTGCCGCTTGACGGATATGCAGTCAGTCCCCATCAGCACGCCCCGCAAGTCATTGGGGCCTAGATCCCCATGTGCATGCACATGGCAGTGGTTTGTATCACTAGCCATTGCCATTGTTGGGAGACCTGTGTAAGTGTATTGTGGCCGTGCCGTCCCAGCTTGACAGCTGGGCTGTGGCTCATGTGCTTGCTCAGTCATGTCAGCGATGTGTATGCGAAATTGCTATGTGTTGTGTTGCTTTGACATGTGTCCTCTGCCATTGTCCCTAGGCGGAGACCGAACATTGACCGCCCATACCAATTGCTGGCGGACATGGACGATACAGAAGTTATTAGGAAGTTTCGGCTGGACAGGCCAACCCTGCATCGACTGTGTGCCATGTTAGAACCCCATCTCCGTCCCCGCAGGGTGTATCCGACTGCTGTCACCCCCACGGCTAAGGTGATGGCCGCCATGCATTTCTTCGCCACTGGGTCATTCCAGCACACAGTGGGCAGTGGAGGAGGGATGTCCCAGCCCATGTTCAGCAAGGTGCTGAGGGATGTACTGGCAGCCATGATGCTGTACACGAAACAGGTACATCCGCTTCCCCAGGGCTCGTGAATTGGCGGCAGTGAAGGGTGCATTCTATGCCCTTGGCAGAATCCCACACGTCGTTGGAGCCATTGACTGCACACATGTTGGCCTTGTTCCACCACAGGCCACTGAGCACCTGTACCGCAACAGGAAGCACACGCACTCCCTGAATGTGCAAGTGGTGTGCCTTGCGGACATGGTGATCACCCACGTGTGTGCAAAGTTCCCAGGCTCGGCCCATGACGCACACATAATGCGCAACAGCATCTTGCCACGACTGATGGCCAATCTGCAACAGGATCGTGGCTGTATTGTCGGTGAGTATGTGGAGTGGTGTAGCGTGCTGGTTGTGCGATGATGTCCCCTGTCCAGTTGGAATAGCAACGGTTCTCTGTGTCCCTCACACCCAGGTGACTCTGCGTACCCGAATGGGGCATGGCTGCTCAGTCCATTGAGGAATCCTCGCACCCCAGCAGACGATCGCTACAATGAGGCACATGGGAGGACCAGACGTGTGGTCGAGCGTACCTTTGGCCTCCTCAAGTCCAGGTTCAGGTGCCTGGACCGCACCGGGGGTGCACTGGCGTACTCCCCACAGAAGGTGTGCCAGATAGTGGTGGCGTGCTGCATGCTGCACAATCTGGCCATTCGGAAGCAGATCCCCCTCATCGTGGATGACGGAGATCAACCAGGGCCCCAGCCCGCAGACCAGGACAGCTCGAGTGAGGAGGACAGCGGAGAGGAGGAAGCTGGGAATGTGCGGCAGCAGCTCATCGCCCGCTACTTCACTTGACGGTGAGTGTCCATGTACGACGGCTGATGTGGCTGTATCTGTGCAGGTGTGTGTGTGCTGTGTCAGGGTGGCCGTTTGTTCACTGCGTGCTGTGTGTCAACGCTCCATGGCCAGGGTAGTGTGCCACTGTTGGTGGCTGTGGCATTGTGCCCTATTGCTCTGTGCGATGTGTGTACATTGCTTGTAGTTGTTGACATGTACTGTGTGATGGGTGTGTGACACACTCATTGAATGTGCTCCTGTTCTGTCTCCCACCCCTAGGTCCCTACAGGCCCTCCGGATTCCATTGCCATGCCACGCATCAGGTGCCTTTCCGCCCAAGGTGGCCGTTGTATTCCGTACAAATAAAACACAGGGCACAAACAGCAGTTAGTGAAAAAGGTGCATTTATTACAAACTGTGACATGTGATTGTGTGTAAGGTGATGACAAAAGTGGTGCGTGCAGTGACAATGAGCTGTCGGTCATGGCTGCGTGATGCTCAGGGTGTACCCACTGGTTCTATGTCCATAGTCCAACACACACATGCCATCCAGATGGCTGTGTGGAGTGGGATCGTAGTCCAAGTCAATGCAGTGGCTGGTCAAGGAAGGCTGGCGGAAGGCTGGCTGGCTGCCTCACTTGCGTTTGGAGCGTGCGAAGTCCTCCCGGGAGATCTGTTTCCACTTCGGACGGCCCCTTCCACGTTTGCGAGGGGGGGTGCCTGCTTGCGACATGCTGGTGGTTGAGGTGTGCTCACTGGCTGTGGACGCAGGGGAACTGGACACTGCTGCTCCACCCTGCGCCCCGGCAGGTGGTGGCGGAGGGGGAGCTGCTGTCCCTGGCTGTGACCTCACCGCCACCACCAGCTGGCCCATGAGGTCCACGATTTGGACCATACGGGCGTCCATGGACCTCAGCACCCCCAGCACCTCACGCGTGTCTGAAGCAGACCGGACCCATTGTCCTTGGGCCTCTTCATAGGCCCCAAGGACTCTGGCCATTTGAGGCAGGGCATGGCTCCCAGGGGAGGCTGGCGTTTCCCTGACCCTGCTCCTCCTACCAGTCCTGCTGCCACCGGCCTGCCCACTAGCCACATTGCTCACCACGGTCCTCGCTGTGGCTCCCAGGGTGGATCCAGTCGGCCGGGCCACCACCTGCGCTGGGGCTGGTGCCAGCGAAGACGTGGTGGTGGTGGCGGCGGTGGTGGTCGGTGCGGCGATGGTGGCGGTTGCGGCAATGGTAGTGGCCGCAATGACCGTGGGTGTGGCCGCAATGACCGTGGGTGTGGCCGCAACGACAGTGGCAGCAGGGGGCTGGGAATGTTCAGCAGCCCTGGATGATGGGTTGGTGGGTAGGAGGGGTCCTGGGGAGCGGCTGGGCCCTGCCACACCAGATGGGCCTGCTTGGTGGTCCGTGTCCGAAGAGGAGGACAGATCCTCCAGATCCGTGTGTCCTCGTTGGGGGCTTGTAGGCTGGCTGTGCTAGCTGCTGTCTCCATCCCCAGCATCCAGCAGTTCGTCACCTGTGGAGAGAATGAGATTTGTTATTGTGTTGCACCTGGCGAAGTATGTAGTTGTCGTCTGACATTAACAGTTCATGCAATCTCGTACATGGGTTTCCCGGAGGCGTGTGTGTGGCTGTAGCATTTGTAGTTGTGTGTGCTTGGCAATGGGACTGTGTGCTGTGCACATGTGGCATGGGACGGATTGGCCATGCCGATGGGTGTGTTGCTGTGCCCCTACTTATTGTGACTCTGGTGTATGCGGGCTCCTGGCCCATCCTGGGTCTGGTTTGTACTTTGCTTTTGGTGTTCAGATGGGACGCCTAGGAACGCATACGGCAACATGGGGGCCATGCCCCAGATTCGCATTTGGGAGGGGATATGCTTTTGGGGTTCAAATGGAACGCTTAGGAACGCATATGGCAACATGGGGGCCATGCCCCAGATTCGCATTTGGGAGGGAATATGCTTTTGGGGTTCAAATGGAACGCTTAGGAACGCATATGGCAACATGGGGGCCATGCCCCAGATTCGCATTTGGGAGGGGATATGCTTTTGGGGTACATGCTGTGAGCCATGGGTGCCGAACGTGACATGTGTTGTGGCAGCATGACAGTGCATGGTTTGAGGTGTGTGCATGCTTGACATGGCCTGCATATTTGCTGTCTGTTGTGATTACTGGACATGGCATTGGACGCATCGTTATGAGTGAGTGATGGTTGTGTGCCAGCCAACGTATTGCAGTTGTCCCATCTCCTTGGTGTGCGTGCTGCCCTGTGCCATGTGCATCACTGCAGTGCTCGGGGGGTGTGGCCCATGTTGTGTGTTGTTGCTCACAGTGTGTCGTGCGCTTCATTGACTTCTGGCACATGGTTGGTCATGGGCATGTATCTTAGCGTGACTGCTGTATGTGTGGCAGCTGTGCGGATGACATGCCTTTCATGAGACTGGGGCTGACGGATGGGATGGATGGTATGTTGTATGTGCATGGTGTGTCTGTGAGTTTGATGGGTTCAGTGGTGTTCGTGTGCATTTATGTTGTTCCGCTCTGTTGCGTCTAGTGTTGTTTGTCTTACATAGGCGTAGTTGTGGGGTGTGTGGTTGACAGGCAGTAGGGGCTACATGGACAGGACTTCAATGGTGTTTCGGTTGGGTGTGATGAGTTGCACAGTGGCTGCCGTGTGGGACTATATTCAGTGTGGCTTGTGCATGCAGACGTGGCTCCTTGGGTGTTGCTATGTCTGTGATGGGTCATGTGGGGTGTGAGTCTGTTGTTCATGTCCGTGTGCACATTGTTCACTTGTTCGTGACGGTGGGCGGTGCTGCGTGTTCATCTGCTACGTGACATGTCCCATGTGTTGGTCGTGTTATGGTCCTCATGCTTCCAGTAATCCAGCCCTGTCCAGTTTCCCACCTGCAAGTTGTTCGTGCGTGCACTGTACTGGATGCCACATGGCTCTAAGCGGGGGTGCTCCATGTTGCAGGTCTGTGGGGGTGGGGGGTGTTGTGGGTCGTGGGGGTGGCTGGACACCCACTGACACCGATTGCTGTGGACCGTGATGTCTGCCTTTCGGCTGTCGTTGTGCACTGCGGTGGCTGACACGTGGCTGTGGGGTGTGGGGGATGCTCCTCCTTGCTGTGCTGTGGGACTGGGGCCTGGTGTGTGTTGTACTTGGGCTGTCCACCCTCCCACCCACTGCACTTTGTGTTCCTGCCACTTACCTGTTACTTGTCGGTTAGTGCAGCTGTGGCGGACACATGGGTGTGGTGGGTGCTCGTTGTGGCGCTTCTGGCATATTTGGGGACCTGTTGGTGGTTACGTGGCTGGCTGAGTGTACACATGTCCCCACGCATCTTACAGTTGTTCGGTTTGGGCTGTGTGTGGTGGTGTCTGTTGCATGTGTGTGTGATGTGGTGTGTATTGTGTGCTGGACATGGGGGTGTTTGTCCCTGGGAGCTGTGGCATGGTGGTAGTGCATGTGAGTACATAGCGGTGTGCTGGTATACATTACTTTGTACTTACCAGCCTCCACTCCCCCTGCTAATCCAGCGAGGATCTCAGGATGTATTACGACTCGCACCTTCTCCTCCCACGCTTTGAAGGTCTTAAAGAGCGCGGGATTCCCTCCGCCAGTGACGGCAGCCAGCTCTCTGTTTTTGCCCTCCTTCTTCTTGACCAGGCTCTTTACGTCATTCCAACGTTTGTTTATTTCACCTCTGTTCCTGGGCAGGGTCCCGACTGCATTGACCTGGTCTACGATCCGGTTCCACATTCTGTTTCTGGTGGCTAGTGGTGTGTGCTGGACCATGTTCCCATAGATTTGTGGGTACACCTTGATGATCTCGTCGACCATGACCGTCAGCTCAATGGGCGTGTACTTGGGCATTCTTTGTGGTGCCATGGTGTTTGTGGTGCTGGTGCGGTGTGTGTTGTGTAATGTGCAGGGGGTTTGTGGTGCCGGTGTTTGGTGGTGGTGGTGGTGGTTGTGATGTGTGCGTTTCTGTGGTGTGCTGCTGTCCTTGCTGTGTCACTGTGTCCTCTCCTCTCCTCTCTGGTTTGCAATGTAGCAAGGGGTTGTGGTCTGTGGGAGTGCTGCTTTTGTACTTACCTATGTGGGTGTGTCCTCATGGTCTGTTGTTTTCAGGTGTGTTGTGTCTGGGGTTCTGGCCTTTGTAGTTTTTGTTTGTCCGGGGGGTGTTTTCGGGATGTGTACTGTGCTTGTGTATTTGTGCGTGCCTTGCTGTGTGGACTTGTTGGCCATGTTGTGTGCTATTGGTTTTGTGAGCGGATGGTTTCTGTGCAGGGACGTGGGCGCCATGGCTTCTGCCGTGTCGATTCTCATCGGCGTTGTTTGCGCTGGCGGGCGGTATATTTGTAGTTTTCCCGCGCTCATGGCGGTGCGATCGTAATTTCACGTGCGGTGTGTCGGCCGTGAGGGCGGGCGGTTTTGTGTTGTCGTGCGTGTTTCCGTCCGTGGCGGGCGGTTTGACTCCGACTCGGATGATGGCGGGCGGTATTTTGTGTGATTTTTCCGCCGATGGCGGTTTTCGGTTTGTGTAATCGTAATGGGGTGGTCGGTGTTCAGACGGTGTGTGCGGGCGGATTTTTGCCGCTTCCATGCCTGGCGGATTTATTTACGCCGGGTATCGTAATGGGCCCCTATATGTATATGTATAAATTATTATGTTTGTGTGTTTATATTTTTTTTAATTAAGTTTATTTGTTATATTTAGTTAAAATGTATATTACATTTAATTAATTTTGTTAAAAATATTATTAGTATTTAATATATATTATTTTATTATATATATATATTTTTAAATCAATATTTTTTACATCTATATTTTTTACCTCGATATTTTGGAGTCAATATTTTTGCACTTACCTGTTAAGGTATGGGAGTCGATATTTTTGCAGTCGATATTTATTTCTCGATATTTAGAACATCGATGTTTGTGACATCGATATTCTATCTGTGAACCAATGGCACACCAGTGGAAGTTTCACTATTTTAAACGTGAGCTAGATAGGCTTAACTTAAAATAATGTGTTAAGCATTTAGAAGTACAGTTAAAAAGTCAAAAACACAGCACAATAAAAATCACACTTGAATTTTAAAAAATAGAGAATATTTTAAAGAAAATAATGACACCAAAAATTACCAAATCCAATAAGGGAATCCAAAGTATGGATTTTTTAAATTTTAGATCAAATTAACGCCAAAAAGCGCAAAGCTCCAACTTCAGGTAACTCATCGCACTAGACTGAGACAAAGCCAAAGTTAAGGCCAACTGCGGCTGATTGCCAGTCAGATACAAGGAATGGGTTCATGTTAGTCAAAAAGTTACCTTCCTTCTTAGAAACAGTCCTGGTCTTTGATAGGCCCATCAGTGCCAACGGCAATAGATGGGAGCCAAAGCTAGGACTCAATGAAAATGAGCTGCAGGTGAATGGGTTTCTGATGTAGTTTTCAACGAAGGCGGGAAAAGTGCGGGTTCCCATGCCTTGGTGGTCTTTGATGTCGATCGAGTGCTTGTTGATGGTGGAGTCGAGGAAGGTGTGGAATGGTGTTGAAGAAGTCTCCCCGTTGATGGCTTTCGGTGTAGAGCAGAGAATGTAGCGGGACCTACGATGGAGTCCAGCCCATGAGCGGTGCACCCTCTGAAGATTAGGCTGGCATGTTGTTCCCTGTGCAAACACAAGGAGATGATGGACGGAGCGCTGAAACTTTTCAGACACTCACCCCCAGTCACAGATATGGGTTGAATCCATCATCGTTCCTCAGCTCACTTCACCACCCCTTGTTCAGACCCAGCTATATGCAAATCAGTCTTGACCCTGTGCCTCATTGGAACAGTCCAGCCTGAACTGCCAAGCCAGGTCGTCCATGGACCGGAAACAGGCATCCTGGAACCGGTTTCGGGGTAACACCCCTCATCAGCCTGGCTAGCTTGAATCCAGTGGCAAAGTGAGCAAGGGGCCCACGTCTGGGCATACACTGCCAACTTAGGGCGAACAAAACAAACACAAGGACATGATGGACGGAGCGCTGAAACTTTTCAGATACTCACCCCCAGTCACAGATCTGGGTTGAATCCATCATCTTTCTTTAGCTTACCCCAGTTCAGACCCAGCTATATGCAAATCATTCTTGACCCTGTGCCTCATGGGAACAGTCCAGCCCAAACTGCCAAGCCAGGTCTTCCCTGGACTGGAGACAAGCATCCTGAGACCGGTTTCGGGGTAACACCCCTCATCAGCCATGCTAGCTTGAATCCAGTGGCAAAGTGAGCAAGGGACCCACGTCTGGGCATACCCTGCCAACTTAGGGTGAACAAAGCAAACACAAGGAGATGATGTACAGAGCACTGAAACATTTGAGACACTCACCCCCAGTCACAGATCTGGGTTGAATCCATCATCGTTCTTTAGCTCACTTCGCCACCCCAGTTCAGACCCAGCTATATGCAAATCAGTCTTGACCCTGTGCCTCATTGGAACAGTCCAGCCCGAACTGCCAAGCCAGGTCTTCCCTGGACCGGAAACAGGCATCCTGGGACCGGTATCGGGGTAACACCCCTCATCAGCCAGGTTAGCTTGAATCCAGTGGCAAAGTGAGCAAGGGACCCACGACTGGGCATACGCTGCCAACTTAGGGCGAACAAAACAAACACAAGGAGATGATGGATGGAGCGCTGAAACTTTTCAGATACTCACCCCCAGTCACAGATCTGGGTTGAATCCATCATCGTTCTTTAGCTTACTTCGCCACCCCAGTTCTGACCCAGCTATATGCAAATCATCTTGACCCTGTGCCTCATGCGAACAGTCTAGCCCGAACTGCCAAGCCAGGTCTTCCCTGGACCGGAAACAAGCATCCTGGGACCGGTTTCGGGGTAACACCCCTCATCAGCCAGGCTAGCTTGAATCCAGTGGCAAAGAGAGCAAGGGACCCACGTCTGGGCATACCCTGCCAACTTAGGGCGAACAAAGCAAACACATGGAGATGATGGACGGAGTGCTGAAGCTTTTCAGACACTCACCCCCAGTCACAGATCTGGGTTGAATCCATCATCGTTCTTTAGCTCACTTCGCCACCCCAGTTCAGACCCAGCTGTATGCAAATCAGTTTTGACCCTGTGCCTCATGGGAACAGTCCAGCCCGAACTGCCAAGCCAGGTCTTACCTGGACTGAAACAAGCATCCTGGGACCGGTTTCGGGATAACACCCTTCATCAGCCAGGCTAGCTTGAATCCACTGGCAAAGTGAGCAAGGGACCCACGTCTGGGCACACCCTGTCAACTTAGGGTGAACAAAGTCTCAGACTGGGGGTGAGTGTCTGAAAAGTTTCAGCGCTCCATCCATCATCTCCTTGTGTTTGCTTTGTTTGCCCTAAGTTGGCAGAGTATGCCCAGACGTGGGTCCCTTGCTCACTTTGCCACTGGATTCAAGCTAGCCTGGCTGATGAGGGGTGTTACCCTGAAACCGGTCCCAGGATGCTAGTTTCCGGTTCAGGGAAGACCTGGTTTGGCAGTTCGGGCTGGACTGTTCCTATGAGGCACAGGGTCAAGACTGATTTGTATATAGCTGGGTCTGAACTGAGGTGGCGAAGTGAGCTAAAGAACGATGATGAATTCAACCCAGATCTGTGACTGGGGGTGAGTGTCTGAAAAGTTTCAGTGCTCCGTCCTTCATCTCCTTGTGTTTGCTTTGTTCGCCCTAAGTTGGCAGGGTATGCCCAGACGTGGGTCCCTTGCTCACTTTGCCACTGGATTCAAGATAACCTGGCTGATGAGGGGTGTTGCCTCGAAACCGGTCCCAGGATGCTTGTTTCCAGTTCAGGGAAGACCTGGCTTGGCAGTTCGTACTGGACTGTTCCCATGAGGCACAGGGTCAAGACTGATTTGCATATAGCTGGGTCTGAACTGAGGTGGCGAAGTGAGCTAAAGAACGATGATGGATTCAACCCAGATCTGTGACTGGGGTTGAGTGTCTGAAAAGTTTCAGCGCTCCGTCCATCATCTCCTTGTGTTTACTTTGTGCACCCTAAGTTGGCAGGGTATTACCAGACGTGGGTCCCTTGCTCACTTTGCCACTGGATTCAAGGTAGCCTGGCTGATGAGGGGTGTTACCAGTAGCGGCCCGTGGTGGGAGTGCTGCCGGGCGGTGACATGGGGCTGGGGAGGGGCAGGGTGGGGGGTAGTAAACTACGGAATACGGCGGCACAGAGGTAAGTAAACAAAAAATAAATAAAACGAATTTCGTTGCGCGCGCTGCATCGCATTTGGCGTTGCAGCGCGCGACGAAATTCGTTTTTTTTTTTGTCTACTTACCTCTGTGCCGCCGTATTACGTAGTTTACTACCCCCACCCTGCCCCTCCCCCACCCCACGTCACCGCCCGGCAGCACTCCCACCACGGGCCGCTACTGGGTGTTACCCCGAAACCGGTCCCAGGATGCTTGTTTCCGGTCCAGGGAAGGCCTGGCTTGGCAGTTCGGGCTGGACTGTTCCCATGAGGCACAGGGTCAAGACTGATTTGCCTATAGCTGGGTCTGAACTGGGGTGGCGAAGTGAGCTGAAGAACAATGATGAATTCAACCCAGATCTGTGACTGGTGGTGAGTGTCTGAAAAGTTTCAGCGCTCCGTCCATCATCTCCTTGTGTTTGCTTTGTTGGTCCCTGTCCCTTGGCAGTTCACCAGGCAGAATTTCAGGGAAAAGTTTCTAAGTCCCAGCTTTTAGGTTTAAGAAGGAGGAGTACACTCTGACACTTATCTAAGGGCCCCAGGCCACTTATGGGTCAGGACTCACTCTAGAAGAAGCTACCAGGCCAGGTTCCAGAGCAGGTACAGTTGGAACTGGTCAGCTGAGCTCTTCAGGAAAGTGGGCTTCTTGCAGCTTTTGCTTCCCTGTAGTTTAACAGGCGGTCCGTCAACTTGACCCATGGAATCCACTTATTGGTTCAGGGTGCAAATGGGAGCAGGTTTAGCCCTTAGGGTTCTCCTCACAGGTCACAATAGCAGGTGTCTGTCTTCCACAGGTCCAGCAGTGTTCTGAAGAGGGTACTGGGGGTGCCACATATATGCCCAGTGCCAGTCTGTGCATGGGGAAACTCCTGGCCACTCCCTAACCAATGGGGTAAAAGTTCAACCAGGGATGACCCTACCCACTTTTATAACACTTCCAGTGTTTTCCTGTAAACAATCCCACGGTGCTCCTCTCTACCTACAACCAATATGGCAGAACCCTCCTTCCCCTGTACAGAGCTCCCACTGCCCATCCAAGGTTTACCTATGATAATAGGCAATTCCTCATTTGTGGTCACTCCAAAACAGTTCTGAGGTAGCTGCTTGAGACAGTCTGACTATGAAGACAAAAGGGAGGTAGGGCTACGTGTGGGCTACATTGGCCAGTGACAGGGTAGGCATCCTTTGAAGCTCAGGAAGGAGCTGGGAAGAGCACCCAGGCCATCCTGCTGAGGGAGGAAAACATCTCCCCACACCCAGGCCCTTTATCCGCTGTCAAGGAGTAATCTACATCTCACCACAGGGGAGCCATCAACAGCCAGGTGACACTGAACGCTGGCAGAAAGGCACATTTGGATTGGACAGGGATATGAGAACTTTAAAAAGTGTCATTTTCAAAATAGTAATGTAAAATCCAACTTGACCATTAAGTTGTTTTTTAAATAAATTACTATTCAAATAAGTGCTTGAATCAGTTTTCTAGCTACTCCCAAACTGAAGTTAAGCAGTATAATGTGTTATAATATAACCCAGTTCTTTCCTTTGTGAGAGCCAGTCTTGCCACAGGGCAAAACGACTTTGGGGGTTTTTCACTGCCAGGACATGTAAAACTGAAAATATGTATGTCCTACTTTTTAAATACCATGCATCCTACCCTATTTGCATTTATGGCCTACCTTAGGAGTGACTTATAAGTATTAAAACTGAAGGTTTAGGCTTGGCATAAGGTTTATTTTGCCAGGTTAAATTGGCAGTTTAAAACTGCACACCCAGGCTGCAGGGGCAGGCCTGGAAACATGCTTTGCATTGTCACTTTAGTAGTGGCACAATATGTGGTGCAGGCCACTAGTGACATTTACCTTACTGGCCCTTGGTAACATGTACTAGGGACTTACAGGTACATTAGCCATGTCAATTAGGAGTATACCCAAATTGAGCATACCCAAATTGAGCATTTTTAGAGGGTCAGAGCACATGCACTGGCCACTGGACAGCAGTGCCCCAGTGTGTAGAGTTAAAAAACCAGCAATAAAATCTAGCAAAAAGTGCAACTGACCACACAAAAAGGGGCATTTTCCCACAACTCAGTTTTAATGACGGGGACACTTTAATCAGAATTGTAATGCCAGGTGGGATGTTATATTATAGCGGCCAGATAAGCATTATTTTTCTCTTACATCCCCTCAAATTGGGGGCTTGTTTCTGAAAAAGAAGCATTCATTGACCCTGAAATGCAGGGAGTTTTATCCCTGTTCATGGGGGCTATTGATTATTTTTGTAACCCGGGATGCCATCCTTCACATAGGTGTCCTTCCAACATACACAGAGTGGGGTCCATATTGAAGATGAACTGTGTTTCTAAAGGTTCTGATAGAGGAGTCTGCTGTCTCCGCCACAGGTCAACTGGTGTTGAACCAGAATATAAGGGCCTGATACTCAAACTGCATTTTGAAGTATGTTTTGTAGTACTACAAAACGTACTACACAATGCAATTCACAAACTTTGGGGTCGATTCCGATCTCGGCCGGTAGGGCACCGAATCGGATTCGGCTGAACCGGATCCGATTCGGAGCCCTTTTTCCCGACCGATTCGTACGTGCGTCCGGGCGAACGAGTACGATGCGAGCACGTGCGAATTCGCCGACCGACTCGTTCGCGGGTCCCGACCGCTCCGACCAACTCGCACGGATGCGCCTCGCACCGCGCAATGGAGACGTTCCCCGGCCGGGCAAGTACGATGCGCGCCGCGAGCAGTCCGACCGACTCGCGCCATCTGGCTCGAAGAAGCAGTCGGAGCCGCACTTTTGGGGTCCGTGTCGGACCCCCCTGCACGCGTAGCCGCGCAAGTCGCACACAGGGGGGACCCATGGGTCCCCCCTAACTGTGCGTGTACGGCGCGAGTCGCTTCGCCGCGTACACGCTGTAGGGGGCGCCCTTGTTCGCCGCGCACCCATTGAGTCATTGGGAGCCCGCGTACGAGTTGTACGACAGGCTCCCATTGACTTCAATGGGAGTCCGACCGAATCGAGTCCGATAGCATATGTGCGCATCGTACTCGTTCGGTCGGGCTGCTAGGGTCCGATTCGGTCGGGAATCTCTCCGGGTCCGGCTCAGTCGGAGAGATTTCCGGCCCGAATTGGAATCGGCCCCTATGTGTGGTGTTTCACGACTCTGCACTCCCAATACATATGTGTGCAGAGTTTTCCTCCCCGACTGCGAAGTCTCCGGTTGTGGAGAACGCCACATACATAAGTATAGGGAATGCAGAGTTGTAAAACTTTGCACATAGTTTGTGAATAGTGAAAATGAGAAAACTTACTATAAAGTATAAGTTTACCTTTGACAAACAGGCCCTAAATGAGGTTGATAATCCACAAATTTGGTGGGGCGGATTACCTGCTGATTCATACATGCCAATAGTCCCGATTCAGGCGGGAGGCTCCTGATTTTTGAAGCCAAGAATGGCTTTATTTTGGTTGTCTCCTGCTTGAAATTGCCTCTGCTTTAATAGAAGTCAATAGGGAAAAATACATTCTCCTACATTCTGTATTTTTTTTTATCTCCCACTTTTCTCTTCTGCATGTTTGCTGATTTATGTTGGGGCTTACACTCCTTCAAACTCTAAATGACCCCCTAGTCTCGTGTGAGTAGGAATTTTGAGCAGTCGGTGACCACAGGATTGGACTGGAGAAGCTACTCACATATGGAATAGGGAAACTTCAGGGCTTTTGTATCAGTCCTCTGAGAAGATCTTAGCTTCCCAATTCTTTCGTGGAAAGTCGTGCTGCTGGGCCTACGCTTTGGTTATTAGTTTCACCTGTTATGAGCTCGCTGCTTCTGTGGCTCCAGTAAACATTACCTTTGCAAGCTCAATCTGCGTTTTATGGGCAGTCTGGAGCTATTAGCCCACAACATCAACAACATTGTGTAGTCTAGAAACCTTTATTGCTCCCCTGCTTGGTTTAAATGTTTCTGAGTTAGGGCTGCACCATTATAGATAGTCACTGAGTACAATAAAAGAAAATTAAGTGTTTACTTGGCATTGGGCTAACAGCTCGACCTACAATCTTTTTCCATTACATTTGCACATAAATGAGCACATGCAGCATTTTTGGTTGCTGCAGATCAGACATTAACTTCCATAAGCATTTTTCTACTTCCTATTTGAGCATGGCCGGTACGTAAATGTGCACAGAATCTCCCTGACTCTGTCACATGTTTAATTCAAATATTTAACTTTCATAAATAATTAACACTTGAAAATGTTCAGCTCAAGTGCTCCCACAAGAGTTATTTTTTCAGTGCTTTGTAAGTAGAAGGCAACTGTGTGATATTTGTATCTGTCTATTCTCGCGTGCTTTATATATATTTAAAAGATCTTAGTTCTGGTATTTTTTATATCTGTTATGAGAGGCAATGCAGCACTAGCCTGGAGCGATTCTCGCTCATTAGCCTGGGCATCGAATCACTAAATTCTCGTGGGTACAGCGATGGAATTTGAAAAACTTTACTTTGGGAATCCATAAATTGGGTGTTGTAGGAAGTTGGCTCTTTATATGGTATTACCACTAGGTGGTTATACCGTGCACAGAGTCCAGGGGTTCCCCAAAATTGTAGAGGGCTCAATGTAAAACCTAAAGTGCTCTATTAGTGGTAGTGTGGGTAAGCAGCTCTAGGCCTAACACAGAAAAGTGAAAGACATTTATTGCACCTACACTTACCAATTCTGGACACATGACTCAAGAAGGAGATGCACATCAATTTTAGAAAAATATACTTTGTTTGTACTTTATTTTAAGACCAAGATCTTTGTAATCAGGTAAGTATGTTTTTAAATAAAAATACTTTTCACTTTGAAAAATCGACACTTAGAAACTTTTCCGAACAGTTGCATGTTATCCTATCGGGAAAACAATATCGCGGTTAACAGGTAAGTATTACACTTACAAATCCAGTCTTCGGGGCCAAAGGTCAGCAAGGAGCAGGGGTCAGGTGAGTACCAAAACTGCACCATCAGTGGAACAGGAGCAGCCGGGTGCAACGGTCAAAGTCAGAGTTTGGCCCAATGCTTTTCAATGAAGACTGGGGGTGCTTGGAGTCACACTGCTTGCAAATAAGTAGATCGGTTGTAGGGGCCAAGCTATGGGGGTTAGGACCAGCACGGGGGGGCCACAAAGCTGCACCAAACATACGTCACCAGCAGCACAGGAGCAGCCGGGTGCAGGGTGCAAATTTAGTGTCCGGCGCCCAATGCTTTCCAATGGAGATTCTTCTTTTGGCAAACAGGCTGCAGGCGTTGCACTGGAGGTTTCCAGGAGGGAGACCAATGACAGCAATGGTAAGTAAAGATGTAGAGGGTTGTAGGGGAACCCACAGTTCAGCTCACCAAGGCCCAGGGGCTTCGGGTGCAGGGGTGCCTTTTGAGGTCAGTCTTCTTACCGGAGCCGGTTGCGTTCAGGGGGAGCACTTGGATTCACACTGCAGGCACTGCCGCGGAGATTAGGAGAGGTCAGCCAATGCTGGACATGAGGTCAGGATCACTGGGAAGACTTCACTGCACAGGTGGGCCACTCAGACTCGGGCATGGGCGTCGGGTGCAGAGTGGGCAGGGATAGGGGTTCCAGCTGGATCCGAAGGCCTTAGAGTCGTTTTCTTCTCAACAGGTCCACTGTCCACGGGAGATTGTAGTCTTTTTGGAAGGCAGCAGTCCTCCCAAGGCTTTCAGAGGTCGCTGGCTGCAAGACAGGTCGTAGGTTTGCAGAAGCTGGAGACAGGCCTGCAGGGCTGGGTCCAAGGCAGTCGTCGTCTTCAGTCTTCTCGGCAGAGATGTCTTCTTTCTTCTTAGGTCATCACAGATCTAGTTTTTAGGTCTGGGGGAGCCACCTAAATACTACATTTAGGGGCGTTTCAGGGGAGTAGCAGGTAGGGCCAATGGGCACCTTACCTGGGGTGACTGTACCCTCTGTTATGCCACCTTCCTGAGGGAGAGGGTATAGACCTCACCCTGATTGGAGGGTCTCCCCATCTTCAAGGTGGCGGGGACTGAAAGATATGCTTCACCTCGCCTCTTCCACCTTAGGGGTCGAGTTGACAGAGGTGGGCACACCTCCTATTCTCCTAAGCTTTCCCACCAGTTTTCCCACCCAAAGTGGGGGAGTAATCTGGGGGCTGCCATCTGCTGCTAGCAGCAGAGGCTGGGGGTTGCATTACAAAGGTGGTAGGTCTTTAAAGCTAAGCTTCCCCCTTGAGCACTAGCCCATCCTTGGGGAGGAAGTGTGACACCTCTGCTCAGGATGTGCATTGTTTCTGGTCCCAGAGAGCAGGAGCTCTCTACCCAGTGGTCTAGAAACATGTCTGGCGGTGGCTGGATGCTTACAGCCAGTCAGAGACCACAGCAGGTTTGGTAGATTTTCAGGGGGCACTTCTGAGG
This sequence comes from Calotriton arnoldi, assembly GCA_963921515.1. Taxonomy (NCBI): domain Eukaryota; kingdom Metazoa; phylum Chordata; class Amphibia; order Caudata; family Salamandridae; genus Calotriton; species Calotriton arnoldi. The sequence goes on from CAWUFW010012878.1 coordinate 449,000, forward strand.
TGCCCTCTGAGTACATGGTACAATAAATCTCACACTGGCATCAGTGTGGATTTATTGAAAGGAGTAGTTTGGTACCAAACACTCCTGTGTTCAGTGAAGCCATTATGGGGCTGTGGAACTCAAGTTATCTAGTTTCCAGCCCATGTTACTTGGTATGGCTTCACTGGCACTTGCAATACTAAGGAATGAACGCTAATATTGTAGGGGCATATCTGCTCATGCAGCTCACCTGTGGTATAGTGCACCCTGCCTTAGGGCTGTGTGGCCTGCTAGAGATGTGACTTACCTAAACCTTCAGGCAGTGCTGGCTGGCATGGCACCCTGGCAGGGTGCCATGTCGACTTTGTAATTTTCTCCTCCCTCACAGCAGCATGCAAGCTTCAAGGGCAGTGGCATGGTCCCAGTGAGGGGATCACAGGGAACCCTCTTCAGCTCCCAGGCCCTAGGTACCCAGGGTACCATTTACTAGGGACTTATATGGGGGCAGAAGTAACAATTGTGGATATGTTTTGGGGAAGGAGCACTGGCACAGGGGACCTGGTTGGCAGGGACCCTGTGCACTACAATTGAAACCACATCAATACCAGGCAAAAAGTGGGGGCTAACCATGCAAAAAGAGGCACTTTGTCACAGGGGTCAATGTGGGCAGCATAAAGGGGGTGGAGTCACAAGAGATGGAGTCACGAAAAGCAGTCTCACAGTCGACTTACAGATTTATTTTTGTAAAACTCTGTCTCAAAGAAATTGGCACCAAGGAGAAATGTGACAGAAAATCTGTTCTGGCGTAATTGGTTGCAAAGTCTGCATTTTGAAATATTTAATGGGGTTAAAGCACCTGCTGCAGACATCTTTGTGTCCCCTATAAATCTCAGGGAATAATAATAATGGCAGGAAAACTGGTAAATTAACGTACAAGTTTTGACTCATAAAGTTAATGTGTTTAAATCCTGACTTTGTGTTTTTCCTAGTTATACAATCTTAGCATATAATCCCTACCAGTAAAGACAATGTGTGCCTCCTATACCTTGAAACCCTCTTTGTCTTATGTAACATCCTGTACACTGATTTACACTACACACTTGTATGATCTACTGTTAATGTATAATGTGCGCATGTGATGTAAAGCTCTCTGACACCATACATTGGGATGAGTAGTGCTTTAACAATATTCAATAAAACAAAATTGCAAGTGCTATTTAAATGTTTATTTGTGTGAATACTCATATATACTTGTACTTCTCACACACTTACCTGGAACGTCCGGCACACCGGCCTGCCAGCTGCCACTCTCCTGCGTCCTCCGTCATCTTCCTCCAAACTCCAGGCCAGCAGCAGGAAGCACCCACCACACAGGCTTCCCTGAGTAGATCACAACACTGCGATGCAGCATTGTGATTGGTCTGAGTGCCGTGGATCGGCGCTCAGACTGGAACAGGGAGCCTGTGCATGTTCCTGACCAGGCTGTGTAATGCGGCTTGATAGGAACATGCAAAGTGCGCATGAACTGTTTGGTCGGCCTAAGAGGGCCGGCCAAACAGTTCATGCGCACTTAGGAAGTGCACACCACTCCTCCCATGCTCTGGCTAGCCCTGCCCCACCCAGGAGTTACTGACAGCTATAGGAAAAATAACATGATAATAACGATAGTTATCATGTTATTTTTCCTTTCTTCAGTGGGGCGACGCTCCTCCGCCTTAGCGGAGGAGCCGCCACTGCCTGATCGTCACCTACTACTTTCATCACTTCTAGGGGAAAAGTCTGGTACAGTAATACAGCAACCCATCTAGAGCCAGAGGAGTTGCCTGCATGATCCACTAAAGCGATACCAAAGGGGACGATGGACGGAGCGCTAGAGCAAATCAAACACTCACCCCCAGTCAACTGATCTGGGTTTAATCCATCATCATTCTTTAGCTCACTCCACCACCCCAGTTCAGACATGGCCATATGCAAATCAGTCTGACCTTGTGCCTCATGGGAACAGTCCAGCCCGAACTGCCAAGCCATGTCTTCCCTGGACCGGAAACAAGCATCCTGGGACCGGTTTAGGGTTCAAAACCCTCATCAGCCAGGCTATCTTGAATCCAGTGGCAAAGTGAGCAAGGGACACACGTCTGGGCATACCCTGCCAACTTAGGGCGAACAAAGCGATACCAAAGGGGACGATGGACGGAGCGCTAGAGCAAATCAAACACTCACCCCCAGTCAACTGATCTGGGTTTAATCCATCATCATTCTTTAGCTCACTCCACCACCCCAGTTCAGACATGGCCATATGCAAATCAGTCTGACCCTGTGCCTCATGGGAACAGTCCAACCCGAACTGCCAAACCATGTCTTCCCTGGAGCGGAAACAAGCATCCTGGGACTGGTTTCGGGTTCAAAACCCTCATCAGCCAGGCTATCTTGAATCCAGTGGCAAAGTGAGCAAGGGACCCACGTCTGGGCATACCCTGCCAACTTAGGGCGAACAAAGCGATACCAAAGGGGACGATGGACGGAGCGCTAGAGCAAATCAAACACTCACCCCCAGTCAACTGATCTGGGTTTAATCCATCATCATTCTTTAGCTCACTCCACCACCCCAGTTCAGACATGGCCATATGCAAATCAGTCTGACCCTGTGCCTCATGGGAACAGTCCAGCCCGAACTGCCAAGCCATGTCTTCCCTGGACCGGAAACAAGCATCCTGGGACCGGTTTCGGGTTCAAAACCCTCATCAGCCAGGCTATCTTGAATCCAGTGGCAAAGTGAGCAAGGGACCCACGTCTGGGCATACCCTGCCAACTTAGGGCGAACAAGCGATACCAAAGGGGACGATGGACGGAGCGCTAGAGCAAATCAAACACTCACCCCCAGTCAACTGATCTGGGTTTAATCCATCATCATTCTTTAGCTCACTCCACCACCCCAGTTCAGACATGGCCATATGCAAATCAGTCTGACCCTGTGCCTCATGGGAACAGTCCAGCCCGAACTGCCAAGCCATGTCTTCCCTGGACCGGAAACAAGCATCCTGGGACCGGTTTCGGGTTCAAAACCCTCATCAGCCAGGCTATCTTGAATCCAGTGGCAAAGTGAGCAAGGGACCCACGTCTGGGCATACCCTGCCAACTTAGGGCGAACAAAGCGATACCAAAGGGGACGATGGACGGAGCGCTAGAGCAAATCAAACACTCACCCCCAGTCAACTGATCTGGGTTTAATCCATCATCATTCTTTAGCTCACTCCACCACCCCAGTTCAGACATGGCCATATGCAAATCAGTCTGACCCTGTGCCTCATGGGAACAGTCCAGCCCGAACTGCCAAGCCATGTCTTCCCTGGACCGGAAACAAGCATCCTGGGACCGGTTTCGGGTTCAAAACCCTCATCAGCCAGGCTATCTTGAATCCAGTGGCAAAGTGAGCAAGGGACCCACGTCTGGGCATACCCTGCCAACTTAGGGCGAACAAAGCGATACCAAAGGGGACGATGGACGGAGCGCTAGAGCAAATCAAACACTCACCCCCAGTCAACTGATCTGGGTTTAATCCATCATCATTCTTTAGCTCACTCCACCACCCCAGTTCAGACATGGCCATATGCAAATCAGTCTGACCCTGTGCCTCATGGGAACAGTCCAGCCCGAACTGCCAAGCCATGTCTTCCCTGGACCGGAAACAAGCATCCTGGGACCGGTTTCGGGTTCAAAACCCTCATCAGCCAGGCTATCTTGAATCCAGTGGCAAAGTGAGCAAGGGACCCACGTCTGGGCATACCCTGCCAACTTAGGGCGAACAAAGCGATACCAAAGGGGACGATGGACGGAGCGCTAGAGCAAATCAAACACTCACCCCCAGTCAACTGATCTGGGTTTAATCCATCATCATTCTTTAGCTCACTCCACCACCCCAGTTCAGACATGGCCATATGCAAATCAGTCTGACCCTGTGCCTCATGGGAACAGTCCAACCCGAACTGCCAAGCCATGTCTTCCCTGGAGCGGAAACAAGCATCCTGGGACCGGTTTCGGGTTCAAAACCCTCATCAGCCAGGCTATCTTGAATCCAGTGGCAAAGTGAGCAAGGGACCCACGTCTGGGTATACCCTGCCAACTTAGGGCAAACAAAGCGATACCAAAGGGGACGATGGACGGAGCGCTAGAGCAAATCAAACACTCACCCCCAGTCAACTGATCTGGGTTTAATCCATCATCATTCTTTAGCTCACTCCACCACCCCAGTTCAGACATGACCATATGCAAATCAGTCTGACCCTGTGCCTCATGGGAACAGTCCAGCCCGAACTGCCAAGCCATGTCTTCCCTGGACCGGAAACAAGCATCCTGGGACTGGTTTCGGGTTCAAAACCCTCATCAGCCAGGCTATCTTGAATCCAGTGGCAAAGTGAGCAAGGGACCCACGTCTGGGCATACCCTGCCAACTTAGGGCGAACAAAGCGATACCAAAGGGGACGATGGACGGAGCGCTAGAGCAAATCAAACACTCACCCCCAGTCAACTGATCTGGGTTTAATCCATCATCATTCTTTAGCTCACTCCACCACCCCAGTTCAGACATGGCCATATGCAAATCAGTCTGACCCTGTGCCTCATGGGAACAGTCCAGCCCGAACTGCCAAGCCATGTCTTCCCTGGACCGGAAACAAGCATCCTGGGACTGGTTTCGGGTTCAAAACCCTCATCAGCCAGGCTATCTTGAATCCAGTGGCAAAGTGAGCAAGGGACCCACGTCTGGGCATACCCTGCCAACTTAGGGCGAACAAAGCGATACCAAAGGGGACGATGGACGGAGCGCTAGAGCAAATCAAACACTCACCCCCAGTCAACTGATCTGGGTTTAATCCATCATCATTCTTTAGCTCACTCCACCACCCCAGTTCAGACATGGCCATATGCAAATCATTCTGACCCTGTGCCTCATGGGAACAGTCCAGCCCGAACTGCCAAGCCATGTCTTCCCTGGACCGGAAACAAGCATCCTGGGACCGGTTTCGGGTTCAAAACCCTCATCAGCCAGGCTATCTTGAATCCAGTGGCAAAGTGAGCAAGGGACCCACGTCTGGGCATACCCTGCCAACTTAGGGCAAACAAAGCGATACCAAAGGGGACGATGGACGGAGCGCTAGAGCAAATCAAACACTCACCCCCAGTCAACTGATCTGGGTTTAATCCATCATCATTCTTTAGCTCACTCCACCACCCCAGTTCAGACATGGCCATATGCAAATCAGTCTGACCCTGTGCCTCATGGGAACAGTCCAGCCCGAACTGCCAAGCCATGTCTTCCCTGGACCGGAAACAAGCATCCTGGGACCGGTTTCGGGTTCAAAACCCTCATCAGCCAGGCTATCTTGAATCCAGTGGCAAAGTGAGCAAGGGACCCACGTCTGGGCATACCCTGCCAACTTAGGGCGAACAAAGCGATACCAAAGGGGACGATGGACGGAGCGCTAGAGCAAATCAAACACTCACCCCCAGTCAACTGATCTGGGTTTAATCCATCATCATTCTTTAGCTCACTCCACCACCCCAGTTCAGACATGGCCATATGCAAATCAGTCTGACCCTGTGCCTCATGGGAACAGTCCAGCCCGAACTGCCAAGCCATGTCTTCCCTGGACCGGAAACAAGCATCCTGGGACCGGTTTCGGGTTCAAAACCCTCATCAGCCAGGCTATCTTGAATCCAGTGGCAAAGTGAGCAAGGGACCCACGTCTGGGCATACCCTGCCAACTTAGGGCGAACAAAGCGATACCAAAGGGGACGATGGACGGAGCGCTAGAGCAAATCAAACACTCACCCCCAGTCAACTGATCTGGGTTTAATCCATCATCATTCTTTAGCTCACTCCACCACCCCAGTTCAGACATGGCCATATGCAAATCAGTCTGACCCTGTGCCTCATGGGAACAGTCCAGCCCGAACTGCCAAGCCATGTCTTCCCTGGACCGGAAACAAGCATCCTGGGACCGGTTTCGGGTTCAAAACCCTCATCAGCCAGGCTATCTTGAATCCAGTGGCAAAGTGAGCAAGGGACCCACGTCTGGGCATACCCTGCCAACTTAGGGCGAACAAAGCGATACCAAAGGGGACGATGGATGGAGCGCTAGAGCAAATCAAACACTCACCCCCAGTCAACTGATCTGGGTTTAATCCATCATCATTCTTTAGCTCACTCCACCACCCCAGTTCAGACATGGCCATATGCAAATCAGTCTGACCCTGTGCCTCATGGGAACAGTCCAGCCCGAACTGCCAAGCCATGTCTTCCCTGGACCGGAAGCAAGCATCCTGGGACCGGTTTCGGGTTCAAAACCCTCATCAGCCAGGCTATCTTGAATCCAGTGGCAAAGTGAGCAAGGGACCCACGTCTGGGCATACCCTGCCAACTTAGGGCGAACAAAGCGATACCAAAGGGGACGATGGACAGAGCGCTAGAGCAAATCAAACACTCACCCCCAGTCAACTGATCTGGGTTTAATCCATCATCATTCTTTAGCTCACTCCACCACCCCAGTTCAGACATGGCCATATGCAAATCAGTCTGACCCTGTGCCTCATGGGAACAGTCCAGCCCGAACTGCCACGTCTTCCCTGGACCGGAAACAAGCATCCTGGGACCGGTTTCGGGTTCAAAACCCTCATCAGCCAGGCTATCTTGAATCCAGTGGCAAAGTGAGCAAGGGACCTACGTCTGGGCATACCCTGCCAACTTAGGGCGAACAAAGCGATACCAGAGGGGACGATGGACGGAGCGCTAGAGCAAATCAAACACTCACCCCCAGTCAACTGATCTGGGTTTAATCCATCATCATTCTTTAGCTCACTCCACCACCCCAGTTCAGACATGGCCATATGCAAATCAGTCTGACCCTGTGCCTCATGGGAACAGTCCAGCCCGAACTGCCAAGCCATGTCTTCCCTGGACCGGAAACAAGCATCCTGGGACTGGTTTCGGGTTCAAAACCCTCATCAGCCAGGCTATCTTGAATCCAGTGGCAAAGTGAGCAAGGGACCCACGTCTGGGCATACCCTGCCAACTTAGGGCGAACAAAGCGATACCAAAGGGGACGATGGACGGAGCGCTAGAGCAAATCAAACACTCACCCCCAGTCAACTGATCTGGGTTTAATCCATCATCATTCTTTAGCTCACTCCACCACCCCAGTTCAGACATGGCCATATGCAAATCAGTCTGACCCTGTGCCTCATGGGAACAGTCCAGCCCGAACTGCCAAGCCATGTCTTCCCTGGACCGGAAACAAGCATCCTGGGACCGGTTTCGGGTTCAAAACCCTCATCAGCCAGGCTATCTTGAATCCAGTGGCAAAGTGAGCAAGGGACCCACGTCTGGGCATACCCTGCCAACTTAGGGCGAACAAAGCGATACCAAAGGGGACGATGGACGGAGCGCTAGAGCAAATCAAACACTCACCCCCAGTCAACTGATCTGGGTTTAATCCATCATCATTCTTTAGCTCACTCCACCACCCCAGTTCAGACATGGCCATATGCAAATCAGTCTGACCCTGTGCCTCATGGGAACAGTCCAGCCCGAACTGCCAAGCCATGTCTTCCCTGGACCGGAAACAAGCATCCTGGGACTGGTTTCGGGTTCAAAACCCTCATCAGCCAGGCTATCTTGAATCCAGTGGCAAAGTGAGCAAGGGACCCACGTCTGGGCATACCCTGCCAACTTAGGGCGAACAAAGCGATACCAAAGGGGACGATGGACGGAGCACTAGAGCAAATCAAACACTCACCCCCAGTCAACTGATCTGGGTTTAATCCATCATCATTCTTTAGCTCACTCCACCACCCCAGTTCAGACATGGCCATATGCAAATCAGTCTGACCCTGTGCCTCATGGGAACAGTCCAGCCCGAACTGCCAAGCCATGTCTTCCCTGGACCGGAAACAAGCATCCTGGGACCGGTTTCGGGTTCAAAACCCTCATCAGCCAGGCTATCTTGAATCCAGTGGCAAAGTGAGCAAGGGACCCACGTCTGGGCATACCCTGCCAACTTAGGGCAAACAAAGCGATACCAAAGGGGACGATGGACGGAGCACTAGAGCAAATCAAACACTCACCCCCAGTCAACTGATCTGGGTTTAATCCATCATCATTCTTTAGCTCACTCCACCACCCCAGTTCAGACATGGCCATATGCAAATCGGTCTGACCCTGTGCCTCATGGGAACAGTCCAGCCCGAACTGCCAAGCCATGTCTTCCCTGGACCGGAAACAAGCATCCTGGGACCGGTTTCGGGTTCAAAACCCTCATCAGCCAGGCAACTTGAATCCAGTGGCAAAGTGAGCAAGGGACCCACGTCTGGGCATACCCTGCCAACTTAGGGCGAACAAAGCGATACCAAAGGGGACGATGGACGGAGCGCTACAGCAAATCAAACACTCACCCCCAGTCAACTGATCTGGGTTTAATCCATCATCATTCTTTAGCTCACTCCACCACCCCAGTTCAGACATGGCCATATGCAAATCAGTCTGACCCTGTGTATCGCTTTGGTCGCCCTAAGTTGGCGGGGGTATGCCCAGACGTGGGTCCCTTGCTCACTTTGCCACTGGATTCAAGCAAGCCTGGCTGATGACGGCTGAAATGCCAGAAACCGGTCCTAGGATGCTTGTGTCCGGTCCAGGGAAGACATGGCTTGGCAGTTCGGGCTGGACTGTTCCCATGAGGCACAGGGTCAGACTGATTTGCATATGGCCATGTCTGAACTGGGGTGGTGGAGTGAGCTAAAGAATGATGATGGATTAAACCCAGATCAGTTGACTGGGGGTGAGTGTTTGATTGGCTCAAGCGTTCCGTCCATCATCCCCTTTTGTATTGCATGATCCACTAAGCACCCTCTCACCAGCATTTTACAGTTTGTTCCCATCGAGTGGATCTCCTGGAGTAGTACTAAATCCGGGGCATGTTGCTTGAGGTATTGGGAGATTACACCTCTTTTTATTTTACATCCTGTTCCATTGAAATTCCAGGAGAGGAGTAGTATTCATCCCTCCCTCAGGGTCTCAGTATTGTCAGCTATATATCAGTATCATTCATTCCATAACCACACTATATCATGAAGGGTCATCTCACAGTCTGCCATCAGCGCACAGTTGCATCACAATAAACAAGGCATCAGTGATAAACAACCAATGCTGCACCCAACACACCCATAACGGATCCCTCCCCCCCTCCTTGTGCTGCAGGCTCATACTACCCGCTACCCCAATTCACTGGGAGCCTGTCTCCGCAAACATGATGAACTAATCTGCTCGAATGCAGTACTTGTTGCTTGGTAATATCCACAATAGGCATACTTAATGCCATTCAGCACCCTTCAGCATGTTCATATCAAACTATCACTGCACAGATCCCCAGCCACAGGTATTTGTCCACTGGACACTGGGCCAAGCAGGCACCCGGATCCATGTTGTCCATCATTTAGCGCTCGTCTCCGTTATACAAGACTCTCCATTAGCAGTGGGTCATTTAAGATTGTCATATTTGAGGCAGTGAAAGTCGTCAGGGAGAGGCCATGGTTCTGAGTCCAGTGTAGAGTTGTCAATCTTCGAGTCCTTTTTTTGGGATTGCTGGCAACAGTTTCGATCCAGCCCTTGATCCAGTCCCATGCCTTCTTTTGATGTTGAGAAGTTTCATGTTTTCACGCCAGCTATGATGCACAGTTGGCAAGGAAGATCATCATGTATTTGATCTCATGTTCCATAGGCTATGCTTGACCTCATCAAAGGACTAATGTTGCCACTACATGGCCGTGGTAAAATCTAGGAAGATATGTGTTCTGTGGCGTTGTCGTGGCATTGTCAAATTTCAGGTCTCTCAGACATTGGACTGCCTGCAAAATTGCATCCCGGTCTCAGTAGTTGAATATCGTGGTTAATATTTTCTGATGAGGTTGCCCCAGTCAGGGAGGGGGAATCAAAGTGGTGATTGCGCACTCCACAGAGCAGAACCTGTGGAGTCCCTCTGGTTTAAGATGTTTATAATCAACTCCTCCACAAATAGGTCAGCACTGGGGTCCTCAGCTCTTTCCGGCACTAACATGAGGCGTTTATTGTTACTGAGCAAGCGCCCCTCTGCATCTTCCACAGGGGCTTGTAGCACAACAGTATCTTTTTTAAGTGCAGAGACCATTGATTTCAGTGCTGTTAATTCGTCTTTCAATGTGGCAATAGTTGTTTCCACAGACTTTACACAGTCACTGACTTTCCGTCAAATCCGTCAGTGTGGGCTTCCCTCGTTCATCATGTGTCTCTATTGATGTAGTCGGCAGGGCTTCCTGGCTCACAGCCCTCCCTCCCACCCCCATGGAGGTGTTTTAGAAAAGTGTATTTGTCCAGTCTGTTTTATTAGATTCTCTCTACCACTTTATCTTTGCCCATGGTGGGACCATCGAGGCCAAGGATTTAACACAGTCAGGGAGCAGGCACAGACCTCTCCCAGAGGGAGTGGGGCTGCAAGGAGAGATCAGCCCTCATTTCTGTACGTCCTGTACGTTCTGTACGTCCAGAGGGACAGCAAAAAAGGTCAGTGAGAGCAGGGAGGGGGAGCCCACGGGGTCCCCGTAGGCACTGTAAAGTGCATGGGGCTGGGTGGTGTCCCCAATATGAAAGTTCAAATGAGCCTTCTCCATAGTGCAAACCTGTGCCGTGTTTTTCACTTGGGGTCCGCGGTGGTGAGGGGGTTCAGCATGATGCAGTGGGGGAAGGGTACATCTCCAGGGCCTTTTGATGTCAGCCAAAGCCGGGGTCGCAACATCCACCAGCTTGCAGCACCCAAACAGGCAGCAGTTTGTTCTTTCCACTGGGGTCGCACTCACAGCAGATTTGATGTCGGTCCGTGCAGTTCTGTAGGCCTTTGTCTGCCAAAAAAAAGCTGTGGCAGCGAGTCCCACACAGTCCACTGTTTGCGCCCAGATCCAGTCTCCCCAACTGCGTTGAGGTGGGTTTGACTTTCCCTCCTCACCTCCCACACTGCTGCCTGATCCTCCGCTCACAGCTGGGCCGCACTGGATGCCGTTTCTGCTGCACAGTCACTGCTGCAGGCTGCGCCTGGTGCGTAGGCCACCACATCAGCAGTTTGCCTCCAAAGGCTCTGATTCGAGTCAGAGGCTCCTCCGCCGGTCCCAGGACCGCTGTGCCACGCGTACAAGCTCCAATGGCGCAAGATGTCGGCTATTGTCCAGGTTGCTAGGAGATAATAGAAGCTTAGTGGGGGAGCCGCACTAAAATGCTGCCATCTTGTTCCGCGCACAGCCATGCCCCCCCATATTCACCACTCTTGATCTTTTCTCCTCTCCCATGACCTCATGACACACTGAAAAATGCTTCCAAGATGGCCGAAAACACTGTGACACCCCATTTCTTCAACTTCTAAATGCTACCAACCACTCAAGAAACACAAAAAGGAATGGAGACAAGTGGAAGACACCTGGTACACTCTACATCTGACTGAAACATACAGTCTTCAAACCAGTCCAAATTACACACAGTATGGTGTTCTTGTACGGTAAAAATCTTCCTTCATAGCACAACACATGAAGACCCCACCTACACACCCCATGAACTCTGCCAGATTATTCAGTTCTTCCTCAAAATGGACGAGGCCCCGGTCCCTCAACATAAGACCTATTCACTAACCTTCTCTTGAAAATCGTCTGTAACCTTTAAGACAAAAAAATCAAGTTACTAACTGATCAACTATCTAACTGATCAACTATGTAACTGATGAAGTTTCACACTTTTCCCCAGTGTCATCCGGATTAGAACCATAGTCCCTCCAGACTCCTCCAACAATATGAAGTAATCACGTTCAGCTCCCAAAGGCACTGCTTGACTGAATTAATCGTGTGTGTTTGTCATCAAAAGTTTTTGTTCGGTTTATAACAGAGTAAACCATAAAAGCGTCACGTCATACATTAGAACATAAATTAAAATGTTGTATTCCGATAAGATTAAAAAAAGAAGGAATAAGAAGAGATTCATCTCATTAAACTAGCTATAATTATGTAAATCTATCCGCTAAAGTGCACTAACTTGCAAGTGATAAAACACTATACAAGAATACATTAAAAACAGATGTTCCAATATTCTCATCGTCTCGACTATAATCACATTCCTTCACAACTATACAAAGTTAAAACAATGCAATCACTAAATGATGTCCTTTTCCGTTAAGGTCAATGTTTCCCTTGTACGTAACACCATTATGAAAAACATGGCTACATGGTGGCATACTGTTACATCCTTTAGCTCCAATAAGTACTGAAAAGCCTCACAATAGTTATACAGATATTGCCTCCTATGTGCCAGATAAAATCTGCAAAAAAAGTGCTAAATGCTGAGTTGATTGTTCGGATTTATCATTATAGGGGCATTTTTGAATCAGAGTGCCCCATCCTTCACTCTTTGGGAATGGTACAAGGTGATGAATTATAAGGAAACAAAAACAGGTTAAGAGATATCTATGATACATTTTAGGAGTTAAATTGATATACAATTGACATCCAATTTGATTATTCAGCGATATACATCTCATAACAGTTATTTTATCTTGATCATACATATTCCTTTTCTGTGCACAGACTTTGAAAATGTGCTCTTTGAGATCCCATTTGGAATACTCAGCTATATTCTCAGGATGTAACCAAGGATCACCCTCCGAACAAGCCCGCTCGGTGCATTATTCATGTAAATTAACCTGGGGATTTTATATACCATTATCCCCAATACCCCAGATTCCAGCACCATACATGGTTGATCCGACCGATTTGGCACTGTACCGAGTCAGCAGGTCTTTAATCGGCCTAGTGCCTAGCTTGGAGCAGTAGCGACTCCTTGAGGGAGTGCTGCGGGGCGGTGGGGCGGGGCCGGGGAGGGGCAGGGTGGGGGGTAGTAAACTCCGGAATACGGCCGAACGGAGTTGAATAACTAAATAAATAAATAAAACGAATTACATTGCGCGCTGCATCGCCGATTTGGCGTTGCAGCGCGCGCAATGTAATTCGTTTTATTTATTTATTTAGTTACTCTACTCCGTTTGGCCGTATTCCGGAGTTTACTACCCCCACCCTGCTCCTCCCCCGCCCTTCCTCACCGCCCCGCAGCACTCCCTCGAGGAGCCGCTACTGGCTTGGCGGTGAAACTAAAAATGCTCTACTTGTTTCTTAGCATGTTTAAGGTACAGATCTCCCTATGATGTTTCCAGCCCCCATTTGAGAACTGTAGCCCCGATAACTAAAGTTTTTGGTATTTTCAATTTTGTTCCCCTTTATATAGAAGGTGTTTAATCTACCCCTAGTTTGGCCACAGTTCATGGTGAGTGTTTTCCCAAGATTAATTTTTAGATCTTTTTCTTTCATGTAGTTTGTAAAGATGTTTATCAGATTTTGCAGACTTTTTCGGGTCTGTACTGGGGTGAATGTATGACATTGTCCTGCATTCTGTCCATCAACTGTTGTTTTTGCATAGGACCAGGAATGCCACATAGTCGGCATACAGGAGAATAGGTATTGGTCGCTTGCCAACTCTTGGGGTGTAATTTGTCATCTACCCCATTTATGTATAGGGAGAAGAGGAAAGGCGCTAGAACACAGCCCTGCCGACCTCCCTCCCTATATTAAATGGTTGAGCTAATTCTCCCTGTGGCCCAAAACATACTTTTGAGGTTAAATTACTGTTCAAGAATACTAGGAGTGAGCTGAATGCATGAATGAATGAATGGATGGATGGGAGGTATTTATTAAACACGAACTTATGCCCGGAGGCGTTTTGGCGCTGCAGAATCCAGTCAGGGGGTTAAACCTGAACCATTTCCTAGCTTGAAACAAAAAGCCAGGTTTTAGGTGATCTCCTGAAATTCTGTAAAGAGGGGGATGTTTTAAGTTCCCAGGGCAAGAAATTCCAGAGCACAACTGTAGACTTGAAAAAAAAATTTCCACCCCACGTGGTTTTTAGGTCTCGCCTGAGCCAGTGCATGCGCTGCTCTGGCGAGAGTTTTAGTAAGCGGGTTTTAGAAGTGCAAACAGCAGTTTGCTGGCGACCAGCTTGCGTTCACGCGAGCGTGCACGCGCGATCAGGCGCCATATGGCTTTCCTCTCACTTGCTCCTCCCCTCCCCCGCCACAGTGCGTGTCTCGCGGCCGCGCGGCCGTGTCACTTTCACGGCCGCGCGACACTTGCTCTCCCGCTCCTCCCCCTCCCCCACCACAGAGCGCGTCTCGCACGGCCGTGCAGCCAATGCTTGTTCTGCTATGTCCTGAACTCACAGGCTACACAGTCCACGTCTCTACTCTCCACTATAGCTCTCTATCCCGTCCTCCTGGGGCTTCCTCACTCAGCTTCTCGCTGCCTCCATAAAAATCTTTGTCCGATACCAACATCAGCAGTTAGTATGTGTAGCCCTCAGGTCTCCCTCTTGTGTGCCACCCTTTTGATAATACGCACTCTCCTTGTATTCCATGTCTGTCCTCCTTGTATTCCGTGTCTGTCCTCCTTGTATTCCGTGTCTGTCCTCCTTGTATTCCATGTCTGTCCTCCTTTTAGTCCGTGTCAGTCCGTGTCTGTCCTCCTTTTTGTCCGTGTCTGTCCTCCTTTTAGTCCGTGTCTGTCCTCCTTTTAGTCCGTGTCTGTCCTCCTTTTAGTCCGTGTCTGTCCTCCTTTTAGTCTGTGTCTCTCATCCTTTTAGTCCGTGTCACTCATCCTTTTAGTCCGTGTCTCTCATCCTTCTATTCCATGTCTCTCCTCCTTCTAATGCCACCCAGCCATCACTCACAATCAACTCACTCTGAGTTCACATTCTGCTAACCCCACCCATTCATCACTCACCATCCTCTCTCTGAATGCACCTTCTTCCTACGCCACCCAGTCATCACTCACCATACTCATCACTCACTATCCTCTCAGAGCACCTTCCTCCTACGCCACCAAGTCCTCACTCACCATCCTCTCTGAGTGCACCTTCTTCTAGCGCCACCCAGTCATCACTCACCATCCTCTCTGAGTGCACCTTCTTCCTACGCCACTCAGTCATCTCTCACTAACCTCTCTGAGTGCACATTCT
This sequence comes from Calotriton arnoldi, assembly GCA_963921515.1. Taxonomy (NCBI): domain Eukaryota; kingdom Metazoa; phylum Chordata; class Amphibia; order Caudata; family Salamandridae; genus Calotriton; species Calotriton arnoldi. The sequence continues at coordinate 464,097 of CAWUFW010012878.1, forward strand.
TCTAGCGCCACCCAGTCATCACTCACCATCCTCTCTCTGAGTGCACCTTCTTCCTATGACTCGCAGTCCTCACTCACCATCCTCTCTTGAGTGCACCTTCTTCCAACGCCACCCAGTCAGCACTCACCATCCTCTGAGTGCACCTTCTTCTAGCGCCACCCAGTCATCACTCACTAACCTCTGAGTGCAGTCTTCCTATGACTCGCAGTCCTCACTCACCATATTCTCTTGAGTGCACCTTCTTCCAAAGCCACCCAGTCAGCACTCACCATCCTCATCACTCACCATTCTCTCTCTGAGTGCACCTTCTTCCAACGCCACCCAGTCATAACTCACTAACCTCTCTGAGTGCACATTCTTCTAGCGCCACCCAGTCATCTCTCACTAACCTCTCTGAGTGCACATTCTTCCTACGACTCGCAGTCCTCACTCACCATTCTCTTGAGTGCACCTTCTTCTTGCACCACCAAGTCAGCACTCACCATCCCCTGAGTGCATCTTCTTCCTCCGCCGCCTCGCAGTGCTCACTTGCCATCATCACTCTGACTGAACCCCTGAATTTCGGCAAAGCTTTACCTCACAGGACAGGTGTTCAGTTACCAGAGTAGGCGCAGGATGATGCACTGAGCTGCTTCCCGTCTAGGAGCCCTCTCCATGTCCATACCATTATGGCAGATTGACAACCCCCTTACTGAAAGCTGCACGTGTGTAAGTAATCCTATATATTCTTAGAAAACAGCCACACGTTTTGGGATGAATAGTTAGAAATGAAAGTTTCAGAGAGCGGCTTCCCGTCACACCGCTGACCCTGTTGTCCTTGTAGTTTGTTGACCCGGAAGTGGCAAGATTGGAGCCAGAATCCTGCCCTCCTGTGTACCAGAAATGTGTCCTCTATACCAGAAATCTGCCCTCCTGACCCGGGTCGGGGAAGTAGCTTCAGCCAGTGCTCGCTGCTGAGATGTGGAGAGTAACCTTTTGGGTACGGGTCTCAATGTCTGCGGGACCGGCTCACCCTTTCATCCTTCTGAAGTCAATCCAACCCCATTCCACCGGCTAGAAATATCGCCATGCTTGGAAACAGCAACGTCCATGGAGGAAACGCTAGAAATGAACTTTCATCTCAAATGGGGCACAGCCGTTTTGCGACAATGATTCCACTCTGTAAAATGTGTTATGTATGTAATGCATGTTATTGTTGCTTGGAACTTGTATAGTCCAGATAACATTCACTTCAAGTTTTTTGCGAATGTGTCACACCCACCAGAGATGGTCTTAAAGCCCTCGAGTAGCTTGACCGTTCCAGGTTCTTTTGTCGCATTCTGATAAATATAGACCTCATTTTAGAATTGGAGCAGCAGGACTGCATATCCCACAGTGCAAAGTGAAAACCTGGAGTGAATGAGCTACTTAGCCACGGAATTGGAAATGTGAGCGCTCTGGCTTAGCCATCTAAACTGCAACCTATAGAAGAACCCAAGAGGGCACACTTTTCTGCTACCCCTTGTGCCAGAAGGCCACTGTTCCATATTTTGTTGTCAGAATGTAGCCTCTTATTAACATCCACTTTAGGGAGACCAACACAATATGGAAATCTCTTCAAGCTCAAGGAAGCTTGCATTATAAACAAGCATTGGCATAGCCAATAGGCGCCTTTGGGACCTTATAAGTGTTTAGCCATGCAACAGTTGATTTTGTTGCACCAAGGATATTGTGCTGCATAACTAAATACTTATAAGGTCCTAAAGGCGAGACCTATTGGCTATGCCAATGCTTGTTCTAAAAGGAGTAACTACAAGATTCTTAGCCGTACTTGAGCGAAGAGACCTGCTCGGAGTCTACCACCTGGGATGTTTTTCCACCATACATTCCCTAAAGGTGTCCCCGGTATCCATAGTATTTTTAGCCAGTGACACGACAATCTGCGTGTCATCTGCAAAGGATGCCAAAGACAGTGAGAATGACTTCTTAAGTTTGGCAAGTGGGGTGACATAGAGATTGAACAAAGTAGGGCTCAGAGATGAGCCCTGTGGAACTCTACAGGGCAGGTTGTAGGATTGAAAGGTAAAATCACCCACTGAAACTCTTTGCTGTTGATTAGTCAAAAATTATTGAAGAAGACTAAATGCTGGGCCCCCAATTCCTAAGTTCCGCATCCAGGTGGTGGAACATGTCAAAAGCCGCAGAGAGATCCAATAGCACCAGGGCTGCATTCCCTGCTTTATCTAGAGTGGCTCTAATTTCTTCTGTTGCTGCACCAATGCAGATTCGGTACTGTGATGTTTTCTAAAACTGAACTGGGTATCATCCAGCAGATGATTACTGTCACTATATGACATTAATTGCTGATTGAGTACTTTTTCTGCCAGTTTTGCCGAGTAGGAAGATTAGATCCTTGGGGGCCCCTAGCAAATCCATACATTTCCACAATTTGCTGTGGTTGACCAGATCAAAAGCACAGCTTAGATCTATGAAACGTGTGCAGGGAACCTTCTTTGGCCATGATGTATTGTCCTATCAGGAGGTCCAAATTAAAGGACTGTTCACCCACCCCCAAGCCTTTCCTAAAGCTGTATTGGGCATTTGTTAAAATATCTTTTTCATCAGCCCAGGCTTCCAATCTTTCTAGGATTACCCTTCCCAATAACGTAGCTGAGGAATCAGGAAGGGAGATAGGTTGATGGCATTTCGGGTCATTCCTTGAGCCTGTCTTGAAAATAGGCACAATTAATGAATTGGCCCAAGATAGAAGTTTAAAACCCGCTCTGCTGAGTTTAAAATCTTATTCTGGAGGGGAGCCCAAAGGTCAGGGAGAGACCTGTAAATGTCCATCGGGACACCATCAGGGCCCAGGGCCTTCCCCTTTGGTACCTTGATGGAGGAGAAGACTGAGCCAAAATGGGCCACCTACTCTGCCACTTTTATTGGAGATTTCAGGCCGGGCCCAATACCTTAGAAAACAATAGGGCATTTATCACATTCCACAAGAGTGTACTATCCCTGGTCTCTGCCGCTTGCACTAATTTGCCCCATGCTTCTGCATGTAGCTCTTTTTTCCTGTCACCTAGTACCTTATTGTATCTGAGCCTACCGTCGCTGATAGCTGATAAATCCTTGGAGTTTGAATGTAACAGCTTAATAAGGTTATTCTGGGCCTGAGAACAGGACTGGTTGAACCATCTTCTATTCTCCAACCCTTTACTCTTTGTCCTCCTAGTCAGAGATTGGCTTATAGGACTGGAGATGGACAAATGGGCTTCCAGTGTTTCTATTAATTATTCTCAGGGGCAAAGCCACCCATAAAGGAATCCATAATCCTAACTACCAGGTCACATAAACAGCTAGAGGGATCGACACCAGCCCATTTAATTTTTATTCCATTCTGCCCTACCAGGTTTATAATAGCTATTTCGCTTGTATCATTAGCTATATGTAATTTAATCTGTAATGTTAGTATCACTGGGTTATGGATACTTATGCAATTTTCTCCCACCTGATAATCGTAGGTATAATTCTTTCACTCTCTGAGGTGGGGAAGTGATCTATGTTATTATTACAGCCTCTCCCAATAAAGGTTGAGGGTCGGAGATCACAGATGGCGCTATGGAAATCAGCTATGTTTATATCATATTTAATCAGTAGATGGTTTAGAGCTACTGTATATGAAGAATGTTTAAAATGACTAATATCATTGCCCCTGGTATTCATTAGGCCACACATCTGTTTTGAAGGAAAAAAACATTTGCTGATATAAAAATCCACAGTCCAAATTATAAAGAAATCCTCACAGGAATTATCTATAAAATGATCCAAATCTGTTTCCATAGCTTTGACCACATCGACCCTTGAAGAATCCAAAATGTTATTGTAAAAGTTTATTTCTCAGATGTTCGGGTTATCTTCTGAAGTGAGTAGCACAAATTGAAAGTAGGGTGATGATAGGAAATGTTTTGGTTACTTTTAGTGTTAATCTGGTAGAAACTAACGCCAGGAGGCCTCCTTTGGCCCTACCCATATTCGAACGAGTGGCTGCAGTGGAATAAGATGTGAGCCCGTCAATGTCAAATGATTTTAAAAGCCAAGTTTCTTGTATACATACAATCTGGGCCTTTTCCACGCACTCTACCCAGTCCTCTAGGTTTGTTTTGATGGCCAGACCAGCAACAATTCCATGATACTCTGGACATTTCTGATGGACCTGGTTCACCAAAGGAGAGGATAGCTTTGCTCAGAGTTTTCTGACAATCAGTTGTAGGTTGTACACTGTGAGCTGTTAATGCCCCCTCTGAGTTTACAGGCTCAGATTCATCTAAAGATGTAAGTCAATCCAAATCGTCCTGGCCTTCTAGGAGTGCAAATCGCTTATTAGTTCGGACAAAAAGGATCTGGGCTTACATTTTCATTATGTCCCAATTAGGCCTTTGTTTTATTGTTTGTACCAGGGAATTGGTCCATAAAAATACCTCAACGGGACTGCTATATATTGCTCTTCAAAGGACCATTTAGGAGGTGCGGATTCTGGAGCGTCTGTAGAATAAACTCAACCAGGTGAGGGATCTCTGAAGTTTAGTATTATACAATCCCTACCGATGTTTTCTGGCCATTCCCTATCCACCCAACTCTTCTTACCATCAAGATTTCCTTAAATAATGCATTTGTCTCAGGTACTCGCTGCACTATCCAATGAACTGCCTAGATTATAAGGTTGCCCCCGGTTTCCTTTGCTGTAGATTTCAATCCGGGGACCCCAATTAAAATCAAAGCATAGGAAGTGGCCTCTGGTGGTAGATGGAATACATCTTTCCATAACTGCATATTTTAGCATTCCAGCCTGGGTGGCCCCTTATTCAGAGGCCTTCCTCTATTACTAATGGAAGTACTCTGTCTTCTTATATAGTTAATGGCAATATGATTAGAATTGGGATTTACACTCTCACTCTCTTGCAGGACTAGGATCCTTTAGGGAGCCCAGGTAGGTTCAGCATCTTGCCTATTTGTGCCTCCCGTTGCCATTTCCCTATTTAGCCACGTATTTAGTCGTTCCGAGATGTCTGCTTGTTTCTCAAGCAACTTTAGGATGCTTTCTAAGCTGGATTCCATCTGAGTCAATTTATAAGCACACCCTCTGGGCCCTATTTGATAATTAACTCCACACTTTTTATTTGCTAGCTCAAAGCCTGGACACAGGGAGTTATGTCCCTTGAATTAGCCTCCTGTTGTCTGGATGCTTTGTTCAGGTGTCTTTTCTTTTTAGCTGGTGGGGGGCTTGTGATTGATTGTGAAATATTTGATATAGGAGAGGGGGCAACATTTGGTACACAGGGATTCGGTTTGAGAGGCAGCTCTGTTGCAGTCTTCAGAGTGTCTACCCTACTACGTCTAGGTGTTTCCACTATAGCAAGAGCTTCAGATGCCACCTGCTGTGTAGCCCCCAACCTTTCTTCCACATCAATGATTTCTTTATTTATCATTGACGTTGCCCCTGTTAAAAAGCTTGCTATCGAATTCATGGTGGCAGGGTTGCAGTCCTTTGACCCAGCTTTCATGGTTGTTTTCTTTTGCCCATTTTAAAGGTCTAGTTGGTAAGAAAACGAAAAGGCACACTTACTGCTCTGTAGACCGGATGAAAGGGGGTGGCCCAGCCTTGTCAGCTAGGGATGTGCGCAGACTTTACCTGGGCGTGGCCAACACTCATCCTGCTCTGCAGGAGTGGAGAAGCACTGATAAACACTGGTGGCAGGTGGGAAAACAAGCATTGGCGACTCCTGGCACAATACCTGGTGGGGGCTGAAGTCCCCAGTATCAGCCTGGTCAATGCAGCTATTATTTAAAAAAAAGTGGATCCAATGTGGGGAGTGTAGCCTTGGACTTCCACGGCAATAGTGACATAAAGAAACTCTTCTGCAGGTTATTTCAGTTATGCGATAAATGCAGTGCTTAATTTGTAAAATATTAAGTGCCAGGGCTCTGACAAGGAGGCCACTGCAGTTTGTACCACCCATGGCCCTTGTCATCGCTGCCAAAACAACTACTAATCATCTCTCTTGCATGTAAATGCGACAGTTAAGATTATTCCAGGTCCCCAAAGCTAAAGGAATGGCTGGGGAGGCAGGTATTAGCAATTTTAATGTATATTGTATTCCTAAACTACCGTTGTTCTGCTCATCTCTAAATTAGATGAGCAGCGCCACCATGTGGTGGACTGTTCTAAGTATGGTGTTGACAATTAGGTGCCGGTGCCGAGCACTGGACACTAATTAAGTGCTGGTGCTTAGCACCGGAAAGCCCCGGCTCAAATTAAGCACTGGATAAATCCATTCATTTTGTTAGTCATATTCATACAATGTAAAGACGGTCTATACTCATATGGCACAGCATTTGTATTACTCCAAAGATAAGGTACTCCTATACAGTGATGGCGCTATGAAGGTGAGTACAGTGACAAAAAAAGTGCTCTTGTGCTATATACAGACAGAAATATATACATGTGACTGATTGGAACAGTATGATGTCACAGATGGCACTTATAACATGAGTGTCAAAATCTACAATCAAACTTTAAAATCAGACCACATATGTTGTTGTCGATGAATTGACCCCTTGGCACAATTAGATTGGGGTCATCATCAGGACAGAATAAAGGTAGGAGCACCAAGTAATTGGGACAAAGAGACCCTCAACCGTAGATGTGCCAAACGCAGCTTCAAGGGAAAGTCTCAACGAACTGTATTAAATTAGCACGTAACTGTGCGGTAGTTCATTACAAGCACGAAAAGTGAATTTCAGGTTCAATAAGTATTCAAAAGCCCAATAGTTCAATGAAACGTCGCCTGCATCTATATAAAAGAAATAAGTCTGTAGGACTGCGTTGGTGGTTTGCTCAAAAACAATTTGGGAAATTCCAGTTCAATTACACAGTGTTAGCTTTAATCTGAGTTCTTTGAGCATAAAACACGTACAGGAGACTTCGTAAAACAGTGGAAGAGAGTCAAATTATATTCCTCTCTTCATGTGACAAGAAAGGAAAAGACCTCAGTGGAAGGATGCAAAACAATTGTCTACCGTTCGGGAATAGTTTAGTAGGTGGCGCGGTTTCTGGACACCAAAAGTACTTGCTTCCATGTTCCCAGTGTACTCGTTTGTCTCCAATCTGAACGATGTCACTCGTAGGGTAGGTTTTGGAACTGAAGAGCGCACTGGCCGGATCTGACTTTTAAGTCACAGCCCTTGATAATAATTGTCCGTCCCAGATCCATGGGTAACTGGGTTGCCCCTTTCTTCCTAATATTGGTCAATGCAGCTGGCGTCCGGCGCTGCAGGAGTAGAGATGCCCTGATAAGCCTCCTGGCGCAATGCCTGGTGGGGGTCGAAGTCCCCGGTTTCAACCCGGTCAATGTAGCTGGCATTTGTTCCAGTCATAATGTTATGTTCTCAGAAAGTGATAATCCATTACTCAAGTTGTTTTTCACATTTTTTAATCTCACCTGCATCATGCTCAGCCTTTTTCCTAGGGTTTTTGTCCTTCTTTGGTTAACAATAAAGGTAACACTGCTTTAATAGAAACACTGTTTAGGGTACATGTATGATCCACTGATATGGCAGAATAATTAATTTTATGTTTTTATGTCGGCCTTTGAAACAGCCCTAGCTGTCTCACAAGACAATTGTTTTTTTGTTGTTGTTTTTTTTGTAAATCATACAAAATATAGATAGTTAGAGGGGCTTCGGGTCACCTGGCTTCATCCATTGGTTTGTTGAATTGTAATTCATATTTTGCGTTTGCTTAACACAGCATGCAGCATGTGGCAATGGGTCAGACCGCTTTACTCACTGGGTCTACTTTGAGTCAATGCACCAAGCTCGTGCACATTGCTTACCTCCGCTTAAAAATAGTTCCTTTTCTTCATAGAGACAGTTTCTTCAAAGTGTGCTTTCTTACATATACATTTTTATATGAACTAAGACTTGGTTATATATTTTGCCCGCACTTCGGGTGCCCAGTTAGATTGTGATTTGATTTTCATCTACTTTGTACAGCTGCTGTTATAAAGCATGTACGTGACATTGTGGCATTGTAGCTGCCTGCAATATGAGTTCTTGGTTAGGTCGTGATTTAATGTCTCCTAAACACTTTTTTTTATTTAAAATGTTTATTACAAGCATGAGGCAGCTATGTTAAGGTGGTGGCATATTTTCTTTTTTGCCTTTTTGCGACATGCATTTGCAAGAATTGTTTTTTGAAAAAAAAATATCCATTGCGCTATCTTGTCACGGCCAGACCCGTTGGCTTTGCTAATGTTTGCTAATCTATAAGTCTGGACAATTATTATTCCTTAACTATTTAAATTGTATTGTGTAATTTCCCACACAATTCCTTATGAAGGGAATCCTTAGGCTGAGCCTTCTACTGAAATATTGAAATTTGGGTATTTTTAACAATTCATTGTTTCTTTGTGTGTGACTTTTAACGCCTGGCTTTGTCTTAAGTTGTCTGTGGGGGACCACGAATATCTGTACCTTTCCTCACTCTTCTGAAGGTTAAAATAATCACCACAATGCCCTTAGATGGAGACATACAACAATGTCCAGACAACAAAGAGGGCATAATGTATTTTAAGTGGGTGGGTTCCCTCTGGGTCTCAGTAATTAAAAGAGGACATTGAAACTGGGTCCCTATTGACCCTATACACACGTCCTTAGCTTTATTGGCAAAAACACTGATCGGTTTCTGAACAATGAATGTAAAAAACATAAAGGTAATCAGTCTGTGATTTAGTAAATGGTTTACTTCCAGGATGTTGTTTCTGTATTATTTTTGCGCAGCATATTACTCTTATGTAGTGTATATTTTGAACTGAGTGACCTTCAGGTGTTGACAGGCAGTGACAGAGAGAGCTTTAGAGATCAGGCTGAAGGCAGAGCGAGTTTCTCACAGTGCCTGTCAGTGGGTCATGAAGGTGTTCTGAATACGTGGTGATCCAGTCCTTCGCGTCTCTGCACAGTGCACGTAGCAATGGTCATGTATTTCAGTTGCAGTAATGTGTGCGATGGAGGTACACAGTTGTCAAAATATTGACAAAGCTAAAGTGAAAGAAAATGCAGGTGAGTGGGTGCATTGTGTGTGTTGTGGGTAGCAAAGTTAAGGAGATGCAAGGAAGTGCTTTCAGGAGAGAGGGAAAAGAGGATGCTAACGAGGAAAGAGACAAGGTGTAAGATATGCCAATGGATGAAATGTGAATAGAAAAAGGGCGTACATGTTTAACACAGAGTGAACATACCAGGAGTGATTGTGATGCCGCCAGTGCTTAATTTGTAAAATATTAAGTGCCAGGGCTCTGACCAGGAGGCCACTGCAGCTTGCACCACCCATCGCCCTTGTCATCGCTGCCAAAACAACTACTACCCATCTCTCTCGCATGTAAATGCACCAGTTCAGATTATTCCCGGTCCCCAAAGCTAAAGGAATAATTGGGGATGCAGGTATTAGCACCATTTTAATGTATATTGTATTTCTAAACAACCGTTGTTCTGCTCATCTCTAAATTAGATGAGCAGCGCCACCATGTGGTAGACTGTTCTCAGTATGGTGTTGACAATTAGGTGCTGGTGCCGAGCACCGGAAACCAATTAAGTGCCGGTGCTGAGCACCGGAAAGCACTGGCTCAAATTAAGCACTGGATGCCGCAGTAATGCTTAAATCACAGATTCAAAGTTTTAGACATGAAACATGTTCAATTTTAACTACATACAACAAAAACACTGCTGTTAGTCATTTACCTTAAACAGCTAACAACCATTGACGAAGCCAATAGTTCTGATTGGTTTTAGGCGTACGTCATTTGTTGTATTATATATCCGGATGTAATGACAAAGCTCAGAGAGGAACCAAAATACCAGTTGGGTGGAACACGACGGGAATCAAAGAAAAGCCATGTCCCAAATTACATAGGCCACACCCATTTTAGAGCCCCCCCCCACACATTTTTCATCCCATTTAAAGCCCTGTAATGGACTGTGGAAGGTTGGTAACACACGCATAGTGTGCACCATCCCCCATTAATTGCAGAGCACGCACATTGTTTAGGTGTCTTAATTTCACTTGAGCTGAGATGTATATTTCACATTAATTCCCACCCTCTCAAATGTGTGACCGAAAATATGTACAGACTGCTTATTTAGCGAGTCACGTTAAAGGAATTTCAGAGCCACAGGCAGAAGTACATTTTGTCTTTTGGGCACTCCCTGTCCCTTTGCAGCAAGGGCACTTTTGTGGTGATCTTTTTCAATCTCGTGTCCACTTTATGCCTTTGCTGAAAGTGTTATAAAGCAGCTGCATACAGTGGCTTTAATTTGTCTACAGCCTTGGATCGAATGGATAAACATTCAATAAAAACTGATCTTCCAATAAATGAAAGATTTCTAATGTGAATGAGGTCAGCGAGCAGTTAAATCACTCGAATTTGTACAGTTAAAATTGTCAACAATTCCTCAATAGAAATATCCTCGCTATGGGTAAAATGGTCCCCCCGAGAAATATGACCAAAAATATTATTCAGAATAATAGACTATGACATATTGGCTGTGCATGGTGAATCCAGCGGAGGTGCATCAGACAGTTTTAGAAAATGCTAATTTAGCATTTGATTTAAAGCTCTGTGGGATTATTTCCAGCCCATCAATCTTTTAGCAGGAGATTTAAGTAAAGCCTTCATGGAAACCCTGTAAATCTTTGAACCTTATTGCCGGACGGTGCCAAGTCATAGCTCCAGTTTAGTTGGATTCAGTGAAGCCAATGATTAAGGTACATATTGCAGCATTCATGTATCTATAAAAAAGTTTAGAAAGTTTTAGAAGACCGGTCATATATTTCGAAAATGATTGCATGGGGTGTTGCTGAGAAAAGAAAATCCTTTCCCCTTAACTGGATATGCTACTGTGAAGTTTGAGAGCATACAATCAGGTCTACCTTTGGGTGGGTCATTCTAGCATGGCAGTGACAAAATGTAGCTAAATGACTTTGGTCTTGGTCTGCTCCTTTTATCTATTTAATTTAGTTCCTGATTCTCCAGGCAGATTTGTTCTGAGTTTCTAACAGGGACCTAGGGTTCAATGTTGCAGCAGGTGCAATGGCACAGGGCCTAAGGGCGCTAAGGACAAACTACACCCAGACTATGGCTGTCTTTTATTATTCAGTCAGGGATAATGGGTCCATTTTCTCGCTGCAATAGGGCATAAGACACCCTTAGTGGGTCACCGATTTCCAAGTGCTTCAATGTGTTTTGCAATATTTGCTTGCTTTGCTTTCTAACAGAGTATCATTTTCAGGTCATGTATTGTATTGCATTGCAACATTTTTATAGCGCTTACTACCCCTAAGTGGGGTGCTGAAGTGGTTGCCTACAGGGTAGGTGCTACTCTGTGTATGGTGTGTGGTTGGAACTGTGTTGTCTTTGTATTGATTGTGTGTGAGAAGTGCGTCTATGTGACCATTCAGGTGTGGTTATCGTGTTATGGGACGCAGGGCTTACCAGTGTGATGGATGAAGAAGTGTGAGGGACAGCCACAGTTTATAGTTTTTAATAAGTTGGCAGTTTATAGCAGATCTGCAGGTTCATTTCTGGTATTTCCTACGTTCTTAGTCTACTTAGCTGGCTACTGCACTGGATTGTCCATTCTCAGATATTTTGTTTAAAGTTTATGGTCCTTAGCATGCATAGATTGAAGAGAAAAATGAAGGAGAGATTTGTTGGCATAGATTTTGTTAATATCATCCTATATCTGATTGCATTGTTCTGATGTCAAGTAGAGTTCGTAGTATGCAACCTGTTGGGACCTGCTAAGGTGGATTAAATGCAATGTGGCAGATCTTTTCAGTTACTTTATTTCTGTTCAGTTGGTGGTTATTGGTTTATTTGCTGGGGAGTGGTACAGTAGTGGGTGATGGACATGACCCTTAGCAGTTTTGTCTTATAGGAGTGTAAGAGTGTCGAGCAGTAAAAGGGAATTATAATACATGGGATTGTAGAATCCCTGTTTAAAAGCTTGTCTCTAATTTCTTTATAGTGGGCAAATCGTGGCACAACCAGCCACCTGTTATAAAGTTATGACATTTCCCCTCAACTATAAAAATGTATTACTTTTGATTTCTGACACTATAATGGCTGCTGTCAGAGCCAGCAGCAGAGGGGAAAGGCAGGTAAGGTCATGGAGCATAATTAAAGCAGCTGTTTTAAAGAACAAAAATGAAATGTGGCTTTTCTTTCTTCTGCTCTATTTGTTCTAGTTTTACAGTGACAAATAGAAAGGAGATATGTATGGCAACATGTTTATTTTTTGGCACTCCCTAGGTAATTATAAAAAAGTTTGAATTTTTCTGCATATGGTACACATTCGGGAGCTACTGCACCTTTTTTGAAAACAAAAATGGCATAAACTGATTCTAATATCTTTTTTCAACAAATATCTAACAGCTTTTTGATGTGCTTAATTTTGCACTAGAGAGCCTACTTTTAGTCTTCATATTTGCAAGCATGCTCTCTTTTTCAAACTAAAGAGCTGAACACCGAGGATTGAAGTCATTTGTGGGAAAGGTGATGGCGTGACCATGCAATATAAGGAATAAATTGCCCCCTGACATACATGATGAGGATATGGCAAGGCACCTCGGAGTTCCATAACCTAATAAACCTAATAAAGGAACTCAACCTTCAGCCTCATTCCTCTATATGGTCATACAACTCCATGGTGATTTGCGATATTCTTATAATGTACAGCAGGGGGTATTTTATCCTATATATTATGTAGCCTGTATGAACTAGAATAGACTGCCCAACTGCTGCGTGGTACGGAATTAGTGTGGGTTATATATTGTATTGTATTGTAATTGCATTTATATAGCACTTACCACTCTCACAAGGTTTTGTAGTGTTTTACGCCGGGCAGCTCGCTGCTCCGGAACCTCGGGTTAGTAGGGTTTTTTTTGTATTGGGATTAGTTTTGTGCTGTTAAGGAAACCATGCCATGCATTTACTCCAGTTACAATGTCCAATTACAGTAGTATATAGTAGATTGCATTGATGGCAGTTAGATGTGATCTTTGGTGGGCAAGGGGGATGGTGAATTCAGGCATTTGAAGCAAAATAATAATGGATGAGCCACAGGAGAGTAGGGATTGTTAGGCTGCAGTGTTGACTTTTAAAGGAAATGTTGTGATCTGTGAAATGAGTTGTGGGCAATTTGCAGAGATACAATTATAGGGATTAAGGTAAACATGCATATGACTTAGAGAAGGCTGTGCACATAGAGTGGATGTGTGCAGAGAACGGAAAGGAAGGAGAGAGCCATTTGAAAGAAAAGAGAGAGCTAACAATCAGAAGTTAAGTCAAAGTCAGCTATTCTCGCAGGGCTTTTAGAAATAGTGTGGAGCAGTAGCGGTCCATGGTAGGAGTGCCGGCCGGGCGGTGACGTGGGGTGGGGGAGGGGCAGGGTGGGGGGTAGTAAACCACGGATTAGGGCCGAATACAGGTAAGTAAACATTTAAATAAATAAAACGAATTTCGTTGCGCGCACTGCATCGCATTTGGCGATGCAGCGCTCACAACGAAATTCGTTTTATTTATTTAAATGTTTACTTACCTGTATTCGGCCCTAATCCGTGGTTTACTACCCCCCAACCTGCCCCTCCCCCACCCCACGTCACCGCCCGGCCGGCACTCCTACCACGGACCGCTACTGGTGTGGAGGCTTCTTGAAACAGCATTCAATACTATAGGAGGTGATCAGGCTAAACATGGTGAAATAGACAAGGCAGACCGAGTTCGTTAGGTCCACCCCTTCCCCTTTTTTGTACAAGCATTGAGGCTCAGTGCTGAACTCTCTATCTTTAAGCCTGGTGTGAAAGGATCTCCTTAAGGATCTGTGTCACCAGGAGCATCCCCATACCAACGGGTAGCCACTTCCTCTCCTCATTCCCAAGGGCAGACTTGTGTCAACTAATGGCCGCTGCACTTAGCCTGTCACAACAAGCCTTAGTGCACACTGACCCTTCTTGTCATAATTCTTTTTAGATGCTCTACAGAGTGCAATGAGACGCCCATACTAATACTTATAAGATGGTGGCAATGATCACTCCGCTGACCGCTCGTGCTTGTTAAACAAATTTACATTTGATCCTCATCACTATTGGCCCTGACAATGGCCTTGCTTACCATGTATCGTTCACTATTGGTTACCAGTAATCATTGCAACAGACCCGCCATCCAAAACGCTGAGCTGTCAAGGCTGGAGTAGACACCTGATTGTAATCACGCTAATTAATACCACTTGAAATATCACTCGCTTTTCCCCACTTATTTCCAGATCAGGCGAGCAGAGGAAGGGTAGGTCTCTGGTGCTCTCCGCGCAGGACCACGTGAGTACTTCCATTGATTTGAGCTCTTAACAGGTAACATTTCTCCGCACTTTCAAGAGGTCTTGTTAACGTCATCTTGACTTGCTAATACTTCCTTGTTATTTTTAAACAGTTTTTTAGCAGCAGTGCGCTACCTACTGCTCTTGACCTAAGGGGAGTTACTGATTGATCCAAGGAGTGAGATCCCTGCTGTCACCTCTGGAGTATTCCTCACCCTATCCATGTTGTCAGTATGTCTTGTATGTCTTAAAACAAATGTTATTTGTTTTATTTACACCTGTGTCCACCTGCCTGGTCTGCTATATGTACACCTTCACTTAACGGTGACTTTTCAGTGCCAACAAAAGCATGAGTACCTCCACCATGAGCAGACTCGAGCAAATAATGTGCAACTTGATAAGCACCTTGTCATATATCATGAAAACTGGTCATCTTAATGTATTTTTGTATTCTACATTTTATATAGGTTGGACAACTGATTTATAAGGTATTTTCCTAGCAGGGAGTACCTGTCACCATATATCACATCCAAAGTGTGGAGTAAGGATCTTTTTAGGTCCAGAGGAAGTGCCAGGGATCCGGCTGGACCATTAGGCACGAAACATGTTGACCTGACCACACTCTTTTTCCAGGCTATGGTGGTCCATTGTGCCTTTATGATAGCCTCCCTTTATTGGTTTTAATCCTGTCAAGGGGACTTCCATGACTGTTTGGTATCCCTTAGGCAGTTTTAACTTTTCTCTTTTCACTCCACTTTAAACACCCACTCCACCTTACATGCTCCATGCCCTCATACACACTTGCATTGTTACAGATAAAAATAAAAAGATTCTGACAAAGAGACCCTTCGTGGGGCCCATAGGGCAGTGCAGCGCGGGCCCTACGTGGAGCACACCCTATGATGAAGCATGACATTCTTTTGTATGTGTGAGGGCAACAAGGAACAATCACTAGGATTCTCCAACCACTTCCTCTTACTCCCTTTCCACTATAGAAACAGTACCTTCCTGTATTTAATAAGAGTTACCTTACATACTTGAATTGTTTGGGGCATTCCTAATCCGCCCTTAAGATAAGCAGTCAGTGTATTCCCATAATGAAGCAACAAGGAGGCGTGCACTTCAGGAGAAGCCCGTGCAGGTAAGAGCGGCGGGGCGGCAAGCGGTGGGCCGGGTGGGGGCGGGGGGGATTTCGACCGACTACCACGAGAGAAAAAAAATAAATAATAATTTTCCCTCGCCGTCGTCTGTCGAAATCCCACCCCCACCTGGCCTCACCGCTCTTACATGCACGGGCCGCTCCTGATGTGCATAGAAGGTGAAAATGTGTGACACAGTACTCAAAGCTGCACTTCCTAAAATAGCTTTACAGAGGTCTGATTCTAAAAAAAAAGGCAGCGATGTACTCCTGTTTGTTTGCTCCTCTGCGTAGAATAAATTTCTAACTTTTTTGGAATTCACTGAAATTTGCAAGAGTACTTCTGGGAGACTCGACAGCAGCAGCATTCCACAAGTGGTTGTGGGATTATTTTGTGAATTCTTCTCCACCCTATTCATTTTATGCATTTCAGATGCATAACGTATTTCAGTTTTTATGCACCGCAGGCACCGTTTAAGGAGATATCATGGCACTTTTCACAGGGGGATTGAGATGTGCATTTCCATAAACATTTTGGTTGCGCAAAAAAAAAAAAATCAGGAGAACTTCCCATAATCAGTCGGAATATTATGCTTATCACTGGTAGTTGCCAAGTTTTCTGCATGTGTGTATGAGCAGAAAAAGGGTGTGAGCGTCCATCCAGATTCAAAGTTGCGATGAAATTTGTTTTAAGGTTAACGCAAGGAAAGGACATATCCATTTTCAGTAACAACCTGCACTTGCGATATTGCCTGTTCTCTGAGAAAACAAGATGTAGGAAAATCAGGGAACTTTGCAGGTAGTCCAAATATACGCAAGATGTTACTTAGGTAATAAAATGTTTACACGCCCATAAAGATATGAGTAACAGTAATAATTGTACCATTCAGCCACGATGAGCAGGAAGGCAGAGAAATGCATATACAGAAGCAGATATAGGGTTGGATTAATTGAGAGAGGGAATAGTGCGGCTACAGATCAGTCGGACGGGTGTCTACAACCACAGGAGGAAATGGAACAGTCTGTAGGGACCCAAGGGGACGTTAAAATAGCAGCAGGCCGATAAAGGCAGACAACTCAGGTTAGGCACAAATATCGGGGTGCATCTGCCACTACGTCGGGAGAGAGAGACTGCAAGAGGGAGGAAGAGTGTGAAAAGGGCACAGAGAGGGTTATGTAGTGAAGAGGAGCCTCGAGAGGAGGTGATCTTTTAGTCTGTTTGTGAATGATGATAGGGAGAGAGCTTGTTTGTTCCGGTGTACATTGTTCCATATTCTGGGGGCAATACCAGAGAAGGTGCAGGACAGAGGGGATTTTTTTGAAGCAGTTGTACGCATGTTCATCAATAAATAGGTGACAATAGTGGATTCTTTTTTTTTCTCTACAATAAGAAAAAAAGCTTTCCCGTGGCTAACTCCTTCCCCTTCGTCCCCAAACATTTTAGGGTTTTGCCCACCACTTCCAACCCGGTGCACAAATGTACTTCTGCCCTTGGCAGAAATACAGCTGCTGTGGTATCCACAATTACAATATTTTTGAAATATTCGTGTATATCCAAACAATTGTCTGTTTGTAGATGCTCATCTACGTTGCAACACCCTCGCCCCAACCCTTTTAATCATTTACTGATGTGTAGTATTACCACTTTCTTGTATAATAGCATGAGTGAGTAAACTGCTTTGTGAGGGTAAACTGACATTTTGTGAATAAACAATGTGAATTTATACTTTAATTTTTTTTTTCATCTACACCCAATTTAGGAGAGCAAGGGCTTTATGAATCACACCCATAAACTTCAAATTGTCATTTATGGGAAAAAAAAGTCAAACATGAAACTCTCATAGAAACAAACACAATACTAAAAATGTAAGGCAAAGCAATAACCTTATTCGACACTGTAGATGTCAGTCCCAGCTCAAAATAATTTCAACAATATAACCACTAAAATGATATCCTCAGACCTTAGCATTATCTCAAATGTGGAAAATCTTGATGGCCAACCCTAAAATGGTGTTCAGAATCAGTGGAAAACAGCAGATATGTTGCGCTATCGGTACTGAAATAGACTCCATACAATCTGAGAAGGCAGACTGGCCAAGGTTGAGAACAGTGCTTAATTCATAAAGAAATAAGTGCACGGGCCCCATGCTTATCTACACTGGCACTGCCAAATGTCTGTGTTGCCAAATGTTGTGCTTGCCAAATATGGAGGTTGCCCAGTCTTGATTCTACTGCATGCCTCTTTTTTCCCAACACCCAACAATCCTGCAGGGACATCTTAAGGATTTTGGGGGGCCTGAGCCAAAAGCACTTTGGGGGCCCCTGTTCGGAACAGCTTTAAATTTATGATACAGTTTCAGCTCTTTCATTCCCTCTTTGGCCAGGTCCCTGGCAATGCACATGAACACTCATCCAAATTCTTAATGTGTTTACATGTCATTTTCAGGGATAGTGATGTGTGTTTAGGTCGAACCTAGAGTAGCGCGCAAGCGCTGCTTCTGGCAAGACTTTATGTATGGGGTTTGAAAAAGCTGACCAGACGCTCGTGCGTCATGGCCTTTTCCCTGCGGTTACCCGCACGGGCGCCATGTGGTTTCAATTATCGTGCCCTGACATGGGCGCGATAATTAAAACCAGATGTCTCGCTGTGGCGCGTGCGCACCACTCGCGTCGCCCCCCCTCCTCCCCGCTCGTGCCTTCAAATGCTTGTTATCTTTTGCAGCTTTATATAGAACGAATTTGGCCCAGGAGCAATAAAGCGCTTTACATGTACACAGATTACATTACACGTAGATTTGTTAGGCGCAGGGAGATTAAGTGATTTACCCGAATCACAGTACGCGGAGTTGAGGCTGGGAATTGAACCCGGTTCCGCAGTTTCAAGGTTACCCGCTCTGGCCCTTCGGCCACATCTCCTCCTGTTTCCACGACACATCATATTGACTACGCTTTGTGTTGGAAAAATATTTCTAGTATATTTCAAAAGGAATATGCTATTTACTTGGTCACATATCCTAGTTACCAGTTCGCTTATGTAACAAAACAATATGGGCAAAGGTAGCCTGCTTTTAAAGTAACGCTCGATTGGATAACAGTGCCAGATAATGGCAACATCTAGGGTGACTGCTAGTGGCAAATGAATGCCTTGCGATCCACAGAATGAGCAGCTGACTATATAAGAGCATCAGGAGTTCGAGACTCCGCTTGGATGTTTGCTAGCACTTGGTTTACGAAGCGGCAAAATAATAGGGCTGCTGCAGGCTCTAAAAAGAACCATAATTCAGCTCGGGACGCGTGTTAGTCATTGGCAGGGCTATGTCTCTGTCTGAAAAAGATTTCGGGGGTGGGGGGGTGGGGACGGGGGAGCCAATTCTTCCGGCCATAGGCAGAGTGGCTCTAAGAAGGGGTGGAAACACAACAAAAACCACATTAACAAGTAAATGGTCTTTTAAAGACCTGTGAAGTACTCGGGTGCGGCTGCAATTAGAGCGGTCGCCAGCCCGCGAAGCTGTCTGAGCCCGGGCTGACACACACGACGGGGGGGCTGAAGGCCGGTGAGCCCAATGGGTGTTGCGCGCCTGGCTGTGCATACCTTTAAGAACATGTTTCATCGAGGCATAGGCTTCATGTCAGTAGCATAGTTACCCGTTATTTGAAATTGCTGCATTGTTTACTAGGAGTGAGCGAATTATCTGTCCTCCTGGATCACAGAGACAACAGTGTGGGAGAGAAGGCTAACGGAGTCAGTAGCATGCTCCTTGCCGGAAAAACGCTTCGACGCCTCGTCGGGTGGTAGTAAGCGCTATATATTAGGCAATTAAAATACAAAACAACGCCGCTTCTGTTGATATTAATACACAATGCTTAATAATCTGCATCGTCTTTTTCTCCTTGGTTCAGACTGCATTGCTCCTAGGAAGCAATATTTAAAACTAGTTTGGGAGCACGGTAGTTGTATATTTATTTTCCTTTGCCCCAGGACCAACTTTCATTTATTCCAGTGTTCTACTCTTTCACCTTTCAGGGCTTCTTTGAGACTATTCAGCCATCGTAACATTGCTGAAGTTGACTTCTGTACCATTCGTTGGAGAGTTCTCTTTATCCACCACGTACTTAGCCCTTCCTTCATTAATTTGATTTGGCAAATTTCACGTATGGTTCTGTCCGAACTATACAGAAGCCAAACGTGTTTTTTCTGCGCTGTGTCCGTTACTGAGGGAACAAAAATGAAGTGGTCTGAGCGCTCACTGAGTCTGCGCAGGGAGGCAGTGTCTCAAAGCTTTGACAGATGTGTAGGTCGCCCAAAACACATGCGCAGATTGTCAGTTTCCGCGTCTCGCTCTCTTAGTTTTCACTCTGCCGTGTGCTTACCCTTTCCCGATTGGACTGTGGCAAGGGCTTATTGCCGATCCCAGTGTGTGCTGTGCATACCTTTAAGAACATGTTTCATTGAGGCATAGGCTTGATTTCAGTAGCATAGTTACCCGTTATTCGAAATTGCTGCATTGGGTTTCTCTTATTTTTAAGTCCAATTTAAGCCTGGTGTTCTTTCACAAGCTATAATTTGGAAGCCTCCGGTCACTTTTTATGGGAATTCAGGATTCAATGAGCCGAACATTCACAGAATGCACAGAGCAGCTCACACTGAGTCTCAAAGTCAACTCAGGTTTAAATGGTTAATTTTCATATACAGAATACTTTCACAAATCACTAGTGTAGATTTTCTAAAAACCGATCGTACCATTCATTTATCTTTGAAGATGGCGAACCAAATGTAAGGATAGAAGAAACAGTCCCACTTTGCATATTCAGGATCTCATCTGTATGAGAATCACAAACAATTCTTTACGTCGTGCTATTTACACCATCTTCCCTTCATGGTACAGGTAATTGTCTGATTTACCACACTCCGCAATCAACAGCATCTGCAGCCATCTAGATTTGCTATACACTTCTGCCCTGCTCGCAGTCCCAAGTCATATGCTGTCGGAATGTTTTTCTTCAGCTAGGAAAAAACATCCCCTCAGCTCCCTATGCTGGGGCACAGAAGTCTGTGTGTTTCAATAATGGGAAGTGTAGAAATTAAGGCAGTTGCCGGAGAATTGTATGACGTCTCCGAGCACAGGTTGGGAGCATCATTCAGTAGCAGAGTTAACAGGTCTACAAACAAGCATTGGCATAGCCAACAGGTCTCGCCTTTGGGACCTTGTAAGTGTTTAACCATGCAACAGTTAATGTTGTTGCAGCAAGGATATTGCGCTGCATAACTAAATACTTATAAGGTCCCAAAAGCGAGACCTATTGGCTATGCCAATGCTTGTTTTAATATTGTAACACAGCAGCAGCTCACCAATATTACTGCAAATAATCTCTGTGACACCCTCTCATTTCTCATATGTGAGGCCCTGTTTTGATCTAAAAGAAACTTTTTATGGATGTTGCATGAAACATAAACTACATTTCTCTGCAGAATGTCTGTACTGGACTCTCATACATCACGCACATTAAAAGTAAATTAAAGGAAAACAGTATTTAAAAAAATCTGTTTCAGAAATGTTCAAGGTCATTAGGGCAAGACTCTGCAGAACAGAGCTCGTGCTATCAGGGGGCCCTGAAAGGCTGGGGCCCTGGTCCAGAGCCCACTTTGCCCATGCATTGATACGTCTCTGCACGTCTGGTCTCTTTATCTCACTCTTGCAGGTTCTTCTCATCCTTGTTTTCATTCTTTGTCATGGTTTCTTATCTTTCGCTTTCTCTTTCTTTCTTTTTCTTCCTTTCTCTCTCTCTTGTTCTGGGTAAAGGTCACATAGTGATAAATAAAGCCTGGTTCCTAAAAATGAGCAGCAGTTCACACCCCCTTCAAGCACCTGCACAAATTAAGCACTGGGTGAGAGCTCCAGCTTTCACATTTAAAAGATGACAACAATCATTCATTTTCTGTATGAGATGATGTCAGTTATTGCTGTGTGAATGAAGTATAGGCTGGTATGCTACCGCGGATCCACTTTTCTCCAGTGGTTGCTCCTGCTCGGTAGGGCTGATAATAAGAACTACAATCCATTAATCAATCCATTGTGTCTCGTTTGCCAAAAGGACCGTGAGGCAAAATGCATAAAATTTATTGGCCACTGAATAAATGGAATAGTGCCAACAAAAAGCAGTGCTGTTTTGTAATAGGCAGGCTTTGTGGTCATTAACCCTTTGCACATCCGGACATTACATTCTGCAAAATTGAAGGGGTTCTGGAAGCCAAGTTTTAATATCTGCCAAAACAGCACATTGCTTGACAAATGTAAAAAAAAAAAGATATACGGGAATTTTAAAAGACAGGACAGGCAGCTTCATCAGAGTATGTGCATTTTGTGGCTCTTTATTGTGAAACTGTCTCATGCCAAGAAGGCTGCCATTTGCCCACTCTTTTCTCGGTGTGGCTGCTTTCTCCTAGGTGATTAATTAACAGGAACATTTTTCTTCATGCCAAGATTAGATAAGGCACATCAATAGCGGATCTTAGAAAAGAAACTACAGTGCAGGAAATTGCTGAACATAGCCAGACTATCACCCGGGAAACCCACGTCTGGTATCCAGTGGGACTGTCGGATAACACCATGTGGCATGGGGAATAAAATGATATCTGGAGCCCATGCCAACAGCCAGCAATGCACCAGCCTTGTGTGGTGAACTCAGATTTTATTACCAACGTCTAACCACGGCAATCTTTATATTGTCAAGAAAATCACTTTCTCTGGGCTTTCAAGTCTTGTGATTGTGTACAATAACATCGTATATATTATGTCGTACAGTGCAAAGGTGTTATTACCACAGAAGAGTGTAACTAACTTGGGAAAACCCTTCTTTTCGCTCACAGAGTCCATTCTAAAATGGCTTTTATAGAAGAAAACAACTAAGAAGGCATAGTTATTGTGATTTTATCTCTCTGCACATATTCAACCCCTTGTGCTCTGGTTATGGCTAAGCACATATGTTTATACCTACAAAATTGTATTTATTAACAGTGGCATCATGACTATTTAGAGGCATGGCTCGCCCCTCGTAACCCCCCTCCAGCACTCAACAATACAATGGTAATAAAATAGCTATTTCCTATTTTAGATTCTTCATTATATATACTATATTATCTGTATTGAGAGGTATGTTATATGTCATTTATTTTGTAGTCGGACATTAACCTTCTTTCATGCATCCATCATTGGTGTTTCTGTGTTCACCAACGTTTGAAAATATTGTGGATTTTGTTTTACATTTGAACATTTTATTCTGTTTAGTGGTTCTGACTCCTATAAAATGGTTTGATGTGGGCTCTGAGTACACTGTAAAGTTTGGGAAACTCTACAACAGCTGGAATAAAAGTAACCGTAAATATATTGTGATATGGTGATGCACCATGTACGTGCTAAAGAGAT
This sequence comes from Calotriton arnoldi, assembly GCA_963921515.1. Classification (NCBI taxonomy): domain Eukaryota; kingdom Metazoa; phylum Chordata; class Amphibia; order Caudata; family Salamandridae; genus Calotriton; species Calotriton arnoldi. The sequence goes on from CAWUFW010012878.1 coordinate 487,065, forward strand.
AAAAAACACAAACTAAGACTCAGGGAGACCACCTTCTATGGTCAAAATTCGAATCTAGCTCCCTCTTGGTTAAGTCTCTGAAGGTGAAGTAAAAACACCATTTGTGTGATGGAGAAGTAATATGGATTGTCAATAACATTTTCGTACAGTGCCTGCTTCCACAGTTTTGACTTTGCATAGTGCATTTGAATATTAGTCGGCACTGTCGGCATCGCTCCTGCATCCGCCCCCAGCAACGCCACCCAACAGACCCTACTCACTTGGACCCCACTCACGACAGAAGACACCATAAAGACCATGAAGAGCATCCACTCCAGAGCACCCTCAGACCCCTGCCCACCCCACATCTTCCACAGAGCTGCCATGGCCATCGCACCCTAACTACGCTAGACGATCAACTGCTCCCTCGAGACCGCCACATTCCCCGACGACTGGAAACACGCAGAAGTCAACCCCCTCCTGAAGAAACCCTCCATAGACCCAACGGACCTTAAGAATTTTAGGCCCATCTCACTGATTCTATTTGCAGCCAAGGTAATCGAAAAGGCTGTCAACATCCAGCTAGCAAACTTCATCGAAGCCAACAACGTCCTGGACATCTCCCAATCCGGATTCCGCAGCAACCACAGCACCGAGACCGCCCTCCTCGCTGCCACCGACGACGTCTTCGCCCTCCTCTACCAGGGCCAAACGGCAACCCTCATCCACCTGGACTTCTCAGCTGCCTTCGACACCGTCTCCCACTGCACGCTAGCCATCAGACTCCACGTCACCGGCATCCGAGGAAAGGGCCTCAACTGGATATGATCATTTCTCACAGTAGAACTCAGCGAATCAGACTCCCGCCCTACCTCTCAGAACCAACAAAGATCAGATGTGGAGTACCCCAGGGATCCTCCCTCAGCCCCACCCTCTTCAACATCTACATGGCCCCCCTCGCTACCATCATCAGAATCCACGGGCTCAAGATCGTCTCCTACAACGATGACACCCAGCTCATCCTCTCCCTCACAAAGGAACCCAACATCACCAGGCACAACTTCCAAGAAGGGATGAAAGCCATCGTCACCTGGATGAAGGACAGCTGCCTGAAACTCAAGCCCGAGAAAACAGAAGTCCTCATCCTTGGCTCCACCCCCTCTGCATGGGACGACTCTTGGTGGCCCCCACCCTTGGAAACCCTCCCACCCCAACAGGCCATGCACGAAACCTCGGAATCATACTGGACTTATCGCTCATTATGAACCGTCAGATCAACGCCGTATCCTCGCCCTGCATCAACACCCTCCGCATACTCCACAAAACGTTCAGAGGGATCCCCTCCGAATGCAGAAAAACAGTCACACACGCCATCATCACTAGCAGACTGGACCACGGCAATGCCCTCTATGCCGGAATCAACAAAAAACTCCTTCATAAGCTCCAGACCGTCCAGAACGCCACAGCCAGACTGATCCTAGACATCCCCCGCTACAACCACATCACCCAACACCTCCGCGAACTCTACTGCCTCCCCAATCGAAAGAAGAATAACCTTCAAGCTCCTCATACACGCATACAAGGCCCTCCACAACATCGTACCAGCATACCTAAACAAACGCCTCTCCTTCCACGTACCCAAGAGAAACCTCCGATCAGCCGACCTCTCTCTGGCCACCATGCCATGCATCTACAAGACCAGAATGGGTGGAAAGTCCTTCTCCTACCTCGCAGCCAAGAACTGGAATGACCACCCCCTCCACCTCGGGCAGAGCCCTACACTGATCCAATTCAGGAGGGACCTCAAGACCTGGTTCTTCAGATGACCCCAGCACCCTACGGAGACGCTCCCCCCAGTGCTTTGAGATCCTCACAGATGAGTAGCTGCGCTATACAAGCCCCCTGATTGATTGATTGACTGTTAGCCAAGATTTTATAAGGCATGGAGGAAGAAAAGGGTCGAGCTGCGAGTCCAATTTTAGATTTGTGGGTCACACATACAGCTGTGCAGTAAGTACCTAGCTTACGGAGCTAATTTACAAGAATGTTTACTGGAACATATACATCGTTTTTATGTGTAGCTGTCAATAAAGGGGCTTTTTTCCACCAAGGGGTTTAAAATTACATCAGGTAGACAACAAAAGTGAAACCCGGACTGTCTATGATGCTGCATTGAATACATAGGTTAAAAGCTCCCCCTTATTGACAAATAAATATGTACACTTTCATGCTCTGTTTATATCCCAACCTCCTTTCCCTACTGAGAGTAGCAGCACAGAGGTGGAGAGGGACCAAGTGAGCCAAGTACAGCACCTCAGTCAGCTCCTCAGCCTGAGCTCTTAAGTAAAAATAACTGGTGTCCTGCCACCCATGTCTACTGCCTTCTGATAACCTCACCCACCAAAATGTAAAAAACAAACTGGTGTACTGCCACCCTCCCCACCTCCTTTGGGAGAGTTCACCCAAACTAAACAAAAAAAACAACTGCAGTCCTGAAGCCATACAGCACAGCACGCCCATCACAATTTCCCAATCTTTAAAAACAAAAAAACCCTGCACCTGGCGCCCTGTCACTCTCTCCATCCACTTTTCAGAGCTCTTCCACCTCAAACATTAAAAAAACACCTGGCATACTCTGAACCTACCATACTCCCCACCCCTCTCCTTGTCCACAGTCAAAGCTATGTTCTCTGGCAAACAGACACCATGCTAACAGTGGTTCTGTGCTGTGCACCCTGAAAACTCTGTCAGCAGCTGCTCTACATAGATCCACGATTAACAGGGAAGACTACAGTTGGCAGCACAAGATTGCCATCCACTTTTACTTTCCTCTCTCAGGTCTGCTGACACCCGGGGGAGGAGCGAATCAGAGATCGATGTTTTGCTGCTCTGACATAGGATCTGTTAAAAACTGTGCACAAGATACGGGCTCCTAATGATAACCTCATAGCAGAATGGCCATCTAAGGCTGGACCGAGGAGAAACCGGTGACCGCAAACTGCTAGACCTCGCCGCTTGGAACCCAGCATAGAGGTCCAGCAGTTTGAGGTCACCGGTCACTGTGTCTCACTCCAGCCTCATCAAAAGACCACACAAAAAAGGCATCGAAGGACCAGCCCTGAAATGGATATGCTCCTTCCGCGCATGAAGAACAGAGTCAGACTCCCACCCTACACCTCAAAGGCCAAGGATTGACTTGATCTGCAGAGTTTTAAGGTTCATCACTCAGCCCAATCCTGTTCAACATTTACATGACAGCAATCACCAACGTCATAAGAGCACATGGCGTCTTGAAAATTTCCTACTCCGATGACACCAAGTTCATCTTATCAATGTCCATAAAATCCACAACCATCAGAAACAGCTTCACTGAATGCATGATCCACATAGCAGAGTGGATAAAAACCTACTGCCTAAAGCTTAACTCCAACTAGATGGAAGTGCTGATCTTCGGGAACAGGAATTTCCTCTTGGACTCCACTTGGCAGCCGTCAGAACTTGGTCCTACACCAACATCCAACAGCCATGCAAGAAACATGGGAATCATCTTAGACGACAAGCTCAACATGGCAGCACAGGTAAATGCAGCCAGCTCCTCTTGCTTCCATATACTGTGCTTCCTCAGAAAAATCTTCAAATGGATTCCCAGGAACACCAGACATGTTGTCACTCAAGCCCTCATCGCAAGCAGACTAGATTACGGACACGCACTCTACACGGGATTCTCCAACTACCTCCTTCACTGACTTCAGACCATCCATAATGCTGCAGTAAGACTCATCGTAGACCTCCTACATTGCACCCACATCATGCCACACCTTAGAGACCTCCACTGGCTGCTGATACACAAACACTGCCAATTGAAACTCCTCACGCATGCATACAGGGCACTGCACAACTTAGGTCCAGCATACCTCAGCAGTCGCCTTCACTTCCCCCAGCCTACCAGACACCTGCGCTCAGCCTCAATTTCACTTGCACACCCCCCTCCCATATCCGCAAAAGCAGAGCGGGAGGCCAGCCTTCTCCTACATAGCACCCAAAACATGGAACGACCTCCATCTGCATATTAGGGCTGCTTCCTTGCTTCCGGAATTCTGCAAGAGGCAGAAGACCTAGCTCTTCAACTAACTCCCACCCAACTCTCGCACCTATACACCTGCTCCAGTGCCTGGATACCCTGTCAGGTGATAAGCCCATGCTCTACAAATCCTGTTAGCATAACATAACAAGGCTCCTTGTGAATTGATCAGTACTGCACAAGAAAGTCTCTATCATCATCATCACTAGAAAAGGAGGTGTGCACTTAAACAGAAAGGAGATGAACTGACATCATCTGGGGCCCACTTAGGTTGTGCTTGTCAGCCAGTGACTAAAGGCTGGTCTGGCTTTCCTTGCTGTTGCATTATGCAGTGAAAACTAGTTAGTTCACCTTCATTTTCACATATGAGAGACTCTGTTCTCTGGATGTGAATGTGATTGTTCATCGTGCGTACTACTGCACAGGTCAACTTCACACTATCCAGTGGATTCACATGGTCGGTTTCTTACTGAGCGCATTGGGGACACTCCCACCCATTCTCAGCCTTTCCTTTTCAACATTAAACAGTGCAAGGTTCGTAAAAGCCATAATGAGCCTCTGCACTATTTAATGGGAATCCAGCCTGTGCTGCCGAGCCAACTTCACTGTGCATGTGTGGAGGAAGGCAGGGATGAAGCTGCTCAGCTCTGCATTCCAATGAAGAAAGGCTAAAGGCGAGCAGTGCGAAAACACAGTATTTTCTGGGTGCAGGACTCACCAGCCGGTCTGTTTCTGTAGGGGAAGCCATGGTCCAAATAAGCCTTTTACTTCCTCCTTTTCTTATGTCATGGGCTGGATGGGGTCAGCGAGCAGGCTGGGGAGGCGAAGCCGGACCGATAAGGGGTCCGCGACAAACCCCTACTAGGGGGCGGAGCGAGAGGCGGGCAGTCAGCAGGCCGGCGAAAAAAATGGGAGCAGGATTGGGCCGCGACTTTCAAAGTGTCCAATGGCCTGTGGGCCCCGAAGGGGCACATTAGGATTTAAGTACCAAGGGGAGCCCCTGGGTAATATGTGCCTTCGCCATTGATCCACCCACTCACACCTGGACGCGGGTGTCGCAGCCTCATAGGAAGGGCTCAGGCAAGGCGGGGACAGCACAAAGCGTTGGCAGACAGAGCGCAATAGCCAAAGGGGGAGCCGCTCAAACCTGTGCCTTTGGGATGCCTTACAGAGGGGCATAGGGAGGCAGGCTTCTGGTCAGCATGGGGTCAGCAGAGGGCAGACAGGGCACTTGCAGCCCGGGTCAGGCAGGAGGGTCACCCAGGAAATTCAGCAGCAAGGTGTAGCCTAGAGGCCGAAGGAAGTGCTAGACCGGCTGAGAAGGGGCATTCGCTCGGAACGCTGTCGAAAAAAGAGGTGCTGTCTAGATTCAGGTCAAGACTGCAACGATCAGCAACGAAATGGACAAACATGATTGATTGGTTGAATTAAATGTTAGTTAACTGTATGTCAATAAAGCTGCGGCCTTTTTGCACCATAACCGAATTGCGTTATTTGTGAGCATGAGGAAAAAGGGGTGCAAATTTTGTCCAGGAGCTCGAAGGTCCCGCCCACCTGGGAGGGGTTAGAGTTTGTTTGCCTCACCCACAGCATTGATGTAGCAAGTTGCTGCATGCAAACGTGCTTCATGGGGGAAGTTATGAAGCCAGTGTCATCTGCTGCGTAGAAGAGTGCCCTATGTGAGAGAGGCCTCAGCCCTCCGTGCTGAGTAAGTAGCCAGGCAGCCATTCTGTCAGGCAGCCATGATCCTCACCTCAATACAAGCCTTCCCAACAAGGCAGCCAAACCATAAACTTCTTCCACCCCAAAATCAATCTCATAATTCTGCTCGTTATTTTAAACAATCTAACTTGACCAAGAACTGCAAGAGACAGAGAAACTGGTGCCCAATGTTATGAGGCTCGTTGCTGTTCGCATGACTCGCCCCCGCACAGTGTTTTTTCCCCAATTATTATTAATATTTGTTAGCACACTTTGCCCAGACTTATTGATGAAAGAGTCTTCCCCTTTCTCTCCTCCGATTCACCTCACATGCCTCTTTGGAGAGCTCTGGTTGACAAGATTTTATCCGGACATGTGTGCCTCCAGCACAAATCCTCACCAAGAGAGTGCACCTTGCCCACATTGCCACGGCATAAAGCTTTGGTTTGTGCGCCAGCACAAGGGATCACTCCAGCAGCAGATCAATCTTGATTGATATGGCGCTGAGCTGTGTTTTCCCCTTTTCACAACACAGTACAGCGTTTTTAGGAAGCTGCACTGAAATACAAGAATTCTAAGTACCTCTAGGTTGCTATGTTCCACTTCCCTAAATTACAGGCAATCACTGTTCTGAAGAGAAGTAAACACAGGTAGGTAATCATTTTAAGCAGTCAACCTCTTTTGTACAGAAGGACATCATGTACGAGTAAATCCAGGCTTCCAGAGACAAAATATATCCACAAGTGAACATTGCATTCAACATTCTATAGCGTAAAGACATTACAAGACAGAGGGTGTTCAGGAAAAGGTGCATTCTTTCTGTTTCTTAGTGCAGCTTTCCTTTCAGTTGCTTAACACAGAACCAGGAAGCCGGAGGGATTGCAAGTCTGTAGTTTAATTGGAATCTTCAATAGATATGGAAGACTAGCTTATTTGCACTGCACTGGTAGAAATGCAGAGGTTTATAGTTTTGAATCTAATAAAACTCATCTTGAAATTTCCCAGGCGCACAGCTATTTAAAGAAAACCTGTAATTAGATTGCTGCATATTATCTCAGAATCTAATAGAAAGTTCGTTTTAGGTAAAGAGCTTTTATAACTATACATTTTGGGGCATATTATCAAGCCATTTATCGCTGCGTTAGCAATTTTTGGGTGTTTTTTGGGGTCAAATTTCTAAATCTTGGGTGTGTTTTGTGCCAAAATAAAGAAAAATTGGGGGGGCGCATTTGTCTCAAATGTGATCTTTTGGGTGTCTTTTTGGGGTTCAGAAAGGAATTCCAGGGTTCACGGTTGGGTTTGTTGTGCAAAGGTTGTTTTTGGGTTGCACTCACTGTAGTGGGAACAGTGATCTTCATGTCTCCGCTATGCAACACCTACTCTACTGTTGCAATGTGCCTAGTATTAGTATGTAATGGAATGGAATGCGATGTTATGGCGTGCATCACAACTACGTATGTGCCTTTGGCACACGAGTGGTACGCCCACTGTGCATGGGCGCACAGCGGCCACCATTGAGAAGTGAGGGGGGGTGTCTGGACAGCTGTGAGGTGGTAAACTCCGTAAAGATCACTGGATGGTGCGTGGACGCGGGGATGTGTGTGTGAGCGTGTGTTGTTAAAAATTTATTGAGGGAAGTCTTACATCTAAGCCGTGTTCCGTGTCTTTGTAGCTCCTGCTCTCCTGCGTCTGCTTCCAGGAAAAGGAAATAGGCAGCCAGGTTCCCTCTGCTGAGTCAATTACAACGCTGCGATGCGGCAGTGGGATCGTTAATTGGCAACGGGACAAGTCATGCAGCCAGGGGGCAGAGGGGTGGGCATGTTCTCCATGCAGGCTGTAATGCAGCCTGCATTGCGAACAGAGAAGTGCGCATGTCTGCATTGGGCGGCCTGAGTGGGCCGACCAAACAGTGCATGCCAATCCGCACATTACCTGCTCCGTGTTTGGAGCAGTCCTACCCACCCGCCCACCCCCTGAGGATACATAGCATGATTACATCAGTTAATTATCCCTTGTTTTTCCCTTTTTTAACAGTTTTTTTGGCTTCTCTGAGCCCGCACTTCCCTCTTCCCACCGCTGCTGCCCCTGCGGCCCCGCACCCCTGTCCTCGCACATTCCCGCCTCCCAGCTGATCGTTCCTCCACCCTCCCCTACTTAATGGCGGACGCTGTGCGATTGCACAGCGGACACGTGCCGCTTTGCGAGCAGAAGGCGCGCCTAAGACAAGCCCGTCTGTGCACGTCTGCGACCCAACCGCGACCAGCGCCAAGAAGTCTGGATCACGGGCAACCCACTGCTACAGCACAGCCACCCTCCATGCACTCAACCCCGGGAAAGTCAGAGACTGACAACAGGCTTCGGCAAACACGACCGACGGCCAGTTCTCCTGCCTCCACTGCCGGCATAGCTTAACCACCACCCCGGACTCCAACACAGCCGACGCCAGCACCGGCGACACCCTAGGATGCATCCTCCTCAACGGGCGCTCCGTGCACAAACACGCCGTGGAAATCTGGAACCTACTCAACTCTCTCTCGCCCGACATCGCCTTCTTCACGGAGACCTGGACCAACACCTCCTCCACCCCCGACATCAACACCGCCATCCCAGACGGATACAAGATCCAGAGGAAGGACCGCACCAACCACCCGGGAGGGTGTCTCGCCATTGCCCACAAGAGCACCCTCCGCCTCACCATCTCCAGCGAAACCTTCCCCTCCGCTGAACACCTGCACTTCCAGATCCAGACCAGCCACAACTCCACACTCTGAGGAACCCTCGTCTACAGACACCCCGGGCCCCGGACACACCAGCAAGCCCACCATCTCAACCTGGACGCCAGTCACAGCCGAAGACACAGCCTCAACCATGAAAGGCATCCACTCGTGGGCCCCCACCAACCCATGCCCTCCCACATCTACCACAGAGCCGCGGCCGCCATCACACACGAACTGCAATGCACCATCAACACCACCTTCAAAACAGGCACCTACCCAGATGCCTGAAAGCGTGCAGAAGTCTGGCCCCTTCTCAAAAAGACCAAAGCTGACTCCACTGACCTCAAGAACTACCGGCCCATCTCGCTCCTCCCCTTCGCGGCCAAAGTTGCAGAGTAAACAGTACAGGGAACTGACACGATTCATTGATGACAACGCCATCCTCGACCCGTCCCAATCCGGATTGCGAACCAACCACAGCCACGAGTCCGTCCTACTCGCCACCACAGATCACATCCGCACACTCCTGGACCAAGGCCACTCCGCAGCCCTCATCATACTTGACCTTTCAGCGGCCTTCGACACCGTCTCCCACCACACACTAGTCGCCAGACTACATGACGTCGGCATACAGGGAACAGTCCTCGACTGGATCCGATCATTCCTCCCCGGAAGAAGCCAAAGGATCAGACTGCCAACCTTCCTCTCCGATCCCATATAAATCACCTGCGGAGTCCCAGAGGGTTCATCTCTGAGCCCGACCCTCTTCAACATCTACATGGCACCCTCGACGCCATCGTCCGACAACACGGCCTCAACATCGTATCCTATGCTGATGACACCCAGCTCATCCTCTCCCTCACCAAAGACCCCACCACCGCCAGACTCAACTTCCAGAAAGGAATGCAGGACGTCGCAGTCTGGATGACCAACAACTGCCTGAAGCTCAACGCCGAGAAGACAGAAGTCCTTGTCCTTGGAACCACACCTTCAGCATGGGACAACACCTGTTGGCCTTCACCCTCGGAAGCCCACCTACCCCCTCGGACCACGCCAGAAACCTCGGCATCGTACTCAAACCCATACATCACCATGAACAGACAGGTCTACGCCGTCACCTCCAGCTGCTTCAACACCCTCCGCATCTTCCGCAAGACCTTCAAATGGATACCCCCAGAGTCAAGGAAGACAGTCACCCATGCACTCATCACCAGCAGACTGGACTATGGAAACGCACTCTACGCCGCCATTTACAAGTCCCTACTCCGCAAACTACCGACATTACAGTGCACCGCCGCCAGACTCGTCCTCGGCATCCCCCGGCACTAACACATCAGCCAACACCTACGTAGACTCCACTGTCTCCCCGTGGTGAAAAGAGTCACCTTCAAAATCATCACTCACGCCTACAAATGCCTACACAACAACGTAACCAAATACCTCAACAACAGAATCAACTTCCACGTACACAAATGAGACATCAGATCTTCCAACCTCGCACTGTCTGAAACCCAGCGCATCCACAGAGCCAGAGCAGGCGGAAGATCCTTCTTCCACATTGCATCCAATACCTGGAATGAGCTACCTGCAGACATCAGAGGTGCCCCCTCCCTGAACACCTTCAGGAAGACCCTCAAGACCTGGCTCTTCGGCTAACAGATCTGCGGCCCCCCAACCCTCAGTGCCTTGAGACCCTCATGGGTGAGTGGCGCGCTTACAATTCTCCTGAGTGATTGATTGATTGAGTTGTCATCATGTGATGATTGTTCCTTTTCTGCACTGCTTGAGGTGGTGGGGCAACGCTCTTCCAACATAGCGGTAGAGCCGCCACTGGGGGTGCGTCATCTACGTGTGATAGACATGAGCGACTCCCCCCCCGGCCCTCTTGCGCTACGCGTCCCACCTTCTCCTTACCTGGACATTGACCCCGTGGCGCAATTCACTGTACTCTCTCCAAATCTGGGACTCAGCCAGCAGGAGCCTGAGCCAGGTGTGCTTTCACTGGGCTGGGTACAGCAGTCACCGCGTAGTCCGCTGGTGGACCACCCGATGCAGTTGATGCAGCAGGGCTCCCTTAGGAGTGTAGTTGCAGCGCTAAGACTACACAAGTTCGGCGTAGCACAGGGGCCTCACCCTCCAGAGCATCCGGCCAGCCCAACATCATCCATCCTGTGATGCAGGGAGATGGCACCCACCGTTGGTAATCCCCTCCGTGCACCCCTGTTTAGTGGTGGATCATAGTATGCGAAGCGGACCTCACTACGTTGGTGTGCAGGATCACCTCTACCATTGACTGCACCAAGGTGCGCAAGGCAGGCTTCTCACACAGATCAGCAACGTGTCTCCATGCTCCCTGCCAGACTTCACCACCAGGTACGGGCGATCGTCGCACATCAATGTCTCCCACCACGGCTCATCGACTCCACAGCTACTCCACATCCCACTCCAGGCCACAGACGCAGGTCCAGCGAGGTATCCAGGAACTAGACGCAGGTCCAGCGAGGGATCCAGGAACCAGACACAGTTCCAGCGAGGGATCCAGGAACCAGACGCAGTTCCAGTGAGGGATCCAGGAACTAGACGCAGGTCCAGCGAGGGATCCAGGAACCAGACGCAGTTCCAGCAAGGGATCCAGGAACCAGACGCAGGTCCAGCGAGGGATCCAGGAACCAGACGCAGGTCCAGCGAGGGATCCAGGAACCAGACGCAGGTCCTGCGTGGGAACCAGGATCTCATCCTGGTCAACCGGGATGTTGGGTGGCTTGAGGGGGTTGTTGATGTGTGCTGTACTATGCCCTGGCTGCTCAAATCTGCATTTTTCCTTTTTTTTGTGCATCTTTTATATTGGAGGTGGACAGATAGGCTAAGTCCAAACTTGCAGGTTAGCGTGCCTTTTTCTATCGCTAAGGGCTTATCGCTGGATTCCACCCGCTATCGCCGGTTTCATTAACGCCATCGCGCTAATGTTAGCGGCGGTTTTCGCCGCTGATCCCTGAACCTATCGCCTGTTAGCAAAGCGTTGCTAATACGTCGCTAACAGGGCGATAACTTGCAGGGATCGACGGCGATAGGAAAACTAGCACTAACCTAGGTTAGCGATAGTTATCGCCATTTCTTGGTAATATGCCCCTTTGTTTTTATATCAACTAGATTATGCTCTTTCTACTACAACATTGCAAAAGTACTATAAGGACATTTTTCAAAAGATGAAGGTTATAATGTTGTATTCCGCTTTAGATGTCCGTATATAGGTTTTCCTGAATCATGTCCTTATATAGGCACAATTCGCATTGCCCTTATATAGGCATAGAATCTCTGTCCTTATTTAGGCATTAACCGTGCACTCCAAATACAGGCATGGTCACCGACATCCGTCCACCCTAACGTCACAACGAGTTCTTAGAAACCAGACCCTTAAGCTTCGGGAGTTCCCCTAGCACAGGACTATTGATTTCTCCAAGAACTCATCTATTATGTATGAACCGTTATACCTTAAGGGTTCATTCCTGACGTCTTCCTCTGTCCGACTTTACGTCAATGCCAACAATCCAAGGCACCTACCAGGTATAAATATACCTTCCCTTGCCCAAGCAAGTTAGAGGAGACCTCGATTTCAGAGGAGCCCGTATCCCAGCCTGACGCACTGAGAAGACGCTGTCATTCCTGCACGAAGACGAATCCAGCTTCCAGTGTTCTGACTCCCTTCGCGGGGTGTTAGAGTTCCAGATCCGGCAAGAGATTCCCACCTCTCTCATTCTCAAGGTATGGAGCTGACTAGAACCTAGAGGGACTCTTGGAATACATACCATACTTGGCATACTATACTTAACATACTCTTAGTATACCAGACTAGAGAATACTCCACCTACTTCTACGTTTCCCTACACCTAGACTAGGTTAGGTACATTGGGGTAGAACTAGCTTAGAGACGCATCGTATGAGTACTCGCATTTTTAGCTCATGTTATTTATGTACGTGAATATATGCTAAAAGATAATGCTAACGCAGTATTATTTATTTCTACTGCTTACGCTGTACATTATTTATCTTGCATACTGTCTTGTGATCATAACAGCACATATCTCTTATTTGAGAAACAAGACTGTTCAATAAAACCCTTTTATTGAAACGCCCGTCTTTCCTTTCTGTGTAACTCTGTAGAAACTAAGCATGCACGATTGACTGAGTGAAACTGTTATCTATTGTTTCCACGATTCTGAGACGTGTTCCAATTCTAAAGGGAAACAAAGTTGTCATGTTTTTCGGTTGCCAGAAACTACTCCCTTCTTGTTCTCAAGGAGTTTCTAGTGGCCTCTGAGCTAGCTGGCACAAGTAATTAAGTTTAATATACTCGATAGGGACATACCGACCTTAGTCCTATGTCAAACCTATAGGTTATATTATTCCAATGCACAGAGCCTATTAGGGAAATAGAAACTACACTACATGGCGCCCAAACGTTTGGTAAGGCAGTAATTTAACGCTAGATACTGAGTAACTCAGTCGTGCTTTTCTCAGAGACCCCTACTCACATACTCCATAAGACGTCTGGAGTGGTTAGGGTTAAAATATCCGCCAAAGCGAAATAGGGAAGCACCCTATATATTCGTTGTTTGGTTTGTTCAACGTTGAAGGATACAGTGTTCCAAAATATTGTGCACCTTATCTTTTTGTTTCCTTGAAACTTGTTCTACATTTTTCAAAAAACAAATGTCCATACATGGGGACGATGCCACCAACACCGGTGGAGCTGCGGCTCAACCAGTCGTAACAGCTTTTAACATTACAGGTTTAAATGAAACCGAGGAGGGTGTTATAGACATCCATCCAAACTTAAGAAGAGCCATCACTCTAAAACTTATAAAACATGGCCTACCACCAAGAGGCGGTAGAGCAGTTTTCGTGATAGAGGCACACAAATCTTTTCAGACAGAGGTATTCTATTCATGGGTAATATTTCCTGAATCAAATTCAGTAACAAGACTGTTTCAAATCTACAAAGAAGATGAACCACCAGAGGAATATGTTCCTTTCGAGGATATTGAAATTCCACTAACATACCAGGAGCATCAGCTCTGGTTTAAAGGTGCCCTAAAACATCACAGAAACATTACCAGGCTCGGTCCACTAGGTAGACCAGGAGCAACATGGCTGATTCTAGCCGGCTACACACCTCATCCTGACATCGATATAATGTCAGACGAGGAATTACTTACTCAACTTACAGAGTTGATAAAAATTTACAGACAATTAGTCCAATATGTCATGCGGACTTTCACAGTCCAACCACCATTAACCATTCCAAATCAAACTCCTCAACAGGGGAATACACTAAAAATTACACCACAGACTTTATACGCAGTCATGGGTAAAATGCCCACAAAACGTGAGCAAATTCCATTATGGATAGCTCAAAAAATTACTCAAATAGAAGCAGTATTTCCTAATACTAGCCCCTATGAGAAACACAGAATCCTAACAATCTGTTTACCAATGGGGATCACACCACAACGGGAAGACTGCACCACTTGGGGCTCAGTCTTTGCTGCCATCTATACTAAAACACATGGTATTCCGTCAATTGCAGTAATACCTGATGTCCAGAAACAAATTCAAAACGAATACGGGGCAGAGCCTGCTCTGAATTTAGGTATGAAATTACTGAAAAATTTCGACCAGGTCTCAACAATAATATTATCTAATATTAAAGGGGAGGCAGTAGTAGTGGCGATCCGCCAACGATTAAGGGCATTCGATGTTACAGAACATCAAACAGAACTACCCAGAATAATAGAACAATCTTATGCAGAATTAGGCAGAGATAGTTTGGGTGGAAGACCATTGAAGCCAAAACTATCTGAAAGTCCTGAGAAGGACTCTATTAAACAAACTCCTACATCTTCTAAAAAGAAGTGGGAAACTAATAAACATAATTCAAACGAGAAACGTTCTCATAAGGTCAGGGATTCTATGCCTATATAAGGGCAATGCGAATTGTGCCTATATAAGGACATGATTCAGGAAACCCTATATACGGACATCTAAAGCGGAATACAACAATAAGATCTGTCCAGTCATATGTAACTATTCAACTAATCAAGTGGAACCTGTGCACTCTACTATTGTCCATTCATAACATCCCCACAGCCATCATTTCTGCGGCAAATGCGAGTTAATGATCAGATTTCCACCATGTTAAAGGAAGCAGTTGAGAGAAGGGTGTGTGAGAAGTTGGCCTGGCATATGCTGTCCACTAATTATAGTGGGCACCTTGCACCAGTCCAAACAACCCCTTATTGGAGATAGGTTAAAGACAACCTTATTGAAAGCTATCCTAGTGATAGCTATGGAGAGCAGCCTTCAGGCTAAGTCTTGAAGGAATGTAAAGCGGCTTGTTTTACCAGTCTATAATCTCTTGAGTGACCAAATGAAAGAGCACCACACCAGGTATATATTCAAAATATATGTATTTATTGCTAAACACACCCCTCTAGTCTCTTTATGAGGCTAGAGTTCGAAGTACATAAGTTATAAGTTATCAAATCACAGTAATAGCACAAATACACGTTTGGGCCCTAGGGGCGTACCAAACCATATACCAATAAAGTGGTATGCGAACCACGACTGAACTAGACACTAGGCCTAGAGCCTCTAGAAGTGCTTGGACCACAAGGAACCACCCAAGGTAGTGACACAGGGGACCTACGGGAGACGCGTGCAGTGTAAATACACAACCGCGATACGCCGTTGACTTCTATGGAGAAAGTCGGGATCGGGAAATTATAGAAAAGGGACACTTAAAAGAGGACTAGGACAAAACCCTTTGAGATCTAGGACTTTGAAGAGTCTCTACCCACGGGAGCACTGGAGTACTCGTGTTACCTCACCCAGGGAAGCCGGGTGCATAGGTGCCTTTCGGGGTCGGGTTTTGTTGTCGATTCGAATGGCGATCTGCTGCAAAGTGCTGCTGGCGGCCAAGAGAAAAGTGTCCGGGTGGATCCAAGAGTGGATCGGAGTTCTGAAGAACCTGAAAGCAGAGGGGACAGAGTCTGGGTCACTAGCCAGTGACCAGGAAGGCGATGGACAGATGCCCACCGATGTCGAGTGCTTCAGGTGCGTTGACAGTCGTCTTGACTCTTCAGCCACGAGGTCCAGGAGGCGTTGTCGGTGACCAGGAGCAGGATTCGGGCTGGTACACGATGTCTGTCGAGTGCTGAGGTGTCGGCGACCGGACTGGACCCAACAAGCCTTGGCAACGGCAAGTCTTGGTGAAGATGTAGATCGTCGATGGTGCAGACCAGCAAGGTCTGTGGAACTCACCTAGCGAGAGTAAGTGAGGGCAGGCCTGGAGCAACCAGGATGCCAAGTAAGAAAAGGATTGGCCTTCGTTAAGGGCTACTAGCCAACGGGCTAGCGACCGCAAAGGAGCCTCGTGACGCCGCACGTGGAGCTGGCTTACAGGACACTCGTGGAGTGGGGGCCAGTGATCTTCGGTGCAGGTGGTGCTGGAGGCTAGGGCTACTCGGAGCACAAAGCACGACTTCTTGGAAGACCCAGAAGATGGTGCACTTGCAAATGTGCTCGGTGTCCAGGGGTCACGGTCTCAAGTCACCCACGATAGCCACGGGCCTCAGCTTTGCTGGGGACTCAGGGTAGCCTCGGGAAGTCTGAGAATCCACCTCTGGTGATGCGATGACTTCGGCGTCCGACGGGAGCTTCAGAAATGCGAACCGGACAGATGCGTCTTTGGTGCCTGCCAAGCAGGGGAGTCACTCCTTGACCCCAAGGGAGATTCTTCTGTCCTCTAATCTTGTCGTAGAGCGTCGAAGGTCCAGGATTCAGTTTCAGAGTTTCGTCCAGGTATAATCTAAAGTCCTAAGGACTGGGTTCCTATCTTTATACTAAAGATAGGGGTTGGACTACTCTGTGGCCCCACCTATGGGTGGGTCAGGGCAGAGGGGTGGCTACACCCTTTCCCTTTGTCCAGTTCACGCCAAAGCAGGGGCTGCAAGCCCCTGATCCGGTTTGAACTGGGGTATGCACTAGGGACACCAAATGTGCCCCCAGTGCAGGACTTCAAAGCACACAGATGGTGCTCCCGCCCAGCCCCAATACACATTATCCTGTCTGGGGAGGTGGTCACACCTCCCTGGGACAGGAAACCTATTGTCCAGGCCTCCCCTGCCGGAGTTTCGTCCAGCAGCAGGAGGCCAGACTCGTGTCTGTGGCAGCAGCATCCATTTTGTGATGCCAGGGCTTTGGAGAGAAGTTACCGGGTTAGTCAGAGTTAACATGTCTTTCCCTCTAGAAGGGTGGAATGCTACCCCCGCCGCCAGAATTGGCGGGGGGTAGTATTCCAAGATGTTTGACACCAAACACGACATGTTTAGGTGCAGCCATTCCAAAGTTAGCATTTTACCGCGAGGATATAAAGCGCTTAAGAGTATATGGTCAGGCTGCACTACAAACAGCATCAGAGATGGTCTCCGAACGCTGCAGAGGGGCCCTGCTCATGCAGGGGCACCCTCTCACATAGGAACCATGCACTCTGCCTTCAGGATTGATAAGGCCTGCCTTAGGAGTGACTTATAGGTTTATATGTGTGTATGTATTTAGTGATATAGGTAACCTATATCACAGTAAGGGGTGCATGCACCACCTTACCCAGGCTGCAGTAGCAGACCTGTGGTGTCAGGTTGGATGGCCTTCCAGGGGTGGCATAATACATGCTGCAGCCCCTGGCAGGCCTCTGAGGTACCTATGCCCTTGGTACATAGTATACCATATACTAGGGACTTATAAGGGCACTCCAGATCCCAATCAGTGATGTGCCTAAGGCACATGGAAACCTTTTACAGAGAAAGCAGATAGACTGGGGCCCTGAATAGCAGGATCCCAGTCCAACTAAGTCATAAACCAGCAAAACACCATAAAAAAGTAGGGGCAACCATATAGTCAGATTCCACCTTCCTACAGGGTGGTAAAGAAGAAAATCTTCTGACTGACAGCTGAATGCCAGGACCGGTGGGTAACCCATGCAAAACTTGGCCAAAGCAGTGCGTGTAAGCGTTTGCTGCAGGCTGGGGGCAGTACCTGCCCAGAGATTTGGACCTGTGTGTAACCCCCACTGCACAAGGCCAAAGGCTGGTCACAGCAGATGTTGGGTGTGCACATTGGGTTGGCCTTATATGGTGGGATGGGTACAGGAACTGGCTGAAGGGTGCACGCAGCTCGTGTTAGCTGCATACGAGTTATTGGATGCAAAGCCCATCCTAACAGTTAACACCCCTAGCAGATTCTTACATCTATAACCACAATCCCACTTCACATATACTAGAAACAATACAATGGGTTGCAGATATCAAAAGGCAGGCCTACTGGCTTTGTCAGGGTTTCACCACATTAATATAAGCAGAAATCAAAATTAGTAAATGTAACACCATTTAAAACTGCTATGGATAGTTCCATCTTCCAATGACATTCAGTAGAACAGATAATCTCTCACTGTTAACATTGTGATTGTCAATAAAACATTTCAATGACTTTCATTACAACATAATGATTCATTATAACTTTTTTGCTGTCAGTAAAGTGTTTTACTTTCAATAAAGCATATACATAACAGTTTTTTCTACTTATATCATGTTGCAAATACAGTCTGAGAATCCACCAACAGGAGCCAACCACAACCCAGAACCTTCATGCAAAAGCACCAGCTCCAGGAGTGCTTAAAAGATCGATTATCTCTCCCGGGGTCATCATTTCGATCCCTTGAGAGACTTATGGTGGCCATTAAACATAGCTTTGGGCCTCCAATGGGGGCTGCTACACTCCTGGCAGCCTCCAAAAGGCTTCTGGGCCTCTCCTTTCCCAATTGACCCTGAGCCATGAAGGCTTAGGGGCGATCCCCAAATCACACTGCTATGCTTCTCCATTTTGTTTGTGTATAAGGCGGCTCTGTGCTACAACTTTAAATATGGGCCCGGATGTCCCTGCTACTCCATGGAGATCCAGGGTCTCTGACTGCCCTAGGCCATGCAGTGAGCCCAAGCCCACACAGCCTAGCTGGCTTCCCACTGCGACGACACTGTACAGTGCTGGCACGAGTTGTCTCCCTCATTCTCCCACCTGCTTCAGTGAGGGCGAGGTGCTGGCTGCTGTGCACTCCCTACCCACCACAGGCACAGGGGGTGGAGGAGAAACACCACCTTGCCCCTTGGGTGATGGGGGTCCGGGGGTGCAAATACAATAGCAGGGATAGTGATCCATGCATGCCCCTTTCCAATGTCACTTTCCACTTGTCAGTAGGGTGACCAACTGGCATGGGTGCAAATTCAGGATGGTGAGTGTACAAATTCAGGACAAAGGGTCAAAATTCAGGACAAAAATTCAGGACAGAAGGTCAAAATTCAGGACAAAAATTTGGGACAAAAGGTAAATTTTACATGCACATCAGAGGAGGTCGTGCAATATTACATAAGTAAATAGACAATCTGTAGAGCATCATAAACCATACAGCCTCCATTGCCAATTCCTCCCAATGGGCACTAGTGCTTTAAATGAGAAGTTACTGAGTCGGTGCATATCTTTTATTTGGAAAGGACAGCACGAGTGCTTCTCTGTACCGAAGAGATACCATGGAATAGTGAGTACCTGCACTTCTGCATTTCCACTTCAAGCAATGTGGCTCTCCAAGGTTGCTCTTTATTCAGTCCCCCTGTCTAAAGCATACTAACTCCTAACACCAGCTCTGTGTGGCCTACCAATGTTAGTTCTTCACAGCCAGCAGGGTCGCACCTTATCCTGCCTTCAGTGCCAGCTCTTTGCAGTGTAATTCAGTGCCTGCACCTTAGTTATGCCACGGGAAACAGCCTTTACAACGGAAGCGTTACAACATATGCCATTACAACGCATGTCGTTACAACGCGAAAGGCTTGTTGCAGGGGGTAGAAGGTGTTGGAGTTAACTCCAACACCTTCCCTACTGTTGCCCACACTGGAGTTGGAATAGTAAACTATACTATTCCAACTTCCAGAGCACCCCTGACAGCAAGTCGGGGTAAAGGTATGCGTTGTAACGGCATACGTTGTAATGGCATGCGTTGTAACGTCATACAACCTTATGCCACACGTCCACCCAGCCAAGTCAATGAGCTGAACCAGTACTTTATCTGGGGCCCTCACCACTAGAAATGGTTCAGAGCTAATGTTCTGAATGATCCTGGGCCAAGGGTGAGGCGTAGCTCAGCCACACCAGAAGTGTTCAATATACAAAAGCCAAAACTATCTGCTTTGTCAAATGCTCTAAAGTGGTCTATGTGTAAGAAAGCTAAGGCTGCAGCATGTGCTGTGCATTATTCTGTGTGTGAGGGAAACCTGCACTACTGGCAGCTGTGCTTTATCTAATGTGCTTGCGCATCAGCAAAGCTTGCACTGGTTCTGCTCATGCCAAGCTTTTCACAGTGCTCAGGAAACCTGCGTGGCCGATGCCTTTGGAGCTCGAGTGAACCTTGCACTGCATCTGGTGTGTGTGCCAGTGAATCCTAAATACCTGCATTTGCATATAAAAAACAAAAAAACAAATGAAGAAACAAATGAAAAAAAAGGTCAAAACTGAAGGCTTCTCAGATCTTATATCCCCCTCTCCCCCACTGAAAAAAGCACCCGATCTGATGTGATGTGTAAAAGCTAAGGGGACTCGGGCCAGGGTATAGAAACTGTGCACTATTGGAGTAAAAGAAATAAATAATAAAGGACAATTGTGTTTGTATTATTGTCGCTGCTTGTGTGACAGTGTAAGAGGCTAACAGTGGCTGCACCTGGGCAACACGTGCCAAAATGAAACATCCACCTCCCCAGATCTTGGCCCCCTGGTGAGGTGACAGGAGCCCATAAACAAAAGCAGTATACCATGCCCTAGGCTCTGGCAAGAGGAGGCCCAGCAAATGCTGTCATTGCGCAGAGAGGCCCGTTGTCATTCTGTATGTGATAATAAGGCCGACATGCAGAATGATAATGGGCCGATAGCAGTCTGTGCCAGGTCAGGGAGGGGCTGCTGCAGGCCCTTAAGATCACAGCAGGAGTGCAAGCTGGCCCCTGCAGTGAGAGTTACAGAACCCTCAGGCTGCTTGCCCTCGACAGCTCGCTCTAATGTCAGACAAAAGGCGTCCGTGAAAGTATTCCTCACGGATAACGGACAAGTACCCTACATAACGGACGTCCATAAAATGTACAAACGGTTGGTCACCCGACTTGTTCGTCTCCTAAACTCCTGGGAAGATGGAGTCCTAGGTTACCATTTTTGATTGTAAAGTGGGGGGCGCACACTTGCATCCCACACCATTTCCTTGCTGCTTCATCCCGGGAGATGTGATCCTCGGGACATTTCCTGGGCACAGCACAAGGACGCCATGTGCACCCGATTACAGACAGTCCCCCAGAGGGACTGAGTTTCTTTCTGTGTTTTCTTGGCCCGGTGGGCCATTTGAGACACTTTTGGTGTCCTTTGTATGTTGTGGCACACTCTAGCCACCAGGAGCTGTCTCCTCAGGCCTCCTGCCTCCCATGTGGACCAGAGGACACGGTGTGCCATACACTGGCCCTTATGTGGCCTTTCATTTTTTTCAGGAGTCCCGTAATGGGTGCCACAATATATTCTCCATATTGTGGTATTGTGGCCAGCCAGTCAGGATCTACCCATCCACCTTGAATGGGCCAATCAGATCGTATTTGGACACCAGCGATCTGGATATCTTTACCCTTTTCCTTTTATAGTATATATATATATATATATTCACTGAAAAAACCATAGGTTTTAGGGACAGTTATAGTTAGTTGGACATTGCACTCGTACAAAACCCGTGAAATTCCCCCGTTATAGTTAGTCCAGCTAACTATAACTCGCGCCCGCAATGCACTGCTGATGACGTCACATATTACATCACTCATGACATGGTCAGTGACATCACTGATGACATCACTGATGACATCTCAAATGACATCACTGATGACATCACTGATGACATCATCCAGTGACTGTGTGTTTCTGTAAAGTTTAAATATTTTTAATATATATAGGAAAAGACGTATTGAAGAATGAGTGGGTGTGTAAGTGTCTGTATGGATGATTTAGTAGGTGCGTGACTGACTGTATAAGTGAGTGATTTAACGTATCTTACTGAATGCATGGGTTAGTGACTAAACTGGGTGAATGTCTGTATCCGTCTGTCTGTTGCTGTGTAAGTGGCTGCATGTGTTTGAGAATAGCTACATGAGTGTCTATATGAGTTATTGAATGCTTGTGTGAGTATCTGTATGGGTGCCTGAGTGTTTGTGTGGGAGGGGTGTGTGCGACTCTGTGCATAGATGTGTGAGTGGGTGATTCACTGGGTGGATGGTTTCAAGAGTGCATCTGTGATAGACTGTATGGGTGGGTAAGTGTGTGTAAGAGTGTGTTAGTGAGTGAATGTATGTCCCAGTGGTACATGTGTGAGTAACTACATATGTGAAAGGCAGTATATATGTGTGTTGGAGTATATAAATAGCTATAAGCAAGAGTGACTGATTGTGATAGTGGCTGTATGGATGAGTGTGTGCTTGTATCAGTGATTGTATAAGAGCGTAAGAATGTGCTAGTATTTGTATGAGTAAGTGAGCTGGTGTGTGTATAACTGTATAGGTGAGTAAATGGTAGTGTGTTTAATTATTTGCATGACTGACTAGGTGTGTGAGTACCTCTATGGATGAGTGGCGGTGTTTGAGTGTCTATATAGGAGTATGAGTGCATATGATAGTCCTGTACTGAGTGACCGTAAATATGAGTGACTGTTCGGGTGAGTGAGTGGATGTGTGCGTAGACCTAAGAATCAGTGAGTGGGTATGTAGTTATTGGTGTCGGAGTGTCTATGGTTTTGCGAATGGCAGTCTGTACTTTAGAGTGGGTGTATCAAAGGTTATATTAGGGTGTGAGAAGATGCATGAAATTATCACATGGATGATGTCATCAGTGATGTCATCAGTGATGTCATTTGAGATGTCATCAGTGATGTCATCAGTGATGTCACTGACCATGTCATGAGTGATGTAATATGTGACGTCATCAGCAGTGCATTGCGGGGCGCGAGTTATAGTTAGCTGGACTAACTATAACGGGGAATTTACGAGTTTTGTACGAGTGCAATGTCCAACTAACTATAACTGTCCCTAAAACCTATGGTTTTTTCAGTGAATTTCAAAGGTTTTTAAATGCTAATTTGTAACTATAACGTCCCTGAAACCTATGGTTTTTCAGTGAATTTCAAAGGTTTTTAAATGCTAATTTGTAACTATAACATGTCTGAAACCTACGGTTTTTTCAGTGAATTTCAAAGGTTTTGTAAATGACAATTTTTAAATGTATTAATTGTTATATAAATTTTTAAAATACTGATTTACTACATTTTTAGAAACAATTTTTTTTTACATATTTTATTATTTAAATTACATTGTAATTACATTATACATTACATTACAAAAAATACTTTCTCTTAATGAATTACTTTAGTTTAAATACTTTGCAGATAGGCAATAGACTTTTAAGTACAGTAGTTACAGTTGTTGCAATGGGCAACACATTTTCAAACACAATGCAACATTCAGCTCAATGTGAATTTCTAGTTAAATGCAATTAGTTACTTTATGGATTACTTTTCTAACCACAGGACTGGATCCTAGATTCAGTCCTGGGACATCTCCTGTAAACAGTTGAGTAAAAGCGTTTTGGTTACAGTCGTGATTTTTAAGGAATATTATTGTATTTTAAAAGTTGACACTTTGAAACTTTTTCTCATAGAATCACCAATGTTATCCTATGGAAGGAAATTCACTTAGCAGGTAAAAACTGTTATCGTTACTTTTTCTTACTCAGTGTTGGATCCTGGATCCAGCACTGGTGCATCTCCTGTAAACAGTTGAAAGAATGCGTTTAAGTCATACTGTCGATTTTTAAGGAATATTTGTAGTTTGTGAAAATCAACACTTTGAAACTTTTTTGCTGAAAACCAGTCAATGTTAGCCTATGAAGGAAATTCAAGTTACCGGTAAGTACGGTTAAAATTACTTTTGAGGATCAGTACTGGGCTGAAACATGCAGCACTGAGGTCTCTCCTGATAACAGGTGAGTAAATCGGAATTCGTATTTCGGCTGATTTTAGAGGAATATTTTAAAGTTCCAAAACTCCACACTTAGAAGAATTTCCAAGTGAAACCAGTCAATGTTAGCCTATGGAAGGAAATTCAAGTTACTGGTAAGTACGGTTAAAATTACTTTTCAGGACCAGTACTGGGCTGAAAGATGCAGCACTGAGGTCTCTCCTGATAACAGGTGATTAAATCAGAATTCGGATTTCGGCTGATTTTAGAGGAATATTTGTATGTTTCAAAAATCAACACTTAGAAGAATTTCCAAGTGAAACCAGTCAATGTTAGCCTATGAAGGAAATTCAAGTTACCGGTAAGTACGGTTAAAATTACTTTTCAGGATCAGTACTGGGCTGAAAGATGCAGCACTGAGGTCTCTCCTGATAACAGGTGAGTAAATCGGAATTCGTATTTCGGCTGATTTTAGAGGAATATTTTAAAGTTCCAAAACTCCACACTTAGAAGAATTTCCAAGTGAAACCAGTCAATGTTAGCCTATGAAGGAAATTCAAGTTACCGGTAAGTATGGTTAAAATTACTTTTCAGGATCAGTACTGGGCTTAAAGATGCAGCACTGAGGTCTCTCCTGATAACAGGTGAGTAAATCGGAATTCGTATTTCGGCTGATTTTAGAGGAATATTTTAAAGTTCCAAAACTCCACACTTAGAAGAATTTCCAAGTGAAACCAGTCAATGTTAGCCTATGAAGGAAATTCAAGTTACCGGTAAGTACGGTTAAAATTACTTTTCAGGATCAGTACTGGGCTGAAAGATGCAGCACTGAGGTCTCTCCTGATAACAGGTGAGTAAATCGGAATTCGTATTTTGGCTGATTTTAGAGGAATATTTTAAAGTTCCAAAACTCCACACTTAGAAGAATTTCCAAGTGAAACCAGTCAATGTTAGCCTATGAAGGAAATTCAAGTTACCGGTAAGTACGGTTAAAATTACTTTTCAGGACCAGTACTGGGCTGAAAGATGCAGCACTGAGGTCTCTCCTGATAACAGGTGAGTAAATCGGAATTCGTATTTCGGCTGATTTTAGAGGAATATTTTAAAGTTCCAAAACTCCACACTTAGAAGAATTTCCAAGTGAAACCAGTCAATGTTAGCCTATGGAAGGAAATTCAAGTTACTGGTAAGTACGGTTAAAATTACTTTTCAGGACCAGTACTGGGCTGAAAGATACAGCACTGAGGTCTCTCCTTATAACAGGTGAGTAAATCGGAATTCCTATTTCGGCTGATTTTAGAGGAATATTTGCACAATGGTGAAGGGAGGGGCGGGGCCTGAGGTGACATCTTTGCAAACGCGCCCCGTGGCGCGTTTTAAGTTGGGGGATTAAGTCCCCTTGAATCCTGAGGGTCCCTAGGGGCCAACTAGACCACCATGAACCTCCAATATGCGCCAGGGGCTGCGTTGCAGAGACGTGTAGAGAGGCCACACCCCTTTTACACCTCTCTGCAACGCAGCTCTGTGGCGCATTCTGGATGTACCTGTTGGGCTAGTTGGCCCCAGGGACCCTCAGGATTGAAGGGGATTTAATTCCCCATCTTAAAACGCGCCACGGGGCCTGTTTGCACACATGTCACCTGAAGCCCCGCCCCCTCCCTTCACCACTGTGCAAACGCGTCCCGTGGCGCGTTTTAAGTTGGGGGATTAAGTCCCCTTGAATCCTGAGGGTCCCCGGAGTCCAACTAGCCCACCATATACCTCCAAAAGCGCCACAGAGCTGCGTTGCAGAGAGGTGTAAAAGGGGCGTGGCCTCTGTACACCTCTCTGCAAGGCA